>ML677537.1:1085957-1187122 GCA_007922305.1 Dermatemys mawii | reverse complement strand
GACAGATGGCAGAGCTTTTATTAGTAGGAGATTACAAAATCCTTGGACCTCCTCCCTAGGTAATCCATTCCAGTGCTTCACCACCCTCGTAGTGAAATAGTGTTTCCTAATATCCGACCTAGACCTCCACCGCTGCAACTTGAGACCATTGCTCCTTGTTCTGTCATCTACCACCACTGAGAACAGCCTAGCTCCATCCTCTTTGGAACCACCTTTCAGATAGTTGAAAGCAGCTATCAAATCCTCCCTCATTCTTCTCTTCTGCAGACTAAATAATCCCAATTCCCTCAGCCTTTCCTCGTAAGTCATGTATTCCAGCCCCCTAATAATTTTTGTTGCCCTCCGCTGGACTCCCTGCAATTTATCCACATCCTTCTTGTAGTGTGGGGCCAAAAACTGGACACAGTACTCCAGATGAGGCCTCACCAAGGCCAAATAGAGGGAAATGATCACGTCCCTCGATCTGCTGGCAGTGCCCCTACTTATACAACCCAAAATGTCATTAGCCTTCTTGGCAACAAGGGCACATTGCTGACTCATATCCAGCTTCTGTCCACTGTAATCCCTAGGTTCTTTTCTGCAGAACTGCTACCTAGTCATTTGATCCCTAGTCTGTAGCAGTGCATGGGATTCTTCTGTCTTAAGTGCAGGACTCTGCACTTGTCTTTGTTGAACCTCATCAAATTTCTTTTGGCCCAATCCTGTCATTTGTCTAGGTCCCTCTGTATCCTGTTCCTACCCTCCAGTGTATCTACCACTCCTCCCAGTTTAGTGTCATCTGCAAACTTACTGAGGGTGCAGTCCACGCCATCCTCCAGATCATTAATAAAGATGTTGAACAAAGCCGGCCCCAGGACCGACCTTTCGGGCACTCCACTTGATACCGGCTGCCAACTAGACATGGAGTCATTGATCACTGCTTGTTGAGCCTGATGATCTAGCCAGCTTTCTATCCACCTTATAGTCCATTTAGCTTATCAAAGACAAGACTTAAGAGATGGCTTGATAATGGTCTACAACAGGGATTCTCCATCTTTTTCTCTCTGAGGCTCCCCCAACGTGCTATAAAAACTTCATAGCTCACCATTGCCACAACAACTGTTTTTTTTACATATAAAAGCCAAGGCTGGCGTTAGCGGGTAGCAAGCTGGCAATTGCCTGTGGCCCCATGACATAGGGGCCCCCATCTAGCTAAGCTGCTCAGGCTTCAGACCCGCTGCAGCTTAAGTCTTGCCATAGCAGGGCTTCGGCTTTCTGCCCTGGGCCCTAGTGCTGCTTTGCGGACCCCCTGAAACCTGCTCATGGTTTCCCACAGGGCCATAGAGCTCCAGTTGAGAACCACTGGTCAGTAAGTACTTACACAGGGAGAAGGTGTCTAATAGTAGAGGACTGCTTAGTGTAGTCGAAAGACGCATAGTGAGATCCAGTGACGAAGGTAAAGCTGGACAAATTTTAACTGGAAATAATATTACTCCTGGGGAAATTCTGCACCAAAAAATTAAAATTCTGCACACAATATTTTAAAATTCTGCAAATGTTATTTGTCAAAATAACACAATATCATCATACCAGTTTCAATTATTTTGATAATTTATTTCAAAATACCTGTCAGCAAGTATGTCTGTAACAATACAGACACACACAAAATTTCCCCCAGGAGTAGAGAGTTAACCCCTTGTGACAATTCATTTCCTGCTTTTCTGCTTCCTTCCCTCTTAGAGTTCAGCCAGAGGGCCAGACACTCATATCTCCGCCCCCACAGAGCCCAGTCATGGCCCCCAAGATCAGACACTCACACCCCCTACAATAGGGGTGGCTAGCCTGTGGATCCAGAGCCACATGCGGCTCTGCAGAAGTTAATATGCGGCTCCTTGTATAGGCACTGACTCTGGGGCTGGAGCTATAGGTGCCAACTTTCCAATGTGTCGGGGTGTGTGTGTGTGTGTGCGCGCTCACTGCTCAACCCCTGGCTCTGCCACAGGCCCCCACTCCACTCCTTCCCCTGAGTCTGCCATGCCGTCACTCCCTTCCCCCCCACCCACAGCCTCCTGCACGCCATGAAACAGCTGATCGGGAGGGGGAGACGGAGAGGAAGGTGCAGATTGGCGGGGCTGCCAGTGGGCAGGAGGCACTTGGACGGGAGCTGATGAGGGGGCTGCTGATGTATTACTGCGGCCCTTTTACACGTAGGTGGATCTCTTACTATGGGCACATTGAACCAGTGGATTACATTTATTCTCCGCCATTAAACTAAAAAATGGAAAAATAAAAACCCTCATCAGAAGCAAATACTGTTCAGCCCAGTAAAAATCATTGCTGATAGAGCGAGGAACAGAACCAAGCCCCCTCATTTAGCACAGCCAATTCTGATTCACGCTGTCTCAGGCAAAGGTTAGCCCAAATCTCTGTGTTTGTGTGTACTGTCTATGCTGCCTGCACAAAGTAGAGAGCCACACAATAGCATTGACTTAGGCCATGGTTACACTTGCAGCTGTATAGCGCTTTCTGTTATACCCGCTCTCGTATACAGCTATAGTGATAGCACTCCAGCGATCTGGCGTGGCCACATTCACAGCACTTCAAGCGGCATTGGGAGTGGTGTATTATGGGCAGGTATCTCACAGAGCACCTCTTCCCGATCTGGCGCAATGCTTTGTGGGAAGGGGGCGTGGGTTGTGGGGCATTCTGCAACCTGGTCCAACTCCCTGTGATGCTTCGCGTCACCTCCCATCAATCCCTGTATTTCTGTCCACCTCTGGCACCATCTTTCAATGGTTTCTGTGCAGCATGCTCCATTGTTCATTTTGACCTGCTGGAATAGAGCCCGAACTGCTGAGGAACATGCTGATGAGTCTCGCCAGCACATCTTGTATTGCAGTGGAGTTATTCCTTAAAATGCAAAGTGACAGTGAGGAGTCTGAATACGAGATCGAGTTGCGTAACGCATTCGACACAAAATTGCTTGTCTCATTAATGGACATGCTCATGGCCATGGAACATCACTTCTGGGCATGGGAAACTAGCACTGAATGGTGGGATCACATTGTCATGCAAGTCTGGGATGACGAGCAGTGGCTGCAGAACTTTCAGATGAGAAAAGCTACTTTCATGGGACTGTGTGCAGAACTTGCCCCCGCCCTGCGGTGCAAGGACACGAGATTGAGAGCTGCCCTGATGATGGAGAAGTGGGTGGCTATTGCAGCCTGGAAGCTGGCAACCCCAGACAGCTACCAATTGGTGGCTAACCAGTTTGGAGTGGAAAAGTCGACCGTTGGAGTCATGTTGATGCAAGTCTGCAGGGCCATTAATCACCTCCTGCTCAGAAGAACCGTTACTCTGGGTAACGTGCATGACACTGTGGCTGGCTTTGAGCAAATGGGCTTCCCTAACTGTGGAGGGGCAATAGATGGGACCCATATACCTATTCTGGCACCTGACTACCTAGCAGGAGAGTACATGAATCAAAAGGGGTACTTCTCCATGGTTCTCCAGGCGCTTGTGGATCACTGGGGGATCATTTCACTGACATTAACCCAGGCTGGGCCAGAAAGGTGCATGACGCACGCATCTTCCACAACACCGGCCTGTTCAAGAAGCTGCAAGCTGGGACTTTTTTCCCAGACCAAGGGATCACCATAGGCGAAGTCAAAATGCACATTGTGATTCTTGGCGATCCCGCTTACCCTTTAATGCCGTGGCTCATGAAACCCTACTCAGGGAGCCTGGACAGCAGCCAGGAAAGGTTGAACTAGAGGCTTAGCTGGTGCCAAATGATTATGGAGTGTGCTTTTGGATGTCTGAAAGCACGCTGGCGCTGTCTTTATGGGAAGCTAGACTTGGCTGAGGGAAGTAGCTCCGCGGTTATTTTCGCATGCTGTACCCTACATAATATTTGTGAACTGAAGGGCAAAAGCTTCACTCAGGCCTGGGTCTCGGAGGTTCAACACCTGGAGGCTGCATATGCACAGCCAGAAAGCAGGACTCTCAGAGGGGCCCACCGTGAAGCTGCAAGGTTCAGGGATGCCTTGAGGGAGCATTTTGAGGCTGAAAGCCAGTTCTGTCTCTTGCTGTGTACGGCAGTTAAGTGCAGCGGGAATGCTCATTGTTTTTATAGGATAAAGCATGTAATTTTCTTTAGGCACTAATAATTGATGTACTCTTAATAAAAAAACCCCATTTATTAAAAAGACAAGTCATTTATTGAACAGCCACTTCATTTGCTGAAAGAAAAGGTTATGCAGAATGTGTAGGGGAAGGGAGTGAGGTGGGGTGGGAACCAGGTCACTTATAGCCTGGAGTATGTCCGGATCTCATACTCTGCAATCCTCGCTGAATTGTTGTGCCCTCCGAACTCCACTTCCGGATGAGAATAAGGCATGTTAACAGAGGTCGAGTGCAGTGGATAAGGGTCTTGGTTTTCGGGGTTGGGCGGTGAAGACATGGGGGTTGGAGGCAGCTGTGGGCGATAATAACCCAGAAGCTAGTGATAGCGGGTTGGAGGGGCCAGGGGGCCAGAAGGGGAAGGGTTTGTGGTAACTCATTAAGGGAGCGGCGAGCGTGGTAGTGCTCCTCCTGCATGTTGGCGATCCTCTGCATAATGTCCGCTTGTCGCTCCATTATTGTAATCAGCCTTTCTGTGGTTTCCCACCAGTAAGTCATGTTCTCTTGGCGGAACTTCCTTTCACTCTCCTCCACTTCTGTGCAATTTGATTTTCTTGCACTGACTGCTGCATCACTTGTTGTGGCAAATCCTCTTTGCTTTTACAAGGCTCCTTCGTCAGTCTGTCAGCCGCTGATAACAGTGATGGTGGAGAACTCAAGGTTGAACCTATACAGGCAAAATGCAACATTTAACAGAGGCAGCATTGTAAACACCAGACAGGGCAATGATTCCCCTGCACTGAAGGAGGGCAATCCCTGTCCAAATAAAGCCACACTTTGCCTGTCCCAGAGAGAGAGCGCACAACCCATGGGAGCCCCTGTAATGGTGAGTAATCATGGGGTGCAGGCGGACTGATTGTTTCCTTGCCGTACTGTCCTATGGGTTTCCATGCCTTGTGGGGAGCGCAGCCCAGTGGGGGGATCCTACACTGAACACTGTCCCAACATTCTCCACAGGAGTTCGTCCTGGAAGATATCTCGCTGCTGCGGGTGACTGGGGAAGAAGGAGGGCCTTCTAATGTAATGCGGCTTCCGCCCAGGCCCATATGCAGCTTGCTTCTGTGCAGCAATGGTCCCCCCATCCCTCACAGCACAGTGGCGGGGACTGATGAGCCTGACCGGGACAGGAACCACGCTGGCTCTCCCAAGAAACCTGCGCAGGCGCATTGCTCATGTTCTGAGACCTTTGAAGAGATCACCAATGCCAATTACCACAATGTGATAGACAACATCAATGCGCTATTCCACATCTAGGCATGCATGCAAACATCCCTTTCCACTGTCGCCCAAGTAGCCTGAAACCACAAAGTGCCTGCCTTCCCGATGGAAAAGTAGCTTACCAGCACCTTCCTCTGCTGCTCGGCGCTCCACAACCGCCAGACGCTGCGGGTGGCTGCCCTCCTCCTGGCTCAAGAAGAGCTCCTGGCTGCATGCCTCCTGGGTTTCTGGGGAGTCCTCCGCGCCCTGGGTCGCCACCTCCTTCTCCCCCCGCCCCTTGCACTGGTGAACTCGGAAGTGTCCATGGTGGTCGATGGAGTGGATGTAGGATCCCCACCAAGTATCGCATCCAGCTCCTTGTAAAATCTGCAAGTCGCGGGGGCTGCTCGGGAGCGGCTGTTTGCCTCACGGGCTTTGCAATACACATTCCTAAGCTCCTTTACCTTTACCTGACACTGCACAGCGTCCCGCTCATGGCCTCTTTCTGTCAAGGCCGATGATATCTGCCCAGAGGTATCCTAATTCTTGTAGCTAGACTGCAGCTGAGACTGGACAGCTTCCTCCCCACAAACACTAATGAGGTCCAGCACCTCGCTATTGTTCCCTGCTGGGGATCGCTTGGTGCGTCAAGTAGAACGATCACCTGCAAAGATTCACTGAGAGCACTCCACGCCTGGCTGGAGCAAACAGGAAGGGGATTTTCAAATTTCCCAGGGAAATTAAAGGGCGGGTCTGACAGTCACCTGAGGACAAGGCAAAAGAGTTTGAAAGTGATGACCAGAGTGGCTCAAATGGAAATTATGGGACAGGCCAATCATTTCGCTTTGGGTGTGCACATTGGCGCCATTGCGCTACAGCGGGAGCGCTACAAACGTTATTCCCTGTCCGGCGGTGGATTACCAGGACCGTTACAATCGCGGACTTATAGTGCTCTACATGCCTCGCCAGTCTGGCTTTATAGCACTATAAAATGCCAGCGTACTCAAGGCCTTCGCCTACACTTGAACATGATGGACCTTCAGTATAGGGAATGCATGTAGCAAATGAGGCAAATGCACATGTGACAAAAAAGGATGGTCCACAGGTTAAGGCAATAGCCTGGGACCCACAAGCACTATGTGGTGTTCTGGGTATGTTAAACCAGAATTTGTGGAAGTTGCTAGACTTCCAAGGTTCACTTAGAGAACATACAGCAAAAGCTTCAGAAAGAAAGCTTGACTTGTGGTTAAAGCACTGATCTACAACACAAGAAACCTTGATGCAAGTCCTGATTTACCAGACATACCCAGTGTGCTTTTTGCATGGTTTCCCCATCAGTAGGCTAGTTTGGCCTGACCAGTCAATTCTGGCTCATTTCAGGGGCCACTTGGGACTGAGGCATCTTCTGAAACTTGGCCCAGGGCACTGGGTAAAATTTTACATTCATAAACATAACCTGATCTTGAGAGCACGCAGAAGGAACTCTGAGAGGCACACCCTGGGGATGTTTGATTAGGCTGAAGGCCTGGCGGTTGTGCTTGATGTAAAGCATTTTAAAAGTTTCAGCGGTGAATGCGCTCTTTCTTTTGGAGATATGGTGGCTCTAAGAGCCCTTGTCCTGCATGCCTCTGCCAATGCTTGTTTCTGGAAGGGGAAATCTGAGTCATAACCGCCCCTGCTATCTAGCAAACAGATGAGCAAGATCTTGGTAAAGTAGGTTCGCTCAACTAGCAAAGGCCTGTAGGGTGGATATGAAGGTTGTATGCTTAAATCCTGATATTGCCATGGTGGGGAGTCATTATGGCTTCATGTGCTAAAACATTTTTCTTTCAGTTTTATTTAAGGTTGTAGCTAATTTTCTCTTTAAAACCAAATATTGCATCTTCTCTGTAATCTACCCAAAAAGAGTAATAGGCCTGAAAAACGACAGTTACCTTTCATAACTGGTGTTCTTGGAGATGTGTTGCTCATGTCTGTTCCACAGTAGGTCTGCGTGCTTGCCACATGCACTGGAGCAGGACGTTTTACACTAGCAGTACCCATAGGGAGAGTGTGTGTCCCTCCCACCACCACGACCCCTGAAATGGCACTGCCCTGGCGTGCTCCCCTACACTCAGTTCCTTATTATCAGACCACTCCGACAGAGGGAAAGGAGGGCGGGATGTGGAATAGACATGAGCAACACATCTCAAAGAACACCAATTACGAAAGGTAACTGTCTTCTTCGAGTGTTTGCTCCTGTGTATTCCACAGTAGGTGATTCCAAGCTATATCTGTTGGAGGTGGGTAGGAGTTCACAAGTTCCCGGGACGGAGTACCACCTGGCCGAACACGGTGTCATCCCTGGTTTGGGAGACAGTCGCACAGTGCAAGATGAACGTGTGAACCGAAGTGGCTCTACAAATGTCCTGGAGAGGGACGTGGGCCAAGAAGGCTGCCGACGAGGCCTGCGCCCGAGTCGAGTGCGCCTTCACATTTGGCGGTGGGTGGGGGGGACACTTGCCAGGTCATAACAGGTACAGATGCACGAAGTGATCTGGCTGGAGAGTTGCTGAGTGGAGATCGGCCAGCCCCTCATGCACTCAGCCGAGGCTATTAGCAGCTGTGAGGATTTTCTGAATGGCTTGGTCCGCTCGCGGTAGAGAGCCAGAGCCCGTCGCACGTCGAGTGTGTGGAGACGTGTGGTTTGAGGTAGAGGACAGGTAGGAAGATGTCCTGGCCCACATAAGGCAGAGACCACCTTCAGGAGAAATGCAGGGTGTGGGCGGAGCTGCACTGTGTCCTTATGGAAAACCGTGTATGGGGGCTCGGCCGTCAGGGCCCTAAACTCTGAGACCCACCTAGCCAATGTGATTGCCACAGGGAAGGCCACCTTACACAAGAGGTGGACTAGGAACACGTGGCCAGGGGTTCAAACGGGGACCCTGTGAAGCAGGGCAGCACCAGAGTCAGGTCCCACTGAAGAACTGGGGGCCTAGAATACAGGAAAAGATGAATCATAGAATATCTGGGTTGGACGGGACCTCAGGAGCTCATCCAGTCCAACACCTTGCTTAAAGTAGGACTAACTCCAACTAGATCATCCCAGCCAGGGCTTTGTCAAGCCAGGCCTTAAAAGCCTCTAAGCAAGGAGATTCTACCACCTCCATAGGTAACCCCTTCCAGTGCTTCACCACCCTCCTAGTAAAAAAGTTTTTCCTAATATCCAACCTAAACCTCCCCCACTGCAACTTGAGGCCTCCGACTCATGTTAAGCAGAGCAGCCTGGCCGCATCGGCCGAGGACTCTCCAGATGTTCGGATGCCTTCCATGCCAGAGGCCCTGCAAGTGGCCTGAGATGTCTTGTCCCTGCCGGTGCCTGGAGCACAGCCAACGTTGGCTCCATGTTCCAGAGGCAAGCCACTACTGGGCTCCCCGCAATCGCCCCCAGAGCACTACCGGTCGCAGTCAAGGGAACGTTTCCAATGCAGTTCACCATCCAGTGGCAGTCCAGGGCAGAGCCCTTATGGATCACCTTGACGCCCGCCAGGCTCTCTGGCTGGGTGCCATCAGCCTGGGACTGCACGCTCCGCTCAGCGTCGGGAGGCACACACCAGGGGGACTGAAGGGGACCTCCCCCCAAGGTGCCCGCCCCGCAGGGGCTACCGTAGCCGGTCGCGGCACAGACGTTGTCGCCGCTCCTGCTTAGTGTCTCATTTGGAGTCCCCTCCACGGTACTGTCTCCGTAGTCCTGGGCATCGATTGCCGGCACCACATCATTGCAGGTCCACCCATCTGAGTTGTTCCAGGAGCAGTAGCTACCATTAGTACCGGTCCTCCAGGTCCAGGTCACGGCCCTGGATGAGGATGTTCCCAACACCGCTGCTCCTCCCGGTCTCGATGCACTGAGGAGTTGTTTGTCAGCTAGGAGCCACTCCTCCATCAGTCAACCCAGCCAGGCGGAGCAGCCCAGGCCTTCGGTGTCTCCCTGGTGGCTGCCCTGGTCCAGCTGATCCTGAACTACCTCCTGCACCTTAGAGCCCAGGGCCTGACACCCTCATCCATCAGGGTCCACCTCGTGACCATCTCTGCCTTCCACCCACCGGTGCAGGGCTGCAGGTGTTTTCCCACGCTCTGACAGGCTGGTTCCTCAAGGGGCTGGACCATCTAGACTGTTCTCAGTGGTACCAGATGACAGAACAAGGAGTAATGGTCTCAAGTTGCAGTGGGGAAGGTTTAGGTTGGATATTAGGAAAAACTATTTCATTAGGAGGGTGGTGAAGCACTGGAATGGGTTACCTAGGGAGGTGGTGGAATCTCCTTCCATGGAGCTTAAGGTCAGACTTGACAAAGCCCTGCCTGGGATGATTTAGTGGGGGATTGGTCCTGCTTTGAGCAGGGGGTTGAACTAGATGACCTTCCAAGATCCCTTCTAATCCTGATATTCTATGATACCAAACAATCCAGACTGTGCTTTGTAACAGCCCTATCCTTTAAGTTGTTTACCACTCCACCAATGTTTGTGTCTGCTGCAAATTTTACCAATAATTATTTTTTTCTTCCATATCACTGATAGAGAGATTGCAAAGCATTTGGCCAAGAATAGATCTCTACCTACATGACCCCAGTAGAAATACCCCAACTGGGTAATGATTCTCCGTGTACAATTAGTTTTTGAGATCAGCTTGCTAGTTTTTAATCCATTTCATATATGCTACATTGATTTGGTGTAATTCTAATTTTTAGTCAGACTATTGTGCAGTACTAAGTCAAATGCCCTAGAGAAGTTTAAGTGCATTATGTCAACACTGTTACCTTTGTCAATCAAATCTGCAATCTCAAAAAAAGAATAAAATCAGTTTTGTTAGGCAAAATCTGTTTTTAACACAAAAGCATGTTGACTGGCATTATTTATGCTGCCATCCTTTAATTCTTTACTGACTGTATCCCATTTCAGCCTTTGTGATTTTTGCCTGGGACCAGTGTCTGGCTTCCTGTCCTATAGTTACTCAGGTCATCCTGTCAGTACTACCTGAGCTTTTTTCCAGATCTCTGGACATTCCCCAATTTCCAAGATTTGTTAAATATCAACATCATTAGTACAGAGATCTCATCAGCTAATTTTTTAAGAAACTCTTTGGAGTGAGCTATGTAGCCCTACACCTATAAAAGGCTTAACAGCCTCCCTAGTTATTATTGGAATAGAAAGTATTTCATTATCACTATGAATATATCAACCAGTCTCTTTCCCAATAGGTTAGTTAACAGGTTTTCTAACACAATGCATTTTTCTATTGCAGATAAAGCCACACATGAGAAAAAACAAAAGAACTGCTCAGTTAAGATCTTTCTCTATAATGCCAAAAATAATATCGGTAAGAAAAAACAAACCACAAGCTTATGAAAACCAGGAAATGCACAGGCAAGGTGCTGCTTCACAGACTTTAACTCTGACCTTTTAGGGCTGGCAAGAAGAACTGGAAACATCACAGTATCTTACTCTGGCCCTATCTCTAATCGGACTCCTACTCATGAAGTCCAACAGCCTTTGGACCTCAGTGTGGCCTGTGTAGCGGCACTGACAGAGATTACACTGGACAATCATGCTGCCTCTCCTTATTTCCAGTCTCACTATCACAACACTGCGTTTGGGGACTTCCTGCAATTTAGGTAAATATTCCCCACTCTCAAAAGAACACTAAAGGGTACTGCCATCATTGCGGGGGTTGGGAAGAATGGGTGGTTATAGAGTGAGAGAAGAACTCTAACTGCACTTCTTAACTTTGATAAGTTTGTGGTGTATTTTTGTTCTTGTAACTAACATTCTTTTGGGACCATGTAAAGAGACCTTAACGGAGTGTTTCCTGGTTTTTTAATGCGGCGGGTTTGACATTTTACATTCAGGAAGGGCCAAAATGTGCTACAGTATTACTGACTTAAAATAGACACGACTATTGGACTTGATTCTGCTGACAGGTGCTTCAACTCCCCCACGCTGCACTTTGCAGGATTAGACACTGTCTGGCTTTCAGAAACATCTGATCGCTGAGAAACTTTGCCAGTGTAAATGGAACTGTAACTGCTCTATGAATGCTACTGCAGAGCAAGTATCTGCATGATGCTGAACTAGACTATGATAACACTACATTAGTGTTGATCTCCAGGGACCCTTCTAAGGAAGAATTGTATCTTGAGACTATCCCAAGGTATGTCTACATTGCAGTTAAAAATATAGGGGTGGCCTGTGCCAGCTGACTCAGGCTCATGCTAAGGGGCTGTTTAATTACATTTGAGCTCAGGCTACAGCCTGGGCTCTAGGATCTGTGGTGGGAAGGTCCTGGGCCTGAAGGTCTACACGGCATTTAAAACAGCCCCTTGGCCTAAGCCCGAGTCAGCTGTGGGTGTCTAACTGCAGAACAGACATATCCTCCCGGAGTACAATGGTAAAAATAAAACCATCTGTAGGTGGGTTTCTTCAGCACAGACACACTGCATTTCTTTCCCATTACAAACTCAGTGAACCAGAATGAGGGGGGCTCTCTCATCTAGCAAAGTCATAACAAGATCCAATGGCTGGAATCTGAAGCTAGACAAATTCAAACGGGCAATCAGGTGCAGATTTGTAATAAGAAGGGTAACTGACAATTGGAACAGTTTACCGGGAATATGGTGGATCCTCAAAGACTCCATGAATCTTGCAATTGAGGCCAGCCCAACCAGAAGTAAAGAACTTGATGCAGGAATTGCTGGGTGACACTCACTTGCGTTATACAGGAGGTCAAAGCAATCCCTTCTGGCCTTAACAACTGTAACTCTGCCAGAGAGGAGCACTGCTGACTCCCCATGCTTGAGGGAAGTGCACTGGATTACTACCTTGCTCGCTCACTCACTAGTCACAGGCAGAGCAAGTGGAGCACTGGACGTAGTTCTTTCTATTCTGCCCAATACACTGGGTATCAGGCCAAGGGAGGATCCAGGCACTGATCTGGTTATGTGGGAGACAATGGAACCACCCCTGCCTGGGGGAAGTGGGGAGAGATAAGCTAATGGGACATGCTTCCAGACAGTAGCAAGCATGCTGGTCAGGAGCAGGTGAACTCTCCATACTAGCACTGGGGCGGAAGGGAATCTCCGCACCCAGTCATTATGGGGATACACAGGAGAGACTCCTATACACTCCTGGGGGCAGAAAGACAGAGTCTTAATGGGTTTGACAGGAGAGACACAGTGTGGCTTGGTGGGACTGCAAGAGCATGGCCTTAGTTCAGGGGTCTCAAGCCCGTGGGCCATGCCACCCACCAAGCTCCATCCCCCCACCCTCTGCCTACCTCCAGGCCAGGGGTGGGCAAACTGCAGCCTGCAGGCCGTATCCGACTTGTGGGATTACTCCCTGTGGTGCCGCGAGCCCTGCACTGCTCCCTGAAGCGGCTGGCAACACATCCCTTTGGGCCGGGGGGGGGGGGGTAAGGGGGAGGAGGCAGAGGGCTCTTGCATTGCCTCCTTCCAGGCATCTCCCCTCACAGCTCCCATTGGCCAGGAACAGGGAACTGTGGCCAATGGGAGCTTCATGGGAGGAACCTGGAGAAGCAGCACACGCGCAGAACCCTGAGCCCTCCCCCTCCCCAAGCTCCTTCCTGGAGCTGAGTGGGGCCGGGGGCCAGGGCAGGCAGGCAGGGAGCTTGTCCTGGCCCCAGTGCGTGCCGCTGCCACCCCAGAGCCGCTCTAGGTAAGCGACACTAGGCTGGAGCTTGCACCCTGAACCTGACCTGCACCCCAACTCTCTGCCCTGAGCCCCTGCCACACCCCACATCCCTCCTGCAATCCCTGCCCTAAGGCACCTGCTGCGCCCTGCACTCCGACCCCCTGCCGCATCCCTCACACCAACTCCCTTCCCTGAGCCCCCTGCCGCACCCTGCACCTCAATGCCCTGCGCTGCCGCCACACCCTGCACCCTTTCTGCACCCCTTGCGGGGAGAGGGGGCAGCACTGGGGTGGGGACTTTTGGGAAGGGGTTGGAATGGGGCAGGGAAGGGTTGTGCGGGACAGAGCCTCATGGAAGGGGTGGAGTCGGGGTGGGGCCAGGGGCAGCGAGGGGGTGTGTGCCAGTGATGCCACCCTTGGGTCAGTGCACTAGTTCTCATGTTGCCCTCGTGGTCATTTGAGTTTGAGACCCCTGCTTTAGTTTGACTTTTTGCCCTACCCCAGCTGGCTGGGGAGATTTTTTATCTAAAATGAAAAAATAGAATCCAGACTAAAGAATGGGGCCAAACACAGCGGCACTAATATAGAGATTTTATTTCAAATGTATTGAGTCTTACAGCACATTGTTCATCACAACGCTACTGAACTGATTTGGAGGTTTTGGCCAGCACATTGTGACACTGACACCCACAAGAGCTGAAAGCAGTTTAGATTAACAATGTCTGAATCCAAATGTCCAGGAATATGGGCCCTGACTCTCTGCTGCCTTATTGCTTGCAGTCACTTCCACCTGTGGAAAGTGAGGCCAAATCAGAATTGTGGCCTCCTGAGAGGATCAGTGCCTTACACTCACTCTCCAACACAGATGGAAATCATGCAAGTTACAAGGCAGGGGAGAATCAGAAGTATGACATGTCTCTCCCCATCTCCACCTTGTTGTTTGCTCCCAGTACAGAACAGCAAAACAGTCTGAGCAGATACAGTCTCTTAAGATGATGCTAGCTTTCCTTTCACTATTGGAAAGCAGGGAGGCTGAAATGTAAAAGTGTGGGAAATGAATTTGTTCTGTACTCCTTCAACTGAAATTTGAAAACTACTGGGTTTTGCAAATAGAACTGGGAGGTCAGAACATGGTTTGAATAGCTTAGTGTTTGGTTATTTACTAGATAGGGAGGACTCGTATCTCCCCACCTTCCCACCTATAAAAAATGCCTATGGTTCCACACTCTCCTTTGCACCCACCAGCATCTCTTCAGATTTCTCAGGAACCAAGTATGAAATGTGGCTCACAAGGATCCAAGAAAAGAGCGGAAGCTTAGTCTTGTAACTCACATCTTCCTAAGCTTACACCCTAGTGAGCTCTGCTTAAAATGAGCTGGGATGCTTGGTGTATAGGAAGCAATGGAGGCAACAGAGGCAATAACTACAGATTTCAAAATGGGTGACTCAAAGTTATGGCTTCTGTACAGCAGACAAGAAAGGAAGTCAAGTCCAAGAGGAACTTTTAAGTGGTATTGGAATGAACCAGAGACTGTTTCTGTCGTGTTGTAGGGGCAGATGCTGCATATCATGCCCATCGCTGTATCTTTTGGTTAAGTGCCACATTAGAGTGAAAAAAACAGACTGTAGAGTCTCTGTCGGCCGGCTTTCTCCGTACCCCCAATTTGGTATCTCTGCTTCATTCTCCCTTCTTCGGGTTACATTAAGTGCACAGAAATATATAGCAGCATTTGGACTGAAACCCTCACGCACACCAAACAGCATGTTCCAGGAGGTAAAACAACACACTACGGCCTACCCTCAAGATGTCAAGTTTTCAGGATAAAGAGCAACAGGAAAAGGAGGAGATGGAGACAGCAAAGGGGAGGAGGAGCAACACAGGAACACAAGTTATGTTTCCATCCCAGGACAGAATCAGGGTCATTCCTGTGTTAGCACCAGGCTGTGAGAGACTAGAAGTAGACAGGCAGAGCAAGAAGCGAACAAACCATTCTCCCCTCTCCCCACACTGTAATGTAGGGGGATAGTCTAGTTTAGTGCATTCACCACTCTGCAGGACTCACAGAGAAGCCCCGTCTTGTCTTCAGAGAGAAGGAATTCCTTTTCTGCATCCAAGAGAAGGTTAACCCAGGGATTGCTCATGAGTCCAGACCCCTCATCCACAAAGCCAGCCTGCAAATCAAAGTCCACGGAAAGGGAAGCAGTGGAACCTCTAGGGTGAGCTTTTTTGAAGGGACACAGAGGAACCATTCAGAATCCACCCTCTTCACTCTTGTACAATGCAAACTGCCTTTCGTAGGGCGGAAAGAAGAGTTTGATTCTAAACATACCTTTCTATTGCTCTGGGGGTACTTGTACAGGCAGTCTCTCTGAAAGCATCACTTTCCAATCCATAGGAGAAGGAAGTTGTGGTCTCCTATTTAGCCCTAGATCTTCAGACCACCAGTATAAGTACACTGATACCAAGATGGGCCCACTGTATTGTCTCATCTCAATTCCTCTGCTTCAGATGGTATGGGATCAAGGAGGATTGCTGAAGACAGTGCATTTGAGTTTGATGTTCAAATGCTGCACCAAATACCTTCGCAATTCCAGTGGAGGCAGAGCTGTCCCTCAAATCTGTGAGCAAAAAGGCTTGGCACGGACAGCGTCCGTGTCTGGCATTCAACTGGAAGCGGTGGCAATGGGTTTCTTCAGGTGTTGACTCATGAGCTCCCTAGCACGAGACACCTGGATGTGATCATAACATGAGTTGCAGACAAGGACTGGGTCGTAGAGTTGCTGATCAGGAATGGGCAGCTTCAGATGACAGCAGCCAGCACAGAACACGTTCCCACAATTCCTGTTAAGGGGTAATAAAAGCAGAGAGGAGTGACACTGTGAGAACCCATACAGAAGAAGTCTTTGTCTAGACTTGGAAAGTCTAGGGCCAGACACAACCAGCATGTTCTTGAAGGTGTTCAGTCCTGTCTGCACTAATGTTCAATTATGTGGAAGTTGAGATGTTAGCTGACATGTTTTTAAACACCATCTGCATTTCTAGTGTAGACATGGCCAGAGGGAGGGTCAGAGACCCAAGGATAACAGCGATAAAAACGACAGAGGATCAGGGACTCCTGGGGGAGTGTGCGCGTGGGTGGGTGGACAGAGAAAGAGAGGATCAGTGATCCTGTGCTGGGGGGCTTGAGGAGACAGAAAAGGAAGAACAGAGACTTGGTGATTTGGGGGCCTGAGAGAAGATGGGAAAGAACAATGGAGATATGCAAGAGGTGGATGAGTTTTACCTGCAGTGGTGCCTCCGCTTGGCTATCCAGAATTCACAGTCACAGTTAAAGCAGTGTGAGGCCATATGGTCTGGAACCCAGCGTGTGACCTAGAGAAAATAACAGCCTTCAGTAGCACCTGTAACAGGCTTGCAAAACAATACCACTGAGATTGCAGCGTGGGGTCCAGTGTGATGCTGGGCCAGAAAACACTGAACCATGTGGTTGGTCTGCAAAGCAAGGCACGGAGGCACAGCCTAGTGAGCCTGCACCTCACCGCAGCAAAGGACGTGGAACTGCTCCCAGGAAAGCCTGCACCCCATCCTGAGACAGCCTACCTTGCAAGGAAAGCAGAGTCAATCCTACCATACGTCACCGCCTTGCACAACAGGAACGACTGCTCTGAGCCTAGATCTCATCCTGCCTTGAGCATCTATCGCCTTCAGACAAACAAAGCCCACCCTGCTACATATGTAGCTGTACATGGATGTACCTCAGTCTCCTTCTTATCAACAGGCTCCCAGCTGGCTTCAGACAGGCAGTCCTCACTGTGATCAGAGTAGAAGTCCTCGGTTTCGCTGCTTTCCGATTCCTTTAGACAGGTCTGCAGAGAGAAAGCCAAAGTCACAAAAGCTATCAGCCACTTCCAGCACAGACCCAAAGGGTAGCATCCCTTCCCACTCCACTCAGAATGGCTCCTGAAGGAGCAAGTGGCACTGTCGCTCCCCAGCTCAGGAAGCAAAGGGCAGAGAAATAAAGGAAGATTGGATGACAGAATCTTTAGGTAGTAGGGGAGTGAAGGCTAGAAGGAGGTGATGAGATGAGAAGGAACTCTGTTCCCTCCTGGGAGGCACAGGCTAGGAGAGGGGTGGGCAAACTGTGGCCCACCGGCCATTTTCATCCAGCCCGTGAGCTCAGGCTGCGGGCGCGGTGCTGGGCTGGCGTGCTGCAGGTCCCTGAGCTCCTTGGCCAGAGGCCGGGTCCAGCACAGGGAGCCGTGGGTCCCGCGCTCCCGGGTGGGGATCGACCGAATGCGAGAAGGCGTGGGGCCCCGCCCTCCCTGTCCAGGCCCAGCGTGGTGTGCCACTGGGCTCCGTGCTCTCGGGCTGGGCTGGGCCCGCCCCGCACTCCCTGGCCGGGGGCTGGGTTGAGGCCAGGTCGAGCGCAGGAAGTTGTGGGGCCCCGCCCTTGCCGGGACCAGCGCAGAGTGCCACTGGGCCCCGCACTCCCTGGCCGGGGGGGAGTGGGAGGAGCGCGGTGAGCTGCGGGGCCCCGTGCTTCCTTGCTGGGGAGCTGGGTTGAGCAAGCTCCCTGGCTGGGGACTGGGTCAAGTGCAGGGAGCCACACTCTCGGGCCAGGTTGAGGAGCGCCCGGCTGAGTAAAGTGGGTGGGGTGGGGTGGGTGGGTGTTGTTGGTTAGGTGGTTGGGTCCCGAGGGGTGGTGATTAAGGTGCGGGGATATCAGGAGGGGGCAGTTAGGAAACAAAGCAGGGGGGCCTAGATGGGGGTGGGGTTCTGGGGAGGCAGTTAGAGTGGGGGGGGTCTCCAGAAGGGGCAATCAGGGGACAAGGAGTGGAGGGGTTTGGATGGGTCGGGAGTTTTGAGGGGGGAAGTCAGGGGGTGGGAAGTGGGTGGGGATTGGATAAGGGGCGGGGTCAGATGGTTTGGGGAGGCACAGCCTTCCCTACCCAGCCCTCCGCACAATTTTTATCCCCAGTGTGGCCCTTGGGCCGAAAAGTTTGCCCACCCCCGGACTTCGTGAACATAGAACCCCAGGGTGGGGAGAAGAAGTGAATCATTATCCGAATGAGCACCAACCTTGCTCACCAACAGGAAGTGAGGGGTAAGAGAACAGGGGAGCCTGGCATCACATGCTCCCCCTGCAGTCAAGGGAGAGCAGGGACATGAGGGGCAGGATGTCACGATTCATGGCTGGGGCAGACACAGTGGGAGTTGGCACTTTCTAAGCCATTACTTACAAAGTCGTCTTCGTAGTCCATCTGTGGCTCAGCCGGGGGGGCACAGCAGTGACGTATATCCAGCCTTAGCTGGAGCTCTCGCACCTGCCTGCGCAGCTGCTCCACTTCCTGCTTGTAGCTGGCTTCAATCTGCCGCAGCCTGTGCTGAATCACATCTGTGGGGAAGGGGAGCCCGTCATCATCCAGGTAGAGAGGAGGCACAGGGGAAGGGCAGCTTGGTGGCACGTGCTTGGAGCCAGACACCTGCTTCAGGTGGCAGGGCAGCCATGGCCGGCTAGGCTTCCCTTCAGGGCCTGCACAACGTGCACTGAGATGGCCAGAGCAGACTGGTGGTTTCACACCTTCTCTTGGAGGCCACTGGTTACTGAGGTAGAGCCCTGGCGCCCACAACTGTTTGCTGCTCAACCTCTTGTTACAGCACCCATAGGAAAGTAGGCGCCTGGTTATTGTCTCCCCACCGGGGAGTGATGTCACCATCCCCTGGAAACTGTCCCAGTTGGAACCCAGGAGGGAGAACTCGCTGGTTTGGCTCTGGGAAATGGGCCTTTGACACAGCTCCAGCGGCACCATCCCCACCTGGCCCATTTCCTCACAGTGCCCACTCCTCCTGCTCCCACTTTTGCCAGTGTCTTTATGTTGATGGAGGATGTCTGGTACGGGGCCTGGATTGTTCTGAGGAGACACACTTGGTGCAGGGGTGTGCTGGCTGGGAATGTCCACTGCAGGATTTAGGGTGTCTTGGTGCGAGGGTTTCACAAGATTCCAGCTTCCATCAGATTCCAGGCCACTTGTTTTTGAAGGATTATAGGGACATGTTTCAAGCTGCTCCACAGCTCTGACACAAGTCCTGCAGATGTTCTCCTGTCCAGGATGGTTTGGAACTGGGCTGATGCCATCTACATCCTCCAGATTCACCCTATATCCCATTTTTGTCTCTGGAAAGATGTTGTTTGCTGGTGGAGGCACCCAGCCACTAAGCAGCTTGCAATGTGCTTGATGATCAGTATGGCTGCTGAAGTTGTTGCTGGTTTCCAGTGGGTGAGTTTTCCCCTTCTCCACTGGCACCCGCAGCATTTCTCCCACAGCCACCACACTGCCTTCCTCAGGGTGTAGCTCCGTGCCCTCTACACTGGCGTGTCTGGGCTCCAGGCCCATCCTGACCTCCTGGCAGTGGTTGTTCAGGTTGGGATCACTAGAAGTACGGGTCAGCGGGCTGCTAGAGTCACCAGCAGAAAGCAAGTCATCCATAGATCTTGTCTTTGGTAACCTGGAACCAAGAAACAAAGCCTGAATCTCTGGAAAAGGAACTTTTCCTCCAGAAATCCCAGTACCTGCTGCTCTGTGCCACAGGGGCTCTTGCAGAGGGGGAAGGGAACTACCCAGCCTGCAGGGCTAGGTCTCTGAACAGTGCTAGGATGCTCCGAGTGTGAGGAGAGAGCATAGTTAATAGGGTTGCATCATTGCATCACCTTGGAATTTAGACTTACGGCCAACATGTTAAAAGCGGGCACTGATTCTGGGTTCCTCGCCAGCCATTTCTTGGTTTAATCACTTCACAGTTGGGACATCACTCCAGAGACCTAACCAGCCAACATGAACCGCCACTAATCTCTAGTTTCCTCATCAGGCTGGGGTAGGGATAGGGGTGGGGAGCCCCTGGAGCACAGGGATACAGCTGGAGGAGCTTCCCTTTGAATCCCCTTAAGTGCTACTCTCCACTGATCAAGAGACGGAAGTGCCCAGGACACTAGGTCAACTGCTTGTGTGTGAAGTTGAAGGCAGCATCAGCGTTAGGCTCAGAATGCACAAGCCAGCTAGTGGGGAGAAGCACAAAGAAGTGTCATACAAACTTCCTCTTTCACACACTGCTTCCTAGGGCAAGGAAGAGACGCTCCTAGTGCAGCCAGCACCACATCTGGGCACCAGTCTCCCTAGGCCTCACTTCTATTGCTCCCTAGGACATGGTGCTGTTAACATCACTAGAAAGAGGTCTCAGGGCAGCTCCATGAAATCTCCCATATGGTGCTCCTAGTATGTGCAGGGAGCTGTGTCCCCTGAGGCTACCCTGGAGAGAGAGGTGACAAGTCTGTTCAGGACAATAGAGCAGGGTGTGTCTTATGGCAGATGTGAGAGGAGAGAGCAAGTGAGCAGGAAAGAAACTCAGGACCATGGTGGAAAGGGAACCCAAATTGGTACTCCTTTGTGCCCACCTGTCCAAAGATCTGCCGCTGAAGTCCTGGCTTTGGGATCCTGGGGGCAGATAGCGGTCCATACCCTCCTCCCCTAGAGGACAGGGGGATGATGTTGGAAGGTACACTGCTGTCCAAAGATGTAGCGCTCGCACATGGCACACTGGGTGTAGCACCTGCAGGAGAAATTACACTGAGGGACAGGACAAAGGGGAAACCCCTCCCTATCCAAGACAAACCAGCCTCCCTTCCCTCCAACACACTTACCCTCCCAGACAGTTTCAGCTACTAGCCACAAGCCCATACAGCTGGGTTGTGGGCTGCCACTCACCTGCTCAGTGCCAGGCATGTAGAGGAGATTGTGGAAGTTCTTGTTGCCAGCTCTCAGGAGTGACCACACTGAACAGGTGCGTTTGTAAATGTTGTGCATCTCTCGCTCATAGGGGCTGTTGCCCAGGAAGGTCCCATACAGGCAGGAGTATGTGTGCTGCACCAGCTTCACCTGCACCGCCAAGAGAAAAGAGCAATTGCCAGGGGTCTTGGAAAGTAACTGTCCCCCACAGCCACATAACCCAAATCCCACCCACCTCAAGCAGCTCACCCCATACAGACACTCTCTCCTGCCACAGCAGCACACCCCGTACAGACACTCTCTCCTGTCTCAGCTCTCCTTCCATCCTGGGGGAGAGAGTCATCCAAGGATCCCTTGATGTCAACTGGCAGAGGCTACAGGGGATGCATAGGGTTTTACAGGAATCCCCTGGGTTGAATATTTGCATAATAGTATGAGTTCTCTACTGAGAGCCAGCAACCTATTGGTTGTCATAACCATTGCAAAATGTATGTGTGGATAATATTTAAAGGAGTTAGGTACTATATTGAAAATCATGTTTTTAAGATCTTGGAGTTAAGGCAGGTCATCAGGAGGTGCCAGACCTTTGAAATGTTCCTTTCAGGCAGGAGATAACTGACACGTATCTCCCTGTCTGGTCATTTTGTGCATTGCATGCCTCGCAATGTATGCCTATTTGCATACTGAGCCAGGTGCAGACTGAGAGATTGCAAAATCTATGAGAAAGGAAATCTTCAGGAGTAAACGAACAGCTGGGGGTGTCCTGTTCATTAATAAAAACAAAGTATTGGTTTGCGATATCTTGGAGAGCTAAGAAACACACCAAAGTCTTCACCAAAGAGGCAAACTGACAGTGTGCTTGTCTCATGAAAGGAGGGTCCCAGTTAAGCTAGCTGTTAAGCTGCAAGGAATTTGGTTGAGCAACATTCTGCAAGTCATGACAGTATCTTCTCAATGAAGTCTAGGTTCTAGAATGTACCTTAGGATTTTATTTTATATGAAACTATTTGTTTCCAATACTTCTACTTGCTACTGCTTGAGACTCTGGGCTTTGTTAAATAAACTTGTACTCGATTTCACTATAAACATATCTAAGTGCTGTGTGCTCAGCGGAGTGGTGATCTGAGGTGGAACTGGTAAACTGGGGTACACTGTTTCTTTCAAAGCAGCAAATCTATAAATACTGCAAGTGTCCAGGGGACCCAGGCATGGACACTCCCAGGAGATGTTCGGAGGGCTTGAGAGTTGGAGTGCAGCAACTGCTGACCTGCAGAATGACAGCGTAGAGAGCAGTGCTTGTGTTGCCCAGGACTGGTGGTGCTGGAAGCTAACCCACAGCAGGCACAGACAAGGCTTCCTCACAGAAAAGGCAGGTAGTAGCGAGGTGCTTTGCAGCCCTGGGTACTCCTGGAAGTGTGGAGATGGGGGTTGGAGATGGCTACTGATCCTGCCATATGACGGGGTCAGCTTTTTGTAACCCGGGCCTATGTCATGTGACTGGCCAGAAAATAACATTTAGTGTTTTCCTAGCATTCCCTGTGCCTTAGACCCTTATTACCTGGAGTCAGAAATAAACAAAGTCTTTGGCAGAAATGGAGCAAATGAAGCCACCTGACTCCCTTGGTCTGGAAGGGAATCTGGCAAAGAACTGGAGGAGGCAGCTGCAGTACTTCCAAGTTATCTTGGAAACAAGTGGGATTGCAGAGAAACGGGGGAGGGTGAAATCCTTCTCTCTGCTCCATGAGGCAGGCACAGAGGCCCTGGAGATCTACAGTACATCCCAGTGGAACATAAAGGAGACTGCAAACTGCTAGACAAAGTCATTCAGCAGTGTCAGGTATACTGTGATCCAGGCCAGAAAGTCACTGGGGAAAGGCACAGCCTTCACAAGAAACTGGCTCTTTCAGACCTATGTAAGTCAAGTCTCATCAGTTTGAACAATTAACAGATGGACTAATTAGAGACCACTTTATGAAGTAAGTGATGATGAGGTTAAAGTTAAATATTGCAAGAAGCAGACTTGACTTTGCAAGGAGCATCAGAAATTTGCAGGACTAGTTAAAGCTGTGCTGCTCAAATGGAAGTGTAACAAGCTGTGAAGAACTGAAATGAATCTACTTAAAAATAAGTATCAGTACAAGTGTCAATAAAGTACAGAGACCAGATTTGTTTGTAACATGGTGGAAACTGAACACAACCTAAGCACAAGAGGAACAATGTTATGCAATCAAATCAACCATTTTGCAAGAGTATGTCACTTTCAGCATAAAATACAAACAAAAAAGCAAACTACGTTCATTAATTTGTAGCTAGAGAACAAAATTTCAAGAAAGCGCTTTGTTGGGTCTTTTATTAAATTTGCAGCTATTCTTCAACACAGTGTGGGACACTGGAAATCAATAAACAAAACAGTAATTTTAAAACTGACGTTGGGAACTGAGTGCAACTTATTCGAGAAAATATATACAGAGTGGCCATCCATTAAAATAAAAAAATGAAGCTCTCTTCATACAGCAGGCAGAAAATGAGCTCATTCAAAACTGAACTATTCTATTCTATTCCATCTATAACACAGATAGGAAAGAGTGTGTGTGTTTGGGTTGAAGAGCGAATACAGATGTATTGACAGGATGTGTAAGAGGATGGAAAAGATTATTTAAAAATATGATGAGGTGTTCAATAGTCTGGAATGCATTATAGGGTTACAATTCCCGGTGAGCAGGAACACAGACACCATGTATAGCTCCTTTAGCACTGGGAAATAAGTAAAAACTGAACTAGATTGGACAGTGCAAGTAAGCCAATAGGGTCATCAACTGACAGCATTAACAGTGCAGTCACCATAATCAAACTAAATCGGGAAGGATTTGTACTGGTACAAAAGCTTTGAATGAGTTCAAATATGAGTGATCCCCACTCCAGCCTCATTGGCTGAATTATATACATTTTCACTCCCCTTCTCCCTCAGCCACATCATTAAAATCCCAATCCATAATAAAACATCTTTCACTTTTACCTAAGTCCACTTTGCTTTTTCCTCAAATACAAAAGCTCTGAAATGCTCAGCTGTCCATCTGCTCTGGCTCATATTTAGCAAAATATAAAGATACATTTGCTTGCACAGCTCTTACCAGGAAAGCTTCATTAAATTCAAACAGACAAGGGAACTGCTTGAGCAGCTGATGAACAGAATCTAGCCACTGAAGAAACACAGGACACTGCTCATTCTGATCTTCCACATTCTCATGGTGCCCACAGCGATCACCAAATTTGTGACCAAAATCCAGCCAGTCTGTTTCAATTAGCACCTGAAAACCCTGTTAACAAAGAAAAAGTTAACTGCAGCGCCGGGTACCCAGCAGGGCAAGGCAGCTCCAGTGAGCTTCTTGGAGGGTGAGAGAGAAGCTTACACTTGTGCTAGGGTTAGAAGCAAAGCATAATGAAAGCTGGTGGTTACTATGTCTTTATGCAAGGACAAGGTCTTTTCCATAGCACTGAACTGAGACTTTCAGAACCTATAATCCAGATATGAAGGAGTGGCTATTAAATCCACATAACAAATCCCTTTGGGTGCCATGCAGAGAACATAGTGGGAAAGCTGCTAAGCCCTGAACATCAGTGGACATTTCCTGAGGCAGAGACTCACGAGAGCCTGAGGTACCACAATTCAGTGGCATACAGATCTCTGAGGAATACGTGGGAAAACCCCTCCCCAGCACAGCAGCGCTTGGAAATGTTGTGTGACAGATATTGCAATTTCCTACAATATCACTGGGAGACCTTCCGGAATTAAGTTAAAATATCATTGGGATCCTCTGCCTTAAATGAATGGTCTGTGTATTATTATGGACCAGGACTATATGCAACTTCTCAGGAGGAGGAGGAACATGGGGAGATATGACAAATGTGAGACCTGGGGGTTCAAAGGACTTTATTAAATAATGTGCCAGACAAGAATGGATGTTTGGGAAAAAAAAGTGGAGAGTGGTTTTCCTGGGAAATATCTAGTGGAGAGTGAATGCAAATTCCCACCTCTGATTATGCAAAAACCCAGCCTTTTGAAGCTATGCTGATGGGTGAGCCATCGTCTGCTGAACAATTGTTATAAGAGGCCAAGATCAAAGGTCCAAGCTATATAAAGGAAAGACTGAACTATTCATGGTGGGTCTGAATCTGAGAGAGATAAGAACTGATAACCACAATGAAAATCCAGTTGTGGATTTTGAAGGACTGACACCTACCTGAGCCCAGGTTGGTGGTGGAGTGACCTCTGGTAAGTTTTTTGGCATATGTAGTTTCTCTTATTGTTTTTAATATATTTCCTCTGTAATGCTTTCACTTTAAGAATAAATATGCTTGCTTATAAAAAGCTGCCTAGTACCTTATAACCGCAGCCCATTACATTGGTCTAGAAAAAAAGGAAGTGAGGACGCTGTCTTTTTAGAAGCCATGGCTTTCTAGAGATATCACAGCGTATGCAGGAAACTGAGCAGCCTGGACAACTCCTGTCAGGAAGGAGACGGACGGAAGTCTCTGCCCCAGAGTGGAGACTGCTGAGGAGCTGAGTCCCTAGAGTGGGTCTCCTTGAAGGATCACAGGGGGGGGGAAAGATATACAAGGTGCAGTTTCCCTGCATTGTAACATTTTGCAAAGCAGCTTTCCTGTGAAATGCAATTCTACTCACATTCTTTTTTCTGCTTCTGTCTGAGGCTCATCCAGGCACAAGCAATTCTTAACAGAAGCTGAACTAACAGAACAGCACTACTATATGGTACCTCCATGGTCCTGTAATAGGGGTCCAGAAGAATCTTTGCCAGTGCTACGATCTGCGGGGTTCTGTCCCAGCCATCCGAGCAGTGAACCAGCACTGGGCGCCCCTCTCGGTCAACTGCATTTGAGACCAGAACTGCCGTCTTCAACATGACGGAGAGGTGCTGCAGCCACTTGGTGCTCTCCAGGGCTGAAAGCCAGCTAGAGTGCACGTAAAAGGAAAGAAAATGGTTTGTTAGCTCTCTGCTAGAGGACACGTCTATCTCAAGACTCTTTGGAGCCCTCAGCTCCCACAGAGGGGAACCAGCCAACTCAGGAAGAAGAGCACAGAGTCCAGCCCCCAAATCCCACTTTTGCTGGACAAAAAAGCCACAAGGTCTCTTCTGAAGCTCACAGCAGAGTGGTGTGTTCACAGTATCCCCAACCACAGGGAACCAGTGTCCCAACAGTAAATACTGATCACAAGAAACACAATGCTCAAGTTCTGTAAACACACCAAAGAGAAAACCTCTCTGATTCCTGAACCGGCAACCTGGCTCCGGGGATTGGGTGGGAATGAGGAGATGAGAATTTCCAGATGGCGAGGAAGACAAAAAAGCAGGGAGAGTGGTATTAGAGCACATGGGCACTTACTTGCTGGGATCTGGCATCTGGCTGCAGACAGCACGCAGGTACTGGAAGCTGTTCCTGATGGAGTGGATATTGGCCATGCCCATGAACACCACCTCGCAGTTGGGATAATATTCTAAACACAACAGACAGAAAAGGTCAGATGGGATCTGCTGCAATCAGCGTCTCACTGCAGGGGCTCTGATCACAGCCCACAGAACAGGAGCTGCTGCTCCTCACTCCCACACTGCTGGGCCCTGTATGTGCATCAGGTGGGCAGCCTTTCCTAGCAGAGGGAAGGGAGGGCAGGCAGCCTCACAGTAATTAGGAGCTGGCCCTCAACATTAGCAAGAGGAAGGGGCAGCATGAATCTTGCCATTCCTCCTCAGGGAAATCTGTGTACTGGAAACACGACCCAAAGACAGCCCCAGTGTCCAAGGGGTCCAACAAGGAAGAGGAGGGAGATGTCATGAGACCAGTTATCAAGCAGCCTGAGTGCAGTTTTATACCTTCACATTCACAGCCCCCTCCCTTTGCCCTGTTGGCAACAGCCGCGGTGTAGGATCTGGCATCCAGGATCAGCAGCTTCTGAGGAGCTCCTGCATTCTCCACGCCAGAACACGCTGTCAGCGAGGAATCTGCAGACACAGGACAGGCTGAACTTCCCCACATCCAGACAACTCCTCCCATCTGGGCCTTGGCCTTTCACAGGTGGTGCTAGGCCAGACATTGACAAAACACGTTTAAAGCCCTGCCCAGCATAGTGCACTCAGGACCTAAATAGTTAATCTGGGTGTCATTTTTAAAACCCACCCCACAACAACTCCCCCAGCCATCAGGGAACAGCCGCCCAGCATTTGGGACCCAGCTCTGGAGAGCCTTACCCAGCCCCGTTTGGGAAGCAGGTAGAAGGGAGTGACCCATCTTACCAAAGTCTGTGTCACAGGCCTCAGTGCCTTCGCTGGTGCCGTTGTGGGGAGATCCACTGGCTGTCTTTCCTCCAGGGTTCAAGGCACAGGCCTTGGCGATGGATGTCACAAGATACTCATCATCAGCATTACGCCAGCCCCACCAGCTGATTTCCGGCTGGCTGCAGCGTGCAATTGCGGCTCCGTTGGGCTGGTGTCTGAGGAAGAGGAGAGTTTCACTTGCCATCCCATTGGAGACACACCAGGCAGCGTGCCACCAAAAGTAGAGGTTCCCCTCTTGAGAGACAAGTGTCCTGCTTTGAGGACCCAATGTTGTTCAAAGCAGATTCATTGTGAGGGGCCAATGTCTCAACTCATGCATTATGTGCACCGAGATCATGCCTACAAAAGGAAGTACAATGGCCCTGAGTTCCTCAGCTTCAGCCTCTGACAGCAAAGAGGAGCAGAGTTCCCAAGAAGCATACAGCAAGGTGAAACCCAGGAAATAGCTAATAGGTATAATGGGTGAGAACTTGGCAGCCAGATGGGCCTAAGGCCCTGGAGTTCACTCAAAGGCCTTGTCTACACTACCAAGTTTTGTTGCCAAAACTGCTGGTTGTCCACCCAAACAGTGAATGCATATGCACCATGAGACAACTTCTGTTGGGCAGAATGCCCGGTTTTGGCGACAAAATACACCCACCCTCATGAGAGATTTACATCTTTTTTCCTCTACATTTTAGTCGACAAAGTGCAAGTGTAGACACCTCACTTAATATCATCGTTTTAATTGGCCTTCAGGAGGTGTCCCACAATGCCTATCCTGACTGCTCTCGTCAGCAGTTTGAACTCCACTGCCCTGCAGTCAGACAACCATCCACGCCTCCCCTTTAGAAGCCCTGGGAATTTTTGGAATTCCATTTCCTGTTTGTTCGGTGTGGAGAGGTCTCATCACATCTTCCCAGGTGACCATGGTGGGTTACTGCAGCTAATGCTTTCCTGCTTAGACCACAGCAGAGCTGCTGGATCTGTTCAGTGTATGGGGAGAGGAAGCGGTACAGTCCTAGCTGCCCTTGAGCCATAGGAATTGGGAGACCTACAGACACATTTCTCGCAGCTTGTGTGAAAAGGGCTGTGATCAGGACATGCTGCAGTGCAAAGCGAAGCTAAAGGAGCTGAGGCAGGCGTCCCATAAGGCAAGGGAGGCAAATGGTCACTCTGATGCTTCCCCTAAGACCTGCCAGTTCTGTAAGGAGCTGGATGCTATCCTCGGTGGACACTTCGGAGGAAACGGAGGCGGCGGAAATAGGAACTACCTCAGAGGTGGAGTTAGAGGAGGATGTGCGGCTCCTGGTGAAGACACCCGATTGGGCAGGCAGCCAGGGACTGTTCTTCACTCCTGAGGTATCTAACCAGTCTCAGCAGTTGCTCTCTGGCGAGCAAGAAGTAGAAGATGAGACTCCTGGTAAGTGGCTGTGGCTTGTGTAGTGCGGAGGTGGGTCCAGGGCATAGAAATGCGGGAGGCTGGCTCTATGTCAGTGAGTTACCCCTGTGCCTGAGGGTCCTCTCAGCCAGCAGCCAAAGCCCAGAGCCCCAGCGCCCTGCAGAGCTTCCTGCACTGAAGAAAGGCAGCACCATACAGCGGAGCACAGTTATGCTATTGAACAATGGTATGTGACCCAGAGACTGTTGCACCAGAGGACAGGTATGACCTGAACTCTTGCCTTTTTTCACTGAGCGTTCAGCTGTGCAACCTTGCCATTGTTTTAACAGTTTTTGTGTTGAATTCTGTGCGTCGCCTTAGTACTTGGTAATTTACCGCCCAGAGTTGTGACTCTTTGCGGGCTTGTATCAAGGTTTGAAAATGAGATGTCTGTTATGTATTTTCCCAGCCCTTAACGTTTCCTTATTGTGTCTAACTGAGGATCACCTGACCAGGGATTTCCCTTGTATAAATGTTGATACAAATGGCCATCAGAGCTTTGCCTCAGCTGTGCCTCCTGTGTTCGGTACAGAGCCATTTGATACAGGATTGTGGATCTTGTTCTTGCTTGTCTCCCTTGGGACAGAGATGTCTCAGAATCATTCTGTGGCAATCTGCTTTGGCACCAAGTGAACCAGCTCTGGCCTCAGTCACATCACATCAGTGCTGACAACTGCAGCTCCAGCAGCCTACTGGACCTCACACACTTCCAGGGAGGGAGCACCACACTGACCCTCTGTATCCTACCCGTAAGTAGAGAGTGTAGCTGCACACCCCAGAAGGGCAGTATTTCTGGGTAACAGACCTATAACAGCTAAATGAGCCAGTAGCACTGGTGCTTCACCTATGTAGGCTTCTAACTGCCTTCAAGCTCTAACAGCACCAGTGAGGAGCAAGGTGGTTCACACAACCTGATTTTAAGTGTTTCAGTAATACTGAGTTAAACCAAGCACGGGCAGAGTTCAGCTTGCTGTCCTCCCCAGGGAGTTGTCATGATTGTTCACTGGAACATGGACATCACACCCATCCTCTCTAATTCCTTGGTCAGCACCCTGGGTTGGATTCGTGATATTGTGTACAATGGACTATGAGCAACAGGGCAGCTATTGTAGAATCTTTTTTACCTGTACACAACCACAGGAATCCTTTTCCAAGACCTGAAGGAAGCCACATTCTCCAGCTCCTTGTCCGTGATCCACACAGGAACTAGCAGCTTCTGAGGATAACTGGTACAGAGTCTAGAAATAAAGCAACAAGGTGTCAATCAGCCATAAGAATATGCACCTCACTATATTTATGGAGAGAGAACAGAGGAGACCTTCAGGTTTGTCTGAACTCGACTAACGAGAACACAGGCTATGGGTGTTCTTCCCATCCAGAATTGGGGGTGCCTGGGAGAAAGAACCAAAGGTGGCCCTGAAAACTGGGCTGTGTACAGGGTCTAAACCGTGGACTATGGGACCCCCACACAAGGGATTGAAATCTAATTTACTATACAAAATGGGTACATCTGAACAGTCAAAAGCATATTTAACTCTACATAATGTAATATTGGAATGTTGCAAATTCAGAAACAATGCAGGTGGCTAATCAATCCAATGACTCACATAAACATGCTAAGGGAATTAACTAAGTCTTGCCATTTTAGAAGTGACAAAGCGTCCTGTGGCACCTTAAAGACTAACAAAAGTTTTATAGCATAAGCTTTCGTGGGCTAATACCCACTTAGTCGGACCATTCTTGCCATTAGTACATCTGAACGTACTGAATGTACAATGATTCTTGCCATTTTAGTACATCTGAATCAGCCATGACTAGAAATCACCCATGCAGAAGGGTGTGTGTGATGGCCATCATCTTGGCCAACCCATCAGGGACTGACACGTAGACCTTCAGAGCTTAAAGCATCAGCTGCTAACAGTTTGAGCTAGAGCTCCCTGATTGAGGCTGTTACAGACTCTCACCCTCTGCACCCACACACACAATGAGACCTGTAACTAACTAGTGGGTTACATGTGCACAAAACACTGCACGAAAAATTCTTTCCACAGGAAGTTTTAATCTTAGAAAAGGCTGTTCCAATAGCGTAATTATCAGCACAGACAGAGCTCAGAGCTCTCTTTGGTAGGGCTGCCGCTGTGGCATTTACAGAGCACACTCATCTTACAGCTCACAGATATTTCAGTTAGAAAGATGATGCTTCAGCAGATGCACAAAATATGGATTTTGCCACTATAAATGGAAAGTCTCTGCAATCGTCAGGGATTGACCACACACACGCAAGGCAAATCTCAGAATCTCAGGGTTGGAAGGGACCTCAGGAGGTATCTAGTCCAACCCCCTGCTCAAAGCAGGACCTACCCCAACAAAATCATGCCAGCTAGGGCCTTGTCTAGCCTGACCTTATAACCCTCTAATGAGACTGATTCCACCACCTCCCTCGGTAACCCATTCCAGTGCTTCACCACCCTCCAAGTCAACAAGTTTTTTCTTACTATCCAACTGTGTTGGGACGGCTACCCCACCTCCATGAGAGAGGGGGGCTAGAGTATGCCAGAGCGGCTGCGCAGGCTGGCAGACAGTCCATTAAGGGCCTACTGGGAGCCAATCAGGGCCAAGATTGGAGCCAGCCAATTAGGGCTAGGCTAGGCCCCAGATAAAGACTGCCCAGGAAGGAAGGACTCAGTCTCTCCTAGACCTTCCAAGGGAAAGATTTTGCTCCTGAGCTAAGGAGTACCACAGGATAGCACAGCACAGTGCTGGGCAGGCTCAGGGGGCAGAAGGGAACTCCAGCCCGGTACCTGCCAGGCTGCAGGCCCTGAGCGAAGGGCCCATAAGGTGAAAAGGGGCTGAAGGGGAAGCGGACCAGGGAGGCGAGGTGAACAGGAGACGAGAAGGAGGGCAGGGAGGCTGCTGCCAAAGGGACCCTGGGCCAGGACCTAGAGTACAGGGCGGGCCTGGGTCCCCCCTTCCGCTTATATAGCACTTGGCTGTAGGAACTGGCCACTGTGGACTGCACCAGACCCCTGCTAGAAGGGGTTAGACTTTGGGATGTGGTTGGCTGCTGCAACAGGGATGAGACCTTAGAGACTGGTATCAGACCCGGAAGCGGGTGAGTATGGACACTGCGATCTGATAGCAACATGGGTCCAGATGCCAGCGGAGGACGAAAGACAGATGGGACACCACCAGCAGAGGGCGCTGCAGGACTGTGATAGAGCTAATTCCTGGACAACGGGGCGCTGCGGTGCTGAGTCCTGACCCCATCACACCAACTTAAACCTCCCCCTCTGCAACTTGAGACCATTACTCCTTGTTCTGTCATCTGGTTCCACGGAGAACAGCCGAGATCAGTGTTTCCCAGACTGTGTTCCGGGAAAGAATCATAATTTTTAAAAAGGGTCTTTACATTTCTTTAAAAATTTTAAATTTGTGTAACCCCCAAGGAGATGACGTGGACTCCGGGGTCTCTGTCTGCCGGCAGACTCAGTCTGCCCAGCAACCACTAGGGAGTGAGAGACCCTCCCCGGGAGTGGAGGAAAGGGGAGAAGCCATTTTGAGTGAGTGGAGAGCCAGGCAGGAAAAGAGCAGGACTGGCTGTGTGGGGAGCTGGTGAGTCCCAGGCCTGCATGCAGGGTTCCCCCTGAGAACGGGTCTCTAGGGACCTGACAGCAGATCCCTCAGTGGGGTTTTTCCTTCCCCACTAGTGATTCCCCATTTGTAGAGTTTGCTGGGAAACTTCCACAGCCAGGCTGAGTTCACCCTCCAGCTCCCTAGGTGAGACCAGTCACCACATGGTCAGCTCTGCTCTGTTCCCTCGTCCAGGGAAGCAGCCTGCTGAGTGTGTGTCTGGACATGGGGCTGGGAGGCGACAGTCTGGATGTCAGTGTTGTTGTGTAACCTACACCTTGAGCCCTGCACCCCTTTGTGGTGAGGGGAAATCCTGGGACCGACGCAGCCTGATTCTTGCCTGAGGAGGATCCTGCCGGCAGAGATCAGCCCCTCTGCAGTGACTGAGTGCAATCATCTTCGAACCTGAGGATCATTCATGGAGACTGTGAGTGCCCCATCTTTTAGTTAGATCATTTGTTTTGGGGACCCCCTACTCTCTGACCTGTGTCCTCAAGCCAGGAGTGAGGGTTTGAGGATTTTATAACCTGCTGCATACTACACCCACAGAGGAACTTATCACCTTCTCCACTTGGGAGTCCTTTGGGACTGTACTGAACCCAGTCAGCCACACCGCTACACCACCGCAAAGAATTCTGTGGTTATAGGTCACCAAGGGCCCCAGCACAGTGCACGTACCAATGGGACACTAATCTTACATTTGATACATCAAGTCACAGGTATTTTCAGGGCACCAGTGACCCTAAAAATAGTGCTTTACCCTGTTATGATGTTTTTGTCTCCTATTTAATATAATTATTGTGTTGAATATATTGTATGAGTTAGTGTTATTTCTTGGAAGTCTCCAACTATCTGGTCAGTAAGGGGAGATTACCCTGTAGTTAGAATTTTCCTCCCAAGCTGCCCTGGTGACCCTGCCAGGACATAATAAGGGAGTGGAGGCACCGCCAAATAATTTCCTAGGAGAAAAGAAAGAAGATACACCCTGCTGAGTCGGTGGTGGGATCAAAAAGAACCCAGATCTGTTCATCAAAACCTGTAAGCGGATTGGCATTAAAGGAGGTAACCAGGTGGAGAGGAGGCACCTGACATGAGGATTCAACTTTCCAGCATTATTCCTAATATTCAGTGAATTTATGATACAAGAATGCAGAAACACCAATCCCGTTAAATCCAAATTTGGATTTCTGTTTATAAAAATAGATTTTCCTAGTAAAAACCTAATTTGTTTGGTGTTTGTATGTATAAAAACATTATTTAAGCAGAACACTGTTTTTAATTTTGAATTTTGCACTTGATTTTTGTACTACTTTATGCATGCTTTCCAGTTAGAAATCGTTAGTTCAAGTTATTTTAAATTTGTATTTTTGCTTTGTTTTATAAAAAAACATGTATTTGAGCATAAATAACACAATTTTTATTTGAAAAACCAAACGACTACAAAATATATTATATTATATTATAATAATATTATAATGTGATATTATTATAATACTATTATAAGTTCCGTAAATATATACCAGGCTAAAAAGTGTTAGGTGGCCAAAAAAATTTGGGAAACACTGGTCTAGATCCAGCCTCTTTGGGACCCCCTTTCAGATAGCTGAAAGCAGCTATCAAATACCCCCCATTCTTCTCTTCTGTAGCCTAAACTATCCCAGTCCCTCAGCTTCTCTTCACAGGTCAAGTGCTCCAGCCCCCTAATCATTTTTGTTGTCCTCCGCTGGACTCTTTCCAATTTTTCCGCATCCTCCTCCTAACATGGGGACCAAAAATTGGACACAATACTCCAAATGAAGCCTCACCAATGCCAAATAGAGGGGAATGATCACATTCCTAGATCTGCTGGAAATGCCCCTTCTTATACAACCCAAAATGCCGTTAGTCTTCTTGGCAACAAATGCACACTATTGACTCATGTCCAGCTTCTCTTCCACTGTAACCCCTAGGCCCTTTTCTGCAGAACTGCTGCCTAGCCATTCAGTCCCTAGTCTGTAGCAGTGCATGGGATTCATCCGTCCTAAGTGCAGGACTCTGCATTTGTCCTTGTTGAACCTCATTAGATTTCTTTTGGCCCAATCCTCTAATTTGTCCAGGTCTTTTTGTATCCTATCCCTACCCTCCAGCGTATCTACCACTCCTCCCAGTTTAGTGTCATCTGCAAACTTGCTGAGGGTGCAGTCCATGCCATCCTCCAGATCATTAATGAAGGTACTGAACAAAATGGGCCCCAGGACCAACCCTTGGGGCACTCCGCTTGATACCGGCTTCCAACTAGACATGGAGCCATTGATCATTACCCGTTGAACCCAATGATCCAGCCAGCTTTCTATCCACCTTATAGTCCATTTAGTTATAAGCTGGGGATGCATCAATTGGAAGTAACAGAAGAGGAAAAGGACCTCTGAGTATTGGTTGATCACAGGACCACCCCTTGTGCCGAGCCCGGCCCTACTTCCACTGATTGGGAAAGGAAAACATCAGGGTGTGGTGCTGACAGACCCATAGGTTTAGGGCCTGCCCAGCCAATGGGGCTATAAATAATTCAGCCATGGCAAAGTTCTGGACCAAAGGACAGATTGGGAAAGGGCATAAGAGACCCGTTGCTGCCAGATATCATAAAATCTCAGGGTTGGAAGGGACCTCAGGAGGTTCTAGTCCAACCCCCTGTTCAAAGCAGGACTAATCCCCAACTAAATCATACCAGCCAGGGCTTTGTCAAGCCTGACCGTAAAAACCTCTAAGGAAGGAGATTCTAACACTTCCCTAGGGAACCCATTCCAGTGCTTCACCACTGTCCTAGGGAAAACGTTTTTCCTAATATCCAACCTAAACCTCTCTCACTGCAACTTGAGACCATTACTCCTTGTTCTGTCATCTGGTACCACTGAGAACAGTCTAGATCCATCCTCTTTGGAACCCCCTTTCAGGTAGTTGAAAGCAGCTATCAAATCTCTCCTCAGTCTTCTCTTCTGTAGACTAAACAATCCCAGTTCCCTCAGCCTCTCCTCATAAGTCATGTGCTCCCAGCCCCCTAATCATTTTTGTTGCCCTCCTCTGGACTCTCTCCAATTTTTCCACATCCTTCCTATAATGTGGGCCCCAAAACTGGACACAATATTCCAGATGAGGCCTCACCAATGTTGAATAGAGGAGAACGATCATGTCTCTTGATCTGCTGGCAATGCCCCTACTTATACAACCCAAAATGCCATTAGCCTTCTTGGCAACAAGGGCACACTGTTGTCTCATATCCAGCTTCTCATCCAGTGAAACCCCTAGGTCCTTTTCTGCAGAACTGCTACCTAGCCATTTGGTCCCTAGTCTGTACTGCCAGCATGTGCCAACAAAGCCCTCGTCGGTACCGTATTCAGCAGACATCCCGGGGCCTGAACCAGAACTGATAGTATGCGGTCTCTGACCTCCCTGCACGATACCTAGGAGCGCTTTATAGGATCTGCTCCATCCTACACGCCAGCATTCACATGGTGCTGGTCCGTGCTCCTTCCGAAGTAGACAGACGAGTCTCCCAGGACCTGGAGCTACCTCGCTTGGTCTTATGCCTCTGCACACGAGATGGGGAGCAACTCCTCTATCTCTTCTGAGAGACGCCAGCTCCAGGACACAAAGCAGCTGTAGACTCAGAATCTAGCGTAGCCCTCAGTGCAGAAGCAGGCCGCCTGGCCTGTTCAAGCAGCTGCTGCTTCAGACAGAGAGACCTCTTGTCACTTGAGTCTGTTTCATGAAAGATTTGCAAATCAAACACACTCCTTGCCGTGGGCTTTGCCTAAGCACAGCAAGCACTGTGTGTGGAGATCATTGAGGGTGGGGAGATCACTCCCTCACACAATGGAAAATGCAAATACTTAAATGAAATCTAACCCTAAATGTAATGCACACTATACTCAGGGTATTAATTAATCACACACAACTGGAAATGTCACTAAGAAATAAAGATTATGAAGTTAAAAACCACACAGAACTTCAACTCCAGCCACAGGCAGTAAGAAGGAATGACGTGGGGTCAGCACATCACTGCCTTGTCTAGCCGGAGGAGGGGCTATGGCTGCCAGGCACGAGCACCACTCTTCTACAGGTACTGCCCGGCAAAATGCTCCGGCCCCAGTGCACTGGGCACACACACGAGTGGAATGTGCGGCTGCATCTACCCAAAGAAGAAAACTTTCTTTGTTTTGTCCTGTTAAAGATGCTGTTTTTATATAAACCACCAGAGTTCTCAGTAAGAAGTAAGTTTTGCCTATATTCAGACCACACCAATGCACTGTGTGGGATAATTCAGAGCACAGATTAGTTAGAAAATCTACAGTGAGTGGGACGACACGTGCAGGTGATTGAAGGGTGCTGTAGACATGGAGCTGCTATACAGTAATTTTATAAATACTTTGTGACCTAGTTAATAAGATAGACTGTTATAACTATATGAAATTAATGGAATGCTTATACCTGTCTATTGCTTCACCTGAATAGGGGCTCCCAGACAAGAGTAATGGCTGCTAGATGCGAGCATCCCCGTTCACTCTTGAACAGGGGTGGGCAAACATTTTGGCCTGAGGGCCACACCTGGGAACAGAAATTGTATGGTGGGCCATGAATGCTCACAAAATTGGGGTTGGGGTGCAGGAGGGGGTGAGGGCTCTGTTTGGGGGTGCAGACTCCAGGGTAGGGCCAGAAATGAAGAGTTCAGGGTGCGGAAGGGGGCTCTGGGCTGGGGGTGGAGGCTCTGGGGTGGGGCTGGGGATGATGAGTTAGGTGTGCAGGAGGGTGCTCAGGGCTAGGACCAAGGAGTTCGGTAGATGAGAGGGGGATCATGGCTGGGGCAGGGGGTTGGGGCAGGGGGAGAGGCTCTGGGCGGCACTACCTCAAGTGGCTCCCAGAAGCAGTGGTATGTCCCTTCTCCAGCTCCTATGTGGAGGTGCGGCCAGGCGTCTCTGCACACTGCCTGTCCACAGGCACTGCCCCTGCAGCTCTCATTGGCTGTGGTTCCTGACCAATGTGAGCTCCAGGGGTGGCATGCAGAGAGGAGGCCCCTGGCTGCCACTATGCACAGGAGCTGGAAGGGGGGCCATGCCACTGCCTCCGGGAGCTGTGTGGCGCAGCCCCCAACCCTTCTCACCAGCTGCAGCACCAGAGCGGGGCAAGCCCAGGCCTCGGTCTCCAGTGGGAGCTCGAGGGCTGGATTAAAATGGCTGGCAGGCCAAATTTGGCCTGTGGGCCTTTGCCCACCCCTGCTCTTGAAAGAGAAAGGGCAAAGTTATTTGCTTCAAGGAACCTACATCCTGTTTCCAACAATTTGCAAGCCTTGTTTTGCCAGTGCTGGAGCTAACAGATCAAAGGCCATATACAGTTTAAAAGTAATTTGATTCCTGTGAAAGCCGTGATCAAAAGACTGAGCAGCATTTAAAAAGACACTCCCTGAAAGAGCAAGAGGGAACTGGTTTGTGAGTTAGCAGAACAGATTATGCCACCGAGAGCCTAGGTCTTCAGTTGAGCTAGGAGGGAGGCAGTTTTCCCATCCCATGAAATTGTTTGAGATTTCAAGATTTCTCCCTTCCGAAAGAGAAAGGAAGAACCCAGAACAGCCAGTTGTCTAGTAGTCAGGGCACTCGCCTGGAACGCGGGAGACTCCAACCCAGGGTAGTGTCCCGAGCACCAGGCCACTTGTTATTCACTCACTCTCCCTCCCTCCCCGTTCCCATAAAAAGTTTGTTTTGATTAACTGTCATTTTCCCTTTAACACTATATTTATTAATGGATCTGTTCTTTTATAACAAAACATATTAAACTTGCTTTACATCTTAAATGGTGATAGGCTTAGTATAAACACAAACACAGTTATAAATCGGCCTATGGGAAGTCCCTGAAGCTGTGCTGATCAGACCTGCTACCAGTCGCTTTCTTCTACTTCATGGTATTGATCACATATTGTGACTGATGCTTTTCCATTCTGTGTCTTCTCTTCTGTCTTGTCAATTGACCGTGTTGGTTCAAGTCTTTCATTATCTCACGTTTAGGTCTAAACTTCTGTTTTTCTTACATTTCGATACATAACCTGTTAGTCAGTTGTCCTATCAAAACTTTTACACGATATTTCTCAGTGGTGGCTGATGACAGAACAAGGAGTAATGGTCTCAAGTTGCAGTGGGGGACGTCTAGGTTGGATGTTAGGAAAAACTTTTTCACTAGGAGGGTGGTGAAGCACTGGAATAGGTTCCCTAGGGAGGTAGTGGAATCTCCTTCCTTAGCGGTTTTTTACGGTCAGGCTTGGCAAAGCCCTGGCTGGGATGATTTAGTTGGGATTGGTCCTGCTTTGAGCAGGGGGTTGGCCTAGATGACCTCCAGAGATCTCTTCCAACCCTGATATTCTATGATTCTATGATTTAGCTTTGTTCCTATTTCCTCCTATCTACTTTCCTTATTTTAGTATCTTAATTCCAAGTTTAATTGTGACTTTTGTTGAAGGGGTTTCTCCCTTTCTCAGTATTCAAATAGAAGTTCTCAAACTTCCAGTTTGGTGGCCAACAATGACCCTCTTCCAGCAAACTCCAAAAACTTCCACCATCCTTCTTAGCCCGTATCTTTTTGTCTTCTCCCTGGCAGAACTTTGACTTAATCAGTTAGCTTTTCTAATACCAGAATTTGCCAAAATTTTTGATACCAGCCAAAAATTTTAAGAGAATCTTCTATCACTTTGCTTCTATCACTTTGCTATGTAATTCCAGCAGCAACTACAAAAAGAATGATCAGTTTTTTATGGCTTTTATAAGACAGCGCTTTCAGGACACCTGAATACAAATACTAAGGAAGTTATATGACAGCTGACACTCTGTTATTTCCCTTATGGAGCCTCCAATGGCTTCCCAAAAGGTCTTAATTCTGGAGCACATCCACCATACATGGAGAAATCCTCCTGTTTCATTTGTTATCTCCTTTCTCAATTTTTGTGCCTATGCCTACTTCAACTTTCCATCTTTTCATGAAATGCAATAATTTCCTCCACATAAGTTAGAAATTAGTTTGTAGTGGAAAGTAAGCATTTATGTTTCATGGATGTAGTGAGTAGTTTTTCAAATTCTGTCAATTTTCTGCATAGGTTTTCTTTTTTGGGGGGATGGACTGAAAAGTCTCTCAGTTGTAGTTACTGATATATTGCAGTTTTGGGGTCTTTTGAGAGTTGTTTTATTTCATCAGGTGATCTAAATGTATTGTCTCCGAACAGTTGGCTGAATTTTGATATACTTGTAAGTTCCCAAATGTCAAAACTTTCCAGGCTGTTCCGGGGTTAAATTCTATATTATGTACTATGGACACTGGATGTGATGGGTATGGGTTCTGCTTTCTAAACACATTATCTCAAGTTTCTACTGTAGCTATCTTTAAAAAGAGTGGTTATACGCTGAATTTGACCTACAGGTTTTTCTTTATCTGGGGATCAAGTGGCGTATGTCTGCACAACAAGAAACTTGTTCTATCTCTACCCAGTGCATATTAGGTTTTGGTGTTACCCAGTGGATCACGTTTCTGACCTGACTGGCTTGGTAATAGTGCTTGATGTTCGGTAAAGCCAAGCCTCCATTTTGCCATGGTCTTTGTAAAGTAGGGTGCTTAACTCTGGATTTCTTATTTTCCTAAATGAATGTATTTATCATAAATTGCCACTGACCTATAAGGCTTCATGGAACTCAAATGGGAAGTGTTTAGAAAAGGAAATTAAATGAATGTCTTGTACTGAATTACCTGTTACAATTCTGACTAACATAAAATTTCATATTTTGACCAATTTCCAGATGTTTCGATTTTCTTAAAGGACTATAATTATTATATAAATCTTACCATCTTTTAGAAATGTGTATTTCCAGTAATCTTACTGAAATCATTACCCATTTAGATTTAGCTTTTATTTCTTTCTGTAGATCTGACCTCTCACCTACATCCAGGAGTTCTGACATGATCATTTATTTTAAATTCTGACTCTTCACCAAATGTTAAGATTTCTTTTTGCAATTCTAGTGCTGTGAGCTGGATTTGTGACAAACGCCATGACGTTGTCCACATATAAGGCTAATTTGTGTTCCCTGTTTCCTCCTGTAATTCCATTTATATTAGGATTATTTCTGACTGAACAAATGACCCCATTAGTATGTCAAAAAGAAGAGGTGACAGTCAGCTTCCCTGGCAAATGCCTCTAAAAGGAAGCATTTTTCCGATAGATACCCCTTTGCTTTTATAGATATAGGCTGGAACAGGAAACAAAAATCCAACTTTAGGGTCTAAAAATTGACATTTTCCAACAGAAACATTTTGTAATAAAATTCCCAACCAGATCTAGTGTTGGTGTGTCTATAAGAAGCTTAGACCTATCAGGATCCCACGGGGAAGGATGGACAGACACCTGGTAAGCTAAACATGAACACAGTCTGCTTATTGTTTTAAGACCTCTTTTCTCTTAAATGCTTTGGATCTCAATAAATGATACTTGGCTTTAAGGAAGTCATCTGGTCAGCGAGAACCCTGCCATTGCTCCTGCAGGTTCTGAACCTGAGTCCGGCCTGTGAGAGGATCAAGATAGTGACAGGGCACTGCAGCCCCAGGGCCTGGTCTTAGAGCAGGAGACTTGCGATTCCACCCTAGAGAGGTGATGGCCTCAGACCTGAGGGGTGTGCTCCCAGAGACCGGAGCACAGTGTCTTTTAGATCAGTAATTGTGACAGAAGGGAGCACCAAAGCCTGGCGAAGCAGTTCTGATTTATACAAGCGCCAGTGAGGAGATGGGTGAAACAAACAGTAAATTCCAGAGAATGACGCCATAGAAATTGTATTCTAATTCAAAGGTCTTGGCAAAGTCATGGATATTGTCACAAGGTGACAGCAGATGACAGAGACACACCAGTAGTCCAAAAGCTAGGCACAGTCCATATCCAGGACACGAGTTGTGAACCAGGGACTGGCTAAGTTGCTGGCTCACAAAATTACTGAGAAGTAAATAAAGTGAGAGTTGCGTGCCTGACCCTGGACCTAGAATGGATTAATAGTCTCAAAAGTTTTTGCCAAACTTGATGCTAAGAAAGACTTCTGGCATTATCCCCTGAAATTAGAAAGCTGCACTGTGGTGGTTACACATACTGTAGTGTTCCTCTGGGACTTCCCAGGGCTCTGGGCTCAACAAAAGGCCATGGATTCAGTATTGGGTCACGTACCTGGAGCTGTTTGATACATGGATGATGAGGATATCTTTACTGACAATGAGAAATGGCTGGAGGAAAAATGGAGGGAAGTGTGTGTTTGGTTTCAAGAAACGGGACTTAGGGCCTCTAGAAATGCATGTTGTTTTGGGTATAATGAAATACAGCTATCAGTTGCAGCAGATGGCATTAAGCCTGGCACAAAGAAAGCAAAAGTTCTTAAACCTCCAAGACTATTATTATTTATTATTTGTGTTACCGGAGCGCTCCAGAGCTCCATAGACCGCACTCTGTTCTGCTAGGCACTGTACAAATACAGAACAAAAAGACATTCTGTGACACCCTGACCAGAGGGGCTGGAATAATTTGTACAGTGGGGATGCTGAGAGTCACTGAACCAAACTATAAACTCTGTATATAATAGAAACCACTTCAAGCTAGGGGGTGTGGCAGCACCCCTAATTCCAGCACCTATATTCCGGATACCCCAATATTCACCGTCATATAATTAGGATATGCCTTATACAACGTATGCCTTCTGTGGTGTCATTCTGAAAGTCTTGATCTGCTCGACAGCAATATCTTGTTGGATTGTATGTGCTGTTATCATATGTGAAGTTATGAATTTTGACTACATGTTACTGAAACATGTCCTGAGGCCGAAAACACCCACAAGCAGCTTTTCAGGTACAACAGTAAAAAGGCCAGACAATGTCAATGGTTTCTTGAGGAAATTCACACAAGCACAAGTATTACCCCAGGAGCTGTGTACAATAGAAACCTCTCAGAGATAGCCCTACATTGGGGGTGGGCAAACTGTTTGGCTTGAGGGCCACATTGGGGTTAAAAATTGTGCAGAGGGCTGGATAGGGAAGGCGGTGCCTCCCCAAACAGCCTGGCCCCGCCCCCACATCCAACCCCCACCCAATTCCCACCCCGACTCCCCCCCTCAGACCCGCCGACCCAGTCAACCCTCCCCCCGCTCCTTGTCCCCTCATTGACCCCCTCTGGAGACCCCCCACTCTAACTGCCCCCCCAGAACCCCACCGCCTATCTAAGCCCCCCATTCTTTGTTCCCTGACTGCTCCCTCCCGAGATCCCTCCACCCTAACCACCACCTCCGGGGACCCCACCCCCTATTTAAGCCCCCCTGCTTTGTTCCCTGACTGCCCCCTCCCCAGATCCCCCCATCTCAACCACCACCACCCAGGAACCCCCTCACCTAAGCCCTGCCCCCGCTTACCTTACTCAGCTGGGCTCTCCTTTATCGGGATCCGTGGGGCCCGCGGCTCCCTGCGCTGCCCCCGGCCAGGGAGCGCAGAGCCCAGTGGCAGCCACTCTGGGCCCGGCTAGCAAGCGCGGGGCCGTGCAGCTCCCCACGCTCCACCCGGCCCCCAGCTGGGGAGTGCGGGGTCCAGCGGCAGCCGCGCTGGGCCTGGCCAGCAATCGTGAGACTCGCGGCTCCCCGCACTCCACTCTGCCCCTGGCCAGGGAGTGCGGGGCCTCGCGGCTCCCTGCACTTGGCCCACCCCCAGCCGGAGGACGGGGACCCACGGTGTGGCACGCTGCACTCGGCCTGGTGCCAGGACCAGGAGCGTGAGGCCAGTGGCCCCGCACCCCAGCCCCATCTTGCGGGCTGGATTAAAATGGGCGGCAAGCCACATGTGGCCCGCGGCCCGTGGTTTGCCCACCCCTGCCCTACACAATGGGAACTGTTTAACCCAGGTCACAGCAAAAGAGCTTTCCAGAAAATGGGGAGAAAACATAACAGTGTGGAAATGACATTATGGGGAACCTCACTCTCCCTACAACACCACATGGGAGGGGCAAGGACTTATCGGAAGTGATGGTCCCAGACTAGAAAGATCTTTAGCCTGTGTAGGAAAACCTGGCAAAGCCAAGGCAACTTGTGCCTTAAGTCTGCCAGCCTATTTATCACGCAGGGTGAGAATCTGCTAATTTGTATCCTATCTATCTAGTGTGGTAAGCTCAGTTTGCATTTTTTGTTTATTTACTAGGTAATGTACTTTGATCTGTTTGCTGTCACTTATAGTCACTTACAATCTACCCCTCATACTTAATAAACTTGTTTTTATTTTAAACTCAGTTTGTGGAATTCATAACTGGAGGGAAAGGCTGGGAGGGGGTGGTGGGGAAAGCTGTGCATCTCTCTCTCCACATTGAGGAAGAGGGAGAATTTCAATGAGTTTACACTGTCAGTTCTCCTTGCAGCACAATACAATATAATTTTGGGTTTACTCTTCAGAGGTGGAGAGCCCTTGAGTGCTGAGCTGAAAGCCTTCCCAGCAGTGCTGATTTCAGTGTCTATGTCTTTCTGCAGCTGCATGTGTCCCTCCCTAGAGGAGGCTTGAGAGCCTGGCTTAGCAGGACAGGGTGAGGTAGTTCAGGCTGGTGGAACAGGCGGCCTCAGTGATACTTCAGAACATCAGGCACTTAAGTCCGGCCCTAAGTCCGGCACTCAGGAAGAGGAAGCAATCATCACACAATCCCTGCCCCAAAGGGGGGACAGTCTTAAGCATAAGACAAGACACACCAGATGAATACGGACAGACCGATGGGGGAGTACAAAGGAACTATGAGACATAGAAAATGAGACTAAAGAACGCAGGAGAGTTGTGCATTCTTTTATGGGAACCTGAGACTTTATTATTCCAAGTGATCTGAACTCTTCGGAGCCAATGACTGATCAGAAAAGGAGCAGTATGGATGGGGAATTCTCAAACAGAAACAGCTTTGAAAGGTTCCCAAATGCTGTAATAGAAGAACCATGCCTACCGCCTTTTAAAATGGATATATCAGCTGTTGTTGCAACTTACGCTACCCATGTTAGCTTAGGTGCAATGCTGCTCCAATTCCATAACCCAAGGTGAAGGGTGATATATGGCTGGTACGCTGTGGGTTGGGTGAAGGCGGGGTGGGGGGAGATGTCTGGCTGGTACACTGCCCTGCCAGGGAGCTATATGGGGTGAGGGGTGAGAACAGGCTGGTACATTACTCACTTGTAATTGCTGTTGATGTCAGAAACTCTCCAGACATTCTGCAAGTCAAAGTCCATCCTCACAACTTCCATCTCAAACCGGTATTTCACGTGGTCTCCTGGAACAGCACAGGCACAGCACAGTTACTGGCAGCTGGACGTAGCCAAGGGAAACCTAAACCTGGCAGCTGCAACATTATAGGATTGGATGAGCAAGAGGCCAGATGGTGTCTGAACAATGTGGGGTGGGTGCTTTTCCAAATGTCACACTCACTTGCTCAGGTTAAGGGGTGACTTGATTACAGTCTATAAATACCTACACGTGGGGAACAAATATCCAATAATCAGCTCCCCAAGCTAGCAGAGAAAGGTCTAACGTGATCCAATGGCCGGAAGTTGAAAGTAGACAAATTCAGACTGGAAATAAAGGGTATATTTTTAGCAGTGAGATAATTAATCATTGGAACAAGTTACCAAAGGTCATGGTGGATTCTCCATCACTGACCATTTTTCAATCAAGATTGGATGTTTTTCTAGAAGATGTGCTCAGGGAATTATTCTGGGGAAGTTCTCTGGCCTGAATTATAGAGGAGGGGAGGCTAGATCACAATGGTCCCTTCTGGTCTGGAATCTATAAATACCTGGTAAACAAAAAAGTGAGGGACTGGATGTTACTGAACCAAACTTGGCAAATCGGAAGTTAGGCCTAAATGACGAACACAATAATGAGAGGATGGACTATTCCAATCAACAACCCACTTTGGGGGCATTTCTGGAGGAGGGAGAATGCCGGTCAGGACTCCACTCGAGGGACTCTGTCCTTCACCCATGGACCCCCAGGTCTAATGAGCATCATGCAGCTCAGACCTCAGAACATCAGCAGGGACACCCCGTCAACAGTGCTGCACCAGCCGGAGACATGCAAGATCCTGCTGTCTCCCCTTCCTTGCATGTTCCTTTCTGCCCCGCTATTCTTCCTCCTGTCCTATCTCCCTCTCTCTCGGCTTTTCATCTGATCCTGAGGTCAATTGTACCACATAAGATCAGCACAATGAGACAAAACAGCCCATCCAGCTTTGCCCAGCCTGAGAGAGGCTGTTAAAGCAGAGGGACCAGCCAGACAATATCTCAGATCCCAGATGGGAAGATAAGCCAGAGCTCAGTGTAACTACTTTCATGGCTGATCTGCCAACCCACAGCATCTGTCTGAGACTGACCTGACATCTGAAGTCCTGAAAACATTAACAAAAGCCACATTTCTCCCACCTTTAGAATATGCTCTCTTCTCCCCCTCGTGTCTGTCTGTTAAAAGCAGGAAACGTGACCCTCCTTCATATCTTAGAGCTGAGCAATGAAACTCTTTCCTTGCTACCAACAAAAGTTGTTCCACGAAACAAGAGAGCACCTGATACCTCAATTTGAAAGGGATTTTGATAGGTTTGGGTTACATTTTTATCATGTAAAAATGATACAATACCTATACGTGGGGAACAAATATCCAATAATCAGCTCCTCAAGCTAGCAGAGGAAGCTCTAGCTTTCTCTAGCTAGACAAGTTGGGTTACTTCAACTGCTGTTTTAAAATGCTATATAAATTGCTTGACCTCTTTTTCTCTTGTGTATTCTAACTAATAAATCTCTGACTTCAGCATGAATTTCCTAGCATGTTTGCCCTGGTATGGAGTAGGCTGAGTCTCTGTTTAGCAAACCCCAAATCTTATCTGAAGCTGTTTAACATTGGAAGTAAAGGGGTCATGGTAAAACCTTTCACACTCTGCGCCCATTTATTCCATCTAAATTAAGACAGCAATTCCTCCAGGCCCCAAACTCCTCGAATTAGCCCCCTGAGGCCAGATCAGTTGGGAAGGCATAGTCTAGAATCAAGGGCCTGGTATTGGGAACATCCTATCCTCAGCCTAGATTTGGGACTGTCACCTGAAGTGCCTCCAACAACCTACATTCCTGGAATAGGAGGAGCCACAAGCTTTATCCCCTGCTATTGGGTGCTGCATGTGTCTGTCAGTGAGAGGGTAGGAATTTAGGTTTAATCACCCTGCTGTATTTCTTGCTCAATGGCCTGAGAGCTTTTGGGAGAGGAGATGCAAACAGAATTATCAATGACATACAACCTTTCAAGAAAGCCATGAACATTTACCAGTCCAGAGTTGAGATCTACTCATCCTCTGTCAGAACCCAAGCTTGAGGTTGGGGTGACCTCTAGTGAGCTTTTTGGCATGTGTGTAGGTTCTTCTATTGCTTAAATGTTTTCTCTTTAATGCCTTTACCTTAAGAACAAATGTGCTTGCTTAGAAAGAGCTGGGTGGTAACTTATAACTGCGGACAATACACAGGTCACAGCCCTAGGAGAGAAAGCAAAGCACAGAGGCTGGCCTGTTAGACAATCTGGTTCATTGGGGAGGTAGGGAAGGGAACTGTGCACCCTTCAAAATCTCTCCCAACCCTGCTCAGTAAGGAGTGAGACAGAGGTCCTGGGCTGGGAGCCAGGAACCTGAAGCATGTGCCCTTAGTGGACCACAGAGGGGGAATATAAGTGCAGTTGTCCTGCAACTGATGCCAGGTAGGTGATGTTTCCTGAGTGACATGCTGTTAGGCAAGCGATCAGCCCGCTCTGCACCAGCTAAAGCTTCCAGGGGATGGCCAGGTGCAGAACCTGGATCTCCAGGTTAGGTCTGGATGTGGCCCTGGACACAGCAACCCACCAGGACACAATGCCACCTCCTAGCCAGAGGAAGATGGACAAAGTACATGTGGCTATAGCTACTTTTTGTGTAGCAAAGGACTTCACAGGACCCTCCAGAGGGATCTGGGAGGTGGCTGCAGCAGAACACAAAAACACAGCATGATACGGGTGTGTGGTTCCCCTTCCTGGACATACCATGAGGGCTGCACAGAGAAAGGGCTGATTGGGAGCTCACCTGGGTGACACAGATGTGCGTGCTGATCCTCCTCATCGGCACAGACCCCCAAGCACCAAGCATGGTAGGCGAATGCAAACAGGTCTTCAGGCTTCGCAGGTCGGGCAATGGCTCGGCTCAGCCTCTTCAGCCACTCCTGGCACTGCTTAAAGGTGGAGAAATGGCACCTGCAGGACACACAGACTCAGTAGGGCCAGTCAGGATGGACTGACGGGGAATTCCATGGCCTTGCAGTTCAGCCAGGGGAGGAGAGGGAGATCCAACCTCCCTGGGAGGACCAAGGGGCTCTGAGCTTCCCAGGGAAAGGCTGGGACACAAACACACACCTGAGAGCACCCTCTTGGATAGCAGGGCTTGACTCAGCAGCACAGACTAGGGCAGGGATTCCCCAAGGCTGCTGGCCACACCTGTGGCTGGATAAACCTTACACTGGGACAATAGCAGCAGCAGTGATCTGTATCCTATGTATACCTGTATGCTCAAAAGCAGGCCTGCACAACTCGGAAAGCAGCGAGGGCCATATTACTGCAAAAAAAACAGCTGCGGGCCAAAAAGCCTTGCCCTCACCCTGCCCCCATCCGCTTCCCCCCACCCCACCGCTTGGCTTGCCACACCTCTACTCACCCCCCCGGGCCGCACAATGAGCCCCTGTGGGCCGCACGTGGCCCCCGGGCTGCATGTTGTGCAGGCCTGCTCAAAAGTCTGTTACAATCCCTCCCCACCCCTCCTTGTCTCCTCTCCCTGTTTGAACACCTGTGAAGTGACTTTCCCCCACCCCTCCCTCCTGGAGTGCTTGGGAGATGAATGGGCTGTTTAAACAGCTAGAAGACAGAAAAGCTCCAACGGTAGGAGGTGTCTGGGACTCTTAATTGGGCAGCAATCACACACCCAAAGCATGGACACTGCATGGAATGTGACCAACCAGATACGGCCAAGTCATCTCTAGTCGCAGGCCAGGAGCTGGTCCTTAAAAGGGGAAGGGGCCATGTGCTCTCTCTCTCTCTCAAGCTTGTACCTTCCAAGAAGGTCCTTTGCCCGGACCAACTGAGTTGCCTTCCATCTGCCTTGGGAAGATTTACCCTCATCACACCATCCATTGCTGTGCTGTGGGACACTTACCCTGAAAGATCCTGACACCTCCAGTGCTGTGCCTGTCCTGGGAGCGTGAGTATGAGTGTGAGAGTGTCACCTGACCCTCCTCCTCCTCTCCCCACCCCGTTTGGAACTTAGATATCAATGTAATAAATGTGCTGCTTTCTGCCAAACTCTGGTGGGTCTTAATCCTCCCTAAGCTTAGTAGCTGGCCCAGATTTTGGGTAACAGGAGGGAACTATGCAGCTACCTGACCACTTTGGAGTCCTTGCAGATGATGTGAAGCTGGAACATGTCCCGACTCTCCACGCTTTCCATCATCCTCAAAGGCACCTGAAACAGAAAGACGCAGAGCGTCACGTGACAGCACGTCCCACCCCCGCCTGACACACTCTCACTGTGCATCCCAGCCAAGGCCCTCTGAGCAGCAGAGAGGATCCCCCATTTACATCGCTTTGTGATCTGCAATTTACAGTCTCCCCCTCAACCCCCACCCTGTCCTCCTTTCTCATGGTCAGGGAGGAACTGACTAAGGAGGGCAGAACAACAGGGGTGCCTGGAACCACTCGATACAGCCTAGCGAGCAACAGGGGATCACAGATGCAGAAGAGACAAGGGCAGCGGGAAAACGGGGGACTGAAGAAACTTGAGAGTAAGGCACTGTGGGAGGAGGCCTCAGGCTCCAGCAGTGTGGGCCATAGGCCCTGACACATACCCCTGGCCTCAATACAAGAAGAATCAAGTCTAGCCTGGTCTGCAATAGCATTTTTCACTGGTTTTCAACCCAGCTGCTGGGGGAATTAGAGCTGCAAAAAGGAGACTGGCAAGAGAGAAGTCTGCCCATCACCCACATGCCAGCCCAGAGATCTTCACCCCATGAAGGGGAGGGACAGCACTTCTGTGACTTGCTAATAGCACTGGAGGACATACCTCTTTAGAGATGCAGCTTCTGCGTCACAGGGCATGTGGCCACCTAGTGGAATGACTCCAAGTCCTAATGTCACGGACGACGATAAGAGACCTGAAAGTGGATTCTGCAGCCACAGAATACTGCAGCAGCTTAAGAGCGCCAGAGGCCTCGGCTGTGAGTAACAAACCAGGGACAAAGCTGCACTTACGTTGGTCACAGAGTCTTTCAATTTGATATGAAGCCGGTAGTTGGAGATGGCAATCACAGCATCATTAGCATGGCCCAAATACTCCACACTCTCACCCTGCAGCACAGTGAATGGAACCTGCAAGGTGGGAGAGACATTCAGAGCAGCTGTCAGATAAATCCACGCAGAACACCTTGTGCAACAGGGAATGAGAACAGCCAACTCTCCACGTGAAATCAGGAGGATGCAGCAATCCCAGTGGGACCTGAGTACAGGCAGCAGGACACAGTGCACCCCCCACCCCACCTCAGGGGGCCCACAGTAGAAGGTGCTGAACAGCGTCGCTACAGAACTGGGAGAGGATTGGAAGCATGTTCACAGGCAAGTATGCCCGACTGACTCAGCAATGGTTGGACCCCCAAATCCACCTTTCCAGGAACATTTGGTTTGTGTTCACACAGCTGCAGGGGAAGCTATTTGTACCACAATCACTGGTGCTCCTGCCCTGTGCACACTGGCAGGAGATTTAAAGTCACTGGTTCTCTCACAGTGCCACAACACTAGCGTAAGCAGCAAGTGGAAGGGGAGGGATCTCAAAGAAGAATCACTTGTTTGGAGGCATTTTGCATGTGTCCCAGAACAGAGAGCAAGGTGTCTGTGTAGCCCAGATTGAACCACCTCCCCAGACAGCACCCAGCCACGTATATGGTCCTGCAGTGTCACGTGTATGGAACTGAAACAATTAGCTGCAGCATGCCACCTGCTGGCCACAGCCCAAGCAACTAGAGGAGCCAGACAAGGAATCTGGCCACCACCTCTGCAGACGGGACCGTACATGAACCACACAAATCACTTCTGTGGCCGACAATAGAAATGAAAATGCAAGACTGATGGACAGGCCGTAAACTAGGTTTCTCTCTCTCTCCCTCCCTCAGTCAGGAAGTGACCCAGCTATTTTAAACCCTGGAGGCCATGTACACAGCCAGGTATAATGTTCATCTTGTGCAAAAGAGGAGGGGGAAAGATCCAGAATAACTTACAATGGGCCAAGGTTGTGCTCTCTCTCCCCTCCCCCACCTCTCCCGTCCTTCGCGATTCAAAGCCCACAGGTTTGTTAAGGCAGGCTCTCTCTTCATAGAGCTAGGACATCCAATCATGGAACAGAGACCACAACATGCGATTTAGGCGAGCAAATCTCAAGCAGCCATAATGTTCAAATCACAGGCTGTAATTTGTCCACACAAGGTTTGATTAAATTATTCCTTACAAATACTTTAACCAGCTCCAATTCCCATGTTTTAAAACAGATACTTTGTACTGTTTAATTTCATATATTTTTGTGGCCTACATGAGTGCTGCCTAAACCCTGAGTTTCCTGGCTCTCCAAATATTTTTAAGTTATTAAGAATTTCTCCCCTCTTAAGTTATTTATAGGGCCGTCAATTAATCACAGTTAACTCATGCGATTAAGTCAAAAAAGTTCATCACACTTAATCACATTGTTAAACAATAGAATACCAATTGAAATTTATTAAATATTTTGGATTTTTTCTACATTTTCAAATATATTGATTTCAGTTACAACACAAAATATAAAGTGTACAGTGCTTACTTGATATTTTATTACAAATATTTACGTTGCAAAAATGATAAAATAAAAAGTATTTTTCAATTCACCTCATACAAGTTCTGTATTGCAATTTCTTTAGCGTGAAAATGCAACTTACAAATGTAGAATTTTTTGTTACATAACTGCACTCAAAAAAAACAAAACAATGCAAAATTTTAGAGCCTACAAGTCCAGTCAGTCCTACTTTTTATTCAGCCAATCGCTAAGACAAAAGTTTATTTACATTTACGGGAGATAATGCTGACCACTTCTTTACAATGTCACAAGAAAGTGAGAACAGGTGTTCACATAGGACGTTTGTAGCTGGCATTGCAAGGTAATTACGTGCCAGATATGCTAAACATTCTTATTCCCCTTCATGCTTCAGACACCATTCCAGAGGACATGCTTCCATGCTGATGACACTCATTAAAAAAATAATGCCTTAATTAAATTTGTATCTGAACTCCTTGGGGGATAACTGTATGTCCCCTGCTCTATTTTAGCCACATTCTGCCATATGTTTCATATTATAGTAATCTTGGATGATGATTGCTCCAGATTTGACAAAACACAAAGAAAGTACGAATGTGAGATGTCTAACGATAGCTTCAGCACTCAACCCAAGGTTTAAGAATCTGAAGTGTCTTCCAAAAGCTGGGAGGGATGAGGTGTGGAGCAGGCTTTCAGAAGTCTTAAATGAGCAACATTCTGATGCAGAAACTACACAACCCAAACCACCAAAAAAGAAAATCAGCCTTCTGCTGGTTGCATGACTCAGATGATGAAAATGAACATGCGGCAGTCCACACTGCTTTGTATTGTTATCAGACAGAACTCATCAACATGGACGCACGTCCTGTGGAATGGTGGTTGAAGCATGAAGGAATATATGAATCTTGAGTGCATCTGACATGTAAATATCTTGTGACGCTGGCTACAATAGTGCCATGAGAACACCTGTTCTCACTTTCAGGTGACATTGTGAACAAGAAGGGGACAGCATTATTTCCTGCAAATGTAAACAATATTTTATGCAATATCAAAGATTTTACCTGACAGAATAGTTTTCCTCAATCTCTTTTGGCAGTTTGCTGTCTGCTTTTGGCAATGCTTTCTGTCTAGTCAGTCACTGCTTCCCATGTCCGTGTGGCTCTTTCACACAACAAATGAGCAGCAAGAACTGTTTTAACAATAGGTTTGTAAAATTATAACAATTGGAAGGAGGTAATCATGGAACAAACTGACAGGTGGAGCAACTGTCGCAATTTCTAACTCACTATCCGAAGCCACCTTGATCTCCAGTTGATGGGGTCCCTTTGAATCCTACTTTAACTTCAGAGACTAGTACGAATTTGTGCGTGTGAATTACTGTGAAGTCTGTCAGCAGAAATCTACCATTGTAGTGCGCCCGGCTATAAGCAGTTCCGTTCAGGACCTGGTTTAGAGGATGAGCCTCTCACAGAATAGTGAAATGACAGACCAGTCATCCCAACCCCATTCTTCCGTGAACTGTCTCATGATCTGACCCCATCCCATCCCTTTCACAACCCACGATCTTCCCTTTCCCATGACCCTCAATTTTCACCCCTTATTCACTCCTCAGCTTAAGGCTAGTCCTAGGAATGTAGTTCAGCATGGCACTGCCATCTGGACCAATGACCTTGGGAACAGTAGAGCAGCAAGTGGGCGTCTATAGCCAGAGTCTAGCTCCAGGTACAGGAGGAGGACAGCAGACATGTAGGGGAGTGGACTGCGCTGAAGGCAGCAGGAGAATTGAGCAGCTTTGGTCTGAGCATCAATTTGTGACACTCTTCTTCCTTCCATGACAGCATCTATATCTAGCTGTTGTCCCAAAGCCTCTTCAGGGAGGTCTCCTTCCAGCCGCTCTGGTCTGTGCCTCCACAGTACGACAAAGCCACAACACCACACACTGGACCAGATCTGTTGCTGGATGCTTAGTATCACACTATGAGACAGTCTGGCCCTGCAACCAGCCTAAGTGGCCCAGGAGGGTCTTCCATCAACAGAGAGTCAGCACAGAGGCTGTTGCAACACTCACCCCCCTCTCGCTGACAGCACAGTAGGAGAAGGGAGCATGCCCAGGACAACCTTGCACTAGGTCATTCCTCGGTTACGTTCCCATCCCACTGTGGCTACCGCAGCACAGTGTAAATCAGAACATCTTGATGTGGAGAAAGAGGAGCACAGACCAGCGGCGAGTCAGCAGCCTGCAAGCTCAGGGAAGAAGCCTGTTCTCTGAAAGTAACCTCTACCACTCACGAGCCTGGCCTGGGATTTACAGAGTGTTCTTCAAAGGATGCTTTCCTGGGTTCTGGGGCAAATTGCCGGCACTATTATGATGGGTCCCAGGCTTTCTCTTCTTGGGGGGGGGGGGGGGGGTTCAAGGCATCATTTCTTGCCCCCTGAACAGGGTATTAACTGCCCCACCAGTATCCTAGGGGAGGGAGTGGAGAGGGAGGGACCCGAGCCCACCTTCCACGCCAGGTCCCAGCCCAGGGGCCCTGAGGATAGCGGTAAACCACTTGAACTAGCTATTCCTTCCCCTGGGCTACTTCCTTCTCCTACCTTCAGCTTGTGGGGCCTCCTGCCCTCTCTCTGCACAAGCCAGGTATCCTTTCACTTACGGTCTGGGTCTTCTTAGCTCATCACAGCACTTCTCCAAACTCTTCTCTGCTTTCCTTCAAACTGCTCTCTGCTCCCACACCAAATGCTCTGCTTCAACTCCTTCCATCTGCTCTCCACCCCAACTCCAATCCACTCTGCTTCAACTCCTTCCCCTGTCTGATTGAAGCAGGGGGGTTTTATCATGTGACTGGCTTCACAGTGCCTTAATTGGCTCCAGGTGCTCCAACCAACTTTTAGCAAATTTGCTTCCCTCTACAGGGAATAAGGCTTCCCTCTAACAGTCTCCTGCTGCCCTCTGGCCATGCTGTATCATATATTACATCCTTACCTGTAGAGACTCTTCCTCCTTAACCAGCTCTTTCGGGGGGAACAAGTCCTTAGCCTGGATGTACTCCAAACTGGGAGGACCTTCTTCACCCTGCATTTCAAACAGAACACACACTCAGGCAAGAAAAGTCTGGGAGCAGTTTCAGGTTAAATGGACAAGGTGCTCCCAGGTTATGGATTTGGGATAACAGTTTTTCCACTTTTGAAGAGTAACTTTTTAAACCTAAAGTATCTCATAGATGTCATGGATTAATTCCCACTTTGTTAATGACATTACTGCTCAATGAGAATACAGCACTAGATCTTTTTATCAGGTCGAGTGGAAACCTGTGGAATTCGATGATGAAAGTGCACATGGATTCATCCTCGACTCCTAGGGGATTTCTGAGCTACTGCGCAATGCACAATTTTGCAGAAATTGATGGGTTTTTGCACAATTTCCTTTCTCTCACAGAAACTGGCTGCAGTGCTGCTGGCCACCACTAGGGGCCACGGACGCAGCAAAGCCCAGCTCATACAGAGAAAACATTGCCAGGGGGAGTGGGAGAAAACTGGAGGGTTCCCAGCAGCTGCCATTCCCAGCATCCCCTGAGGAAAGGAGGTCGCAGTGCACGGGGAAACTCCACACAAGCTTGAGACGGAGCATCAGGTGACTTCTCCCACTGGATCCCTGGGCTCTGATGGGAAGGGGGCAGGTTTCTGGGCTAGGGCATGGCTGGGCTCTGGGAGATCAGGCAGCATGTGTCACGGTTGGGGGCGGGTTCTGCAGCTGGACTCTGGGGTGGGGGGAAGAGGGTGTGGTATCTGGCTGGTGGGGGACCCGCAGTTGAGCTCTAGGGGGGAAGGAGGTGTGAGTGTCTTGTCTGGGCGGGCAGGGAGAAACAGGATCAGGGAACCAGGAACCGGGCTGTCATAGGGGTTTCTTTAACTCTCTACTCCTGTGGGAATTTTGTGTGTCTGTATTGTTACAGACATACTTGCTAACAGGTATTTTGATATAAATTATCACAATAATTGAAGCTGGTGTGATTATGTCATATTATTTTGACAAGTAATTTGCAGATTTTAAATATTTTGGTGCAGAATTCCCCCAGGAGTATCTCGTTGAGCACAGAGTCCTGGCCCTGCACCTCACACACAAACCATGGGCACACATCATGGGCCTAATACTTCTCTCATTCCCTCCACAGTGCACAGAACAAAGGGCTAACACTTCACACACTTCCCTCCACAGGCCACAGTGCATCACCTAGCACCTCACACATACATGTGATGTCCTGATTTTATAGGGACAGTTCCGATATTCGGAACTTTTTCTCCTACAGATGCCTTTTATCTCCCACCATATTTTTCACACTTGCTCGCTGGTCACCCTCATATACACGCAAAGCACACATGCCCATGCCCTATCCCTCTGCCCGGTGCCAGAGCAGTGTGCTATCAACTCACACACACAGGCCTTGGGGTTCTCTTGAGGGCAGCCTACAGACACAGCCACCTGGCATGAAGTGAATAGTACTTCTAGCAATACGTGTTCTAGCTTATAATCTATGGCCATAGGGACGTCAGATCTGCCCCTTGGCGTTCACTAAGTCTCAGAACTGCTAACCACAAAGGTAGCAAGGAGCTCCACTAACATCTGGGTAGCACAATAGGGATGTGATGCAAGGGGCTCTCCTAAAAAGCCGGCTTAGTATAGGTACGAAGCCAATTCTGAGAGCCACCTTCTTCCCATCACTTACAGGAAATGCTTTCATCCAACTCCAAGAAGTTCTGCAGCCTGTGTGCATAGGGGTTGGGCTGAGCAGTAGTTGTGGCCCCAGCTGGCCTTGCAATGTGTGGATCTATTGGTCCCTCTGCTCACCCCCTTTCTTCCTGGGCTGGGGGGTGAATGGAATTGCCTGCATTGCCCTTGATATGTTCATGTCTTAATGCAGAGCTGCAGTGTTAATGATTAATCCAGTGTCTGGGATTTTTTTTGCCTTCCTCTGAAGCATCAGTGATTTTCCATAGCTGGAGATGGGACACCAGGCAGGCTGGCCCAGTGTTATGAGGCGATACAGGGAATCCTTTCTAGCTGCCTGGCTAGTGTATCTTGGTCACATGCTCAGAGTCCAGCTGACTGCCTGACTTGGAAAGGAATTCCCCCTCACGTCAGATTAGCAGAGATCTTTGAGGGGGATGGGTGTTCACCTTCCTCCGCAGCATGGGATCTGGCTCACCTTCTGGATCAGCTGGGCACATCTCACCTAATCAGCTCCCTGTCATTGCAGGGGCCGTGGCCATCAGTGGCAACTCAGGCCTGGGCTACACTGGGAGGGTAGGTGGGGATATCGTAGCTGAAGTTGGCGTATCTCAGGGTGCCTCACCTGGCCGTCCACACGGCGATGAGTCAACCGCTGCTACTCCTCCATCAACTCCGCTTCCGCCTCTTGCGGAGGTGGAGTTCCGGAGTTGATGGAGAGCGCACTCGGGGATCGATTTATTGCATCGACAACAGATGCGATAAATTGATCCCCGATAGATCGATCGCTGCCCGCCGATCCAGCGGGTAGTGAAGACGTACCCTCAGTCTCTCCTGTTCTCCGCCTGTGCGCACTGTTTAATCTCCTGGGGACTGAAATGCTTTGGTCTATTTTAAGACTTTAGGCACCTTACAGAGGTCACTGGATGAAACTCCATGGCCTACTAGATGATCCAATTGCCCCTTCTGGTCTTCAGTCACTATAAAAACACAGCACCGCTCCCAGCCGGAAGACAATTCACTGTAACTCCCTAGTGACCAGCCACGTGGCAGGTGCCTGTGTGTTGATACCAAGGAGATTTCCAGTTCCTGCCTCTACTGGTTACCAGTAACGAAGAGGGGCAGGCTCCCTGGAGAGCCTCCGGGGAACAGCAATGGCTTGGAGCAAGTGCCCTGCAAGCCAGCATTCAGCTCCCACCCAGCTTTGCTCCCTACTTGCTGCGGAGCGATGAAGCAGGAAAGCACAAAGGCAAGGCAGCAGCTGTGTCAGTCCAGGGGACAGACCGTGAGCAAGGCCTGTGGCCAGGTAGCTGCAGTGTACCATCCCCCAGAAGTGTACCTGGACTGCCACACTGGAGAGCACTATGCAGCCCACTAAGTAATGCTGGGGGTGGGGAGGGGGGAAGAAGTGTGCGTGGGAGGGGGAACAGCCCCTGGAACAGAACTAAACAGGACTTCAGCCGGCCACGTCTCCTCATTTCCTTCCCAGCCAGCATCATACAATGGGGCCAGGGGAGTTCAGGGCCCCCCGGTCCCATGCCCTCTTTGCATGGCGTGTCAATGGGGTGTGAGCTCTGGGATCCCCTTCCCAAGCAGGGTGGGCACTCAGGGATTTCCCCCAGATATCTGCTGCTGTCATACTGTAATTTTCCAGCTGCAGACAGGGCTGGGTAGGAGTCTGCGCAGTGCAGCGCAGCATGGCACACTCACTCTGGCCGACTCACAGCTATGGGCTAGTTAGAACTGTGGCCTCGGGAAACCGCAGGCAATCGCTGAGGGACTAGCGGGGTCCAGGGCTTCTCCCAGGAGCACGTGGAATCAGTGGGATGGACGTCGGGGGAAGGAAGATTCCTTCCCCCAAGAAAAAGAACAAGAGCAGCCTGTCGAGCCCAGGCAGGTCCAGAGCAGGGAGGGGAACGAGGCTCTGCAGGACAGGCTGCATCTGGGACGGCTGCCCCTCCCCTGCCTCAGGATAGGAGCCGGAGAGGAAACCTGGCCTGCAGCCCTGCATGCAGACAACAGGGAGGAGAAGAGGCGACACTTACAAAGCAGTTGAGCATGGAGCAGGAACTGCGGCTCGGCAGACTCATGTTCATTTCCAGAGGCGGCGGCTGGGCTGGGCGCACACAAGCGGCATCGCCCTTCTCTGGTCCTTTGCTGCTGCCAGCAGCGACTCTCCCACAATCACACCCGATGAGCGCAGCCTTTCTGTCCCTCAAAGGAGGGCAGAAGCATCCCTGCCGCAAGCGACTACAGCAGGTGCCACCGCTGACAATGGAGGCGGGGGAGGGAGGGAGGGAGGCTGGAAAGACTCCACCTACCTCCGAAGGAGCAGGGGGGACCCTGCCATCCGAGCGCCTCCTTGACAGACTGCACGGAAAATGGAGACACCAGCAAACCGGCCCGAAGGATTCACCCCCTCCCCGCCCCCACACGCAGAGCCGAGATTCTGCTGACACATCCCCCCCCTTCCAAGTAAGCTGCAAGCTGAGTGAGAGGAGCCTGCTGGGAAATGCAGTCCTGGCCTGCAGCACGCCCCCAGAGGCACCTGCCACTCAGCCTCCGCAGCCAGACAGCGTGTGCAGGAATGTGCAGGAACAATAGCAAGCAGCTCGCTTTGTGCGCTCACCCTGAGCCTCTCCCCCGCAGGAGGGACCCAGGGCCTGGCTCCAGCGCCAAGCCTGCTGCTTTGGGATACTCAGTTCCACAGAACCACAGCAACTGGGTCCCAAACCTCCCTGGACTGCAACTCACCGGTGCTCACAGCCTTCACCGCCCAGCAGATACGTGCTGCCTGACCATGCAGAGGGGACAAAGGGGCTGTCCTCTCCCACCCTGCAGCCTACAGCTTCCTCTTGCTAGGGAGCTCACAAGTACACAGTCTTTATGTCCACTGCCCTGCCCAGGTAGAGCACAAAGCACTTAGGGGGCATCGCCCCAGGGGCCTTATCTACACAAGGGTCATTAGCTGAACATTTCCAAATGTAGCTAGCCTGGGGGCAACTGCCCTGGTGTCAGCACAGCTGGAAGCCCTAGTGCAGACAATGCTCCCATGGCTGCCAGCACTTTTCACATTGTATAAATCAGACTGTCTGAACAGTTTTAAACTGACTTTAAAATGGCTATAGGAGCCTTGTCTGTGCCAGGGCTCCTAGCCCTGCCAATTCCAATGCAGCTGTACTGGGTAAGCAATAGGAGCAGTGGGAAATGTTCAGAGAACATCTCCAGGGCAAGAGACGTGGAACAGAGCTTCTTTGCCCTCACAGGCAAGTGTTACGCCCCTGAGCATTGCCTCTACCATCGCCTCAAGAGCTAACGAAAGGCAGGAATCGTCCCAAAGTCCAAATTAAAGATCCAGAATTAGCGCCTGCCAAAAGCCAGTCTCCACATCTCAGCTGGGTTTCTATCACCAGCTGCTTTCTGCTGCCCGCTGCTCGGACAACAGCCGGACCTTCCCAACACCTCATTCTGTTCAGGCATCAACAGCTCCTCAACACGCTAGAGAACATCCAGGGCTTTGGACCAGCCGGAAGGAGCAGGCTAGGGCCTTCAGGCATTCTCTGTTCAAGGCAAGCATGCTTTTGGCTGCACCCGGGCTACTGGTCAGGGACCATTCCTCTGTGGTAACTGGCATACGGCAAGATGGATGACGGGGTAAAGAAACCCAGACACAACTGAAGGAGGAATCCTCTCTGCTTAGAGAGAAAAAGTGGAAACCTGGTCAGCCAAGAGGAGGTGTTTGAGTGACACTCCACGAGCCCAGGCCAATCACAAGGCAAACATCTAGCACCGAACAGCCCTTTCACTGTCAGGATTAGACACTTGGGCAGCTGTTTCCACTTCACAGCTGTTCATCCCCAAAGCCATTACAAGACAACTCCAACCGGTAACACAGAGAGACTCAATGGTTTTCTGCAGCCGGACTAACGCCCTGGGCGTGTCTCCATGGAGGAAGTTTAAGGGCCACGCTACACTAGACTGTAACTGGATCAAGGGGCAGTCATGTTGGGACCAGATCTGCGGACTCCGTTGTAACTGTAGCGCTATAGGCCCTACTCTAATGTTACTAAATGAGCCACCTGTCAAGAGTTTTTAAAAAAGACTATGTCCAAAAGTCTGCACATCATTCAGGGGGTTTACATGCAGATGTCAGAGGGCTAAAACTTTTAGAAAGTTAGAAAATCTGGAATCAAAACATGCAGTTCCATAAACCACCCTAACTCTGCCCCCTTCCCCACCTGTCACTTACTATCCCCCCCATTCACATCAGGGGTTTGTACAGCACCGACCACAATAGGAACCCTCAGTCCTGGCTGGGCCACTCTAAGGCCTGGTCTACACTAGGAACATCACGACATCACCCAGGATATGGAAAATCTACCCCCAACTGACACAGTTACACCAACCTGGGGGTAGACAGGGCTAGATCGGTGGGAGGGCTTCTTCTGTCAAGATAGCGACCGCCTCTTGGGGAGGCAGAGTACCTACACTGATGGGAGCAGCTCTCCCGTCACCATATGTAGCACCTCCACGCAGCACTAGTCAGGGCCGGTGCAACCACTAGGCAACTGCCTAGGGCAGCAAGTGGTTGGGGGGCGCCAAAAAGGGCGCTCAGGGGAGGCAGTGGAACAGAGGTGAGCTGGGGCAGGGGGGCATGGGGAGGGCACCCACAGCAAGTAAATGGGGGCGAGGGGGCCACGCAGGGGAAACTCTCCTCACCCCAGCTCACCTCCACTCTGCCGCCTCCCCTGAGCATCTGTCCTGCTCTAATTCTCCTCCCCTCCCAGGCTTGCTGCCCCAGACAACTGATTGGTGCCGTAAGCCTGGGAGACGGGAGAAGTGGAGTGTTGCCGGCTCACTCAGGAGAGGAGGTGGAGCCGAGTGGAGCTGGGGTGGGGAGCTGCCGCGAAGGGGGGGCTCCTTGGGTGGAGGGGGGCGTGGAGCTGCCGCGAGGTGGTGAGGGGGGCAAGGTAGAAGTTTCGCCTAGGGCGCGAAATATCCTTCCACCAGCCCTGACTACAGTCACACAGCTGCAACAAGTGCTACCTGGAGGATAGGTGTGTCTGACTTATCTAAAAACAACAGCGTAAGAAGGCAGCTGCTCTAGGGGCAGGTCCTGGTCAGAACATTCGGTGATCTTGGCAAGCGAGGAGGAGGAACTGGAATTTCATAGGACAAAGAGGCACTTCTCTAACCGAGGGGTTTCTCCCTGATGACTAGCAAAGGTCTGTTGCAAACATCAAAGATGCCAATGCTTTTCAAAGAAGTTGTCACAGGAATCCTTTACAATGGAAAGGAGTGGTCACTCTGTATATTTACACACTATGTGAGTTGTAGGGTTCTAGGTCATACTGAAACAGTGGACGAGGGAGAACTTCAGTCATTTACCTGTAGAGGAGCTCTGAGGTGTGGGGGTGGGGAGTGGGTTATCTGGGGGTTTGTTTGATAAATACAGCAGGTAACTATGTAACAAATGGTTTGCCATGGTGATTATTTGCAAGTAAAAGTGATATGGAACCTTCTCTCTAGATTTGTACCAACAGAACGAGGTGTTGATACAAGGTCAGAGTTAAAGTTGTTCATCAAGACTTCGCGTTGAATTTCCGTACTTTGATATCAACTTTAAAAGAGCTGAAGAACCTGACCTGGCCATCTGCCGGCTGAGGCCCCTGTGCGTGTTCTGCGGCCCATTTAGAAATCTTCAGTTAATGAAGTTTGGTGTGGGCACATCTCCTAAAATGAAACTCTTGCAGAACAGCTGAGCCTGCCCCCAGCTGGAAAGAGACCTGACGCTAAACCCACATCAGAGCACTCCAGAATTTTGGGAAATTTTAGCTCCAAACTCTGCAGGCTTCTCTCTTTTCTCAGGCTGGAAACACACATGCAGCTTTCCCAGCTAATGAAATAGTGCTATGGTTCCCATACAATTAACCAAGAAGGACACGACCAGTGCTCTCAGAAGAATTAGCATGGAAATGAGAATGTTACATACCGAGCACAACTTCCCAAAATGGGTCACGGGGAACAGAGACCCCTGAACACGAGTCTCCAGGAGCCTTGCCTACCTAGCTCTCTGGAGATGTTTGCTAAAGGCTATCAAGTCATGACAGTCCTTGACTGGCAGTGTCATGGAACATTCTCCCCACCACCACTGTCTGGAGGGAGGAAAGAGTGGTGGAACATTACAATGCCCCTATTCATATGCCTCCCACAACTCCAGCCAATGCTGCTTACTACTGTCCTTTGTTTAGTGCCGGGGTGTCAAGTGTACACATTGCAAGTCAGATCCATCTTCCAGCATGCAGCTCCTCCCACTGCAACTTCCCAAGACATTCAGAGAATCTCAGGGTTGGAAGGGACCTCAGGAGGTTCTAGTCCAATCCCCTGCTCAAAGTAGGACCAATCCCAACTAAATCATCCCAGCCAGGGCTTTCTGAAGCCTGACCTTAAAAACTTCTAAGGAAGGAGATTCCACCACCTCCCTAGGGAACCCATTCCAGTGCTTCACCACCCTCCTAGGGAAAAAGTTTTTCCTAATATCCAACCTAAACCTTCCCCACTGCAACTTGAGATCATTACTCCTTGTTCTGTCATCTGGTACCACTGAGAACAGTCTAGATCCATCCTCTTTGGAACCCCCTTTCAGGTAGTTGAAAGCAGCTATCAAATCTCCCCTCAGTCTTCTCTTCTGTAGACTAAACAATCCCAGTTCTCTCAGCCTCTTCTCATTAGTCATGTGCTCCAGCCCCCTAATCATTTTTGTTGCCCTCCTCTGGACTTTTTCAAATTTTTCCACATCCTCCTTGTAGTGCGGGGCTCCAAAACTGACACAGTTCTCCAGATGAGACCTTACTAATGTTGAATAGAGGGGAACAATCACGTTCCTCGATCTGCTGGCAATGCCCCTACTTATACAGCCCAAAATGCCATTAGCTTTCTTGGCAACAAGGGCACACTGTTGACTCAAATCCAGCTTCTCATCCACTGAAACCCCTAGGTCCTTTTCTGCAGAACTGCTGCCTAGCCATTCGGTCCCTAGTCTGTAGCAGTGCATGGGATTCTTCCATCCTAAGTGCATGTGGGACGCCATCCAGAGTAATGCCCCTCCTAACACTGGTGTATAATAATAATGCTGTATGAGCATGGGAGAAAAGAACCAAGCTTCCCTCCAACCCCCTCCCCAAATAGTGACTATCCTGAGCATTCCCCCAGGACGTTGAGAACATTCATTCATGCCATGAAAAGCATCTCTTCATGCAGAATCAATTGGTAACTTTGAGAAAATGGTGCACATTTATTCAAGCTGATATATTTTTGCCTCAGTCTCATCTCTGTCCTAGTTTACAAAGCATGTTGGGTCTTTAGAGTTTGCAGCCTTGAAACCAGCCTGTTTCCCAGTAAGAGGTACAAGAAAAGAGAAATATTGATGAGTTTCTAACACAGGTGTAATTTTACTTCTCTAGCTCCAAAATGGCTGGGTTTGTTTTCTTCAAGCTTGGCAAGAAGTTCTCCTCTGGCCTCGCAAAGTGCACCAGTTTTCACACCAGGGGAAGGTGCTTGGCAATGTTACAGCAGAGCACAGTATAAGTTTTCTAACAGGACATGGTTGCATGCATGACTAATAGAGCCACTAGCAAATGCAGCTCCATACTCAGAGAGATTAGAGGCAGCAGACTTCAGATCGTTCTGTGTCTCAGGGCCAGTGCAGGAGCATGCTCTGTGTTTGCTCTCCAGGCACCTGAACCTGCATAGCACAGAAATCATTGCCAGAGTACAGGCTGCAGGATTGAGCCGCTACTATCACTTCCATTTCAGAGTTTAACGGACTAACTAACGGGGCTTTCTCTAATTCCCAGTGGATTCTGCCATTGCATTGATCTCATGGGTAAGAAAGTTTTCCTGATGTTCAACCTAAACAGCCCCTTTTCTAATTTCATCCCATTACTCTTTGTTTTGGACTAAATAACAATTCTCTCTCCCTTTTCACAGACTTCAGATATTAGTAAACATGCCCTACTGGCCTACTGCCTAACGGTTGCTTGGTTAAAATAGATACAGTGAGCACTTGGAACATGAAAGAGATTAAAACTCTCCAGCCTCTTGCTCATTTTTGCTGCTCCTCTCTGAGCTCCCCTTCTAGTAAAAATGTGCACAAAACTGAACATCACTGAATATAACGCTCCTGGTCCAGTCTCAGCAGAACCATGCAAAGAGGGATTTGCCATCGACCTGCTCGGAGACATGATCACTCTTGCAGGTACCGTTACACTCAAACTCCTCTCTGATTTACTATCCCCAATACTTCTACAGCTCGGTTTTCAGCATTGCTGCTTTCTAGCTTACTTCCCCTCTCATTGATTTTGTATGGTTTGGATTATTTTCCCTCGGAAAGGTTTTTTCCAATCTCATTTTGTTTCTCTGTGGCCATATTCCTACTCCCTCCACATCCATTTGTATTCTTCTGTCCTCACTGCTGTTTGAAATTCCTCCCAATTTAGTCTCATCTGAGAATTCAAGAACATGTTGTTTACACCAGCTCTAGCTTGGTAAAGGAAGACTCTTTCATTCTTGCTGTTCTGATGCGGACTTCAATATCCAATCTGTCATCTTCTCTAATGATGCTTACCTTTCCTATTATAATTTGTGTTGCTGTTAGCACTATACGGGTCCAGCCATTTGTGTTATAACCCATTTTCACCTGATCATAATGTCTTTTTCCACTGAAACTCACCAAGCACAGACACAGGAAAAATGTTGAGTTTTAAAGTTAGGGATAAATCTATTCTGCTATTTTTCAGTGATGAGGAGAGTATACATAAAAATTTAGAGCAGCAGAAGTGTGAGGGCCAGCATTTACACTTCAACAGGTCACAGGCCAGAACCTTCAACAGGAAAAGTCAACAGGCAGACTCAAAAATAGATTTAACCTTCCAAAGTTATAAGGGATGAAAATTCAATGCCCAGCCCTTGCAGATATGTAGCTAGCTGTCTGAAGCGCATAACTCTCTGGGTCCACACCAATATGGCTGCCACAGCCTTGTGACAGTATCCTATTAGGTTGTGCGGGTTGGCCATTGACCTGTGAAGTTGAGCACAGCCTCCTCGTGCCACAGGATTTATTTTTCTGTGAGCAAATAAGAAAATTCACTGCAGAAACCTGAGCTGATGCTACATTAAGGCTGCAAAATAAAATATGTAGAAATCAAAACATGATAAAGTTATCACAATTAAAATGCTCCTTAAACCTTGAGTGTTCTACATTTAAATTTAAAACTCCTAGCCAGGCTTCCGCTTCATGAGACAATGTCAGACCCTTTGGGTCTTGAACCCAGGTCCGTGGGGTTTCTGGGAGCCACCGCACTCCAATTCTCCACCTGGCAGCTCACAGTCAGTAGCTGGGACCAAGGTCCATAAAACCCAGTTGGGACATAAGCCCTGGCCCATACACTCTGATCAGGAGAGCTCCAAGGCTTCTAAGTAGGCCACAGTTCCTATTTAAGCCAGTGGAAGAAACAGGAAGTTGTCCATACAACTGGGCCTTACCCTACCTCAGGCCACAGGTCTGGTGTTTATCTATTCCTGACTTCTGATCCTCACATCCCTGTATCCTGAATCAGTCTGACTCTTGGTGACCCTGCCCTCTGATCTGTGTCTCAAGTCTGATCTCATGAAGTTTCAACCCAGCCTGATTCCCAGTCATTTGTTCCTGGCCCCAACCCGCACCCAATGCTAATCCCTTGGCCAGGCTGCCCACACTCTGGACCTGACAGCTAGTCACGGAGGACGTGTGTGGTGAAGAGGACAGGGGACTGGCGCCAGAACTTTGGCAAAGACTCTGTGTCCCCATTCCCCTGCTGCTGGTCAAGGTTCCACAGGCCAGGTGGAACAAGCAGCCGAGCGCAAGGGAGAGAGGAACAGGCCCTAAGCCTGCTGCACAGATGAGGTGTGAGACTACAGTCAGCAGCTCAGGATACTGGGCAGAGACAGAGACCCTCTTTCAGCACTCAAAGGGAGGACTAAGACCTGGGAAGTTCTTCACCCGTCCCACCCACCAGACCAGCTTTCCCCAGGTGACCAGGCCAACAGGAAGCCCAAGCTCCTGCATTTGCGCAAGCCAGGGGGTTAATGGCAAGTCATTTTTTATCTTCCTCTGAAAGCTTTTGAGGGCCCTGCTGGCTGCACTAATGGGGAGGAAGTTTCTTTATCACCAAGTTGCATGGGTGGAGGCTACGCTTTTGGCAAGCTGCAACATTCACAAAGATTTACCACTGACCCCTGAGTTCAGAATGGGGAAGAGAAGATGAAAAAAAAATTCTAAAGTTAGCTAAGGTTCAAGGAAAAACTGAATTCTCTTCAGTCCTGCATGTAGGTCAAGGATGACACGAGGCTTCAGCAGAAAACTTGGAGATTTTATTTTGGGATATGAGGAGCCAACAAAAAAAAACCCAAACCCACCCGTTATAGAAAGTGAAAAGTCTTTCAAGAAACCTCTCCTCTCAAACATATTGTTTAGAGGCAAATTTTCCAGGAAAATATCTGCCTTAGACTGAGATGACTCATGAAAATTGAGGTGGCTTGGTTTAGTTTTGCTGATATTCGGGACAATATAGGTGCAAGTTTAAAAATCAGACTTCTAATAGAAAATTGGAGTCAATCTTATCTATGGAGAAACTAGGATCCCCCCAAGACTGTGCAATACATTTAACTGCCACATTAGGAAGCCAAACTATTGCATAAGTGCAATGCCCCGGAGTTAGCATTGCTCCAAGCGAGCTTTACATTCTTCATTTCCTGACTTTAGTGACTTTAAATTTATAGTTCCTTTCTTGGTACCTTTCGTCTGCAAGAGAAGGTGTGAACTGCAGCCTACGATGTAGATGGTTTGCAATGTTTCATGTAATTGACCTGTTCAATTTGAGATTTGCAGGATCTTTGGCAGTTATTACAAATGTCTCTATCTTGGCAGGGAGCTACAGGTCTTAGAAAACATAAGGTCCATCCAGCCCAGTGTCCTGTTGTAATGAGGCCTTCGCTTGCCCTCACAACAAGTCAGCCAGAGACTTCTTCTGAGTGCAATCACCAATGCTTTTTATTTTCAGTGTCAGCTCCCACCACCTTCTACGTACAGTCTGCTCCAAACCAGCCACCTGCGGGACAGCCGGCTTCTCCAGCCAGCAGGGGGAGACAGCCTTTGGCTCCTCCCTTTTCTTTCTCTTCCCACCTTCGCTTCCTTCTTGCCAGCTTTATCGAACCCCCAGCTAATAAGGCCCACAGGTCTTCTAGCAATTAGGCATGGCATACTCACCCAGACACAATTAATGCTCCTTAATTGGAGATGGGCTAACAAGGGCCTGGCTCAGGACCTCCTGGCCAGCACGCTGTTACACCTGCATTCCAACAGTGGTCAATGCCAGGTGTTTCAGGGGGAATGAACAGGCGATCATTGAGTGATCCATCCCCTGTTGTCCATTCCCAGCTTATTGCAAACAGAGGCCAGATACACTGACAGCATAGAGATACATCCCTGATCATCTTAGCTAATAATCATTGATGGACTCCAGGAACTTATCTAATTCTATTTTGAATCCAGAATTACTTTCAGCCTTCACAATATCCCTAGCAATGAGTTCCATAGGTTAACTACATGTTGTGTGAAGTCCTTCCTTTGTTTGTTTTAAACCTACTGTCTATTAATTTTATTGGGTGACCCCTGGTTCTTGTGTTATGTGAAGTGTTATTTACGTCTTCCTTATTCACTTTCTCCATATCAGTCACCATTTTATAGACCTCCGTCATATCCCCATTCAGTGAGGTATTTTCCAAGCTGAAAAGTCCCAGTTCTTATTAATCTCTCCTCAGATGGAAACTGTTCTATACCCCCAATCATTTCTGTTGCCTTTTTGTGTATCTTTTCCAATATCTTTTTTTCAGATAGCGTGACCAGAACTGCACACAATATTCAAGGTGTGGGCATATTACAGATTTAAATCAGTGTTTCTCAAAAAATTTGTATTTGTGACCCCTTTACACAGCAAACCTATGTGGGAACCCCCCCTTCCCCGGCAAAAACGAAAAACACTTTTTTTTGGCTTAACTGTGAAATCCTTGCTGATCTTAAACACAAAAAAGCAGCTGACAAGAAGTGGAAGACTGGACAAATGACCAGGAAGGAGTATAAAAATATTGCTCAGGCATGCAGGAGTGAAATCAGGAAAGTCAAATCACACTTGGAGTTGCAGCTACCAAGGAATGTGAAGGGTAACAAGAAGGGTTTCTACAGATATGTTAGCAACAAGAAAGTCAAGGAAAGTGTGGGACCGTTACGGAATGGGGGAGACAACCTAGTGACAGATGATGTGGAAAAAGCTGAAGTACAGTGGAACCCCGCAATATCACGATAGTCGGGGTCCAAAAATATTGACCGCGGTAAACACAGGGTCACGTGACATCGAAGTACCGCGCGCTGCCGCCGTCGGGAGCCCCGTGCGCCCTGCGTTATAAGCAGATTCGCGCTATCGCGGGGTTCCACTGCACTCAATGCTTTTTTTGCCTCTGTCTTCACAGACAAAGTCAGCTCCCAGATTGCTGCAATGGGCAACGTAGCATAGGTAGGTGGTGAGCAGCGCTCAGTGGTGAAAGAACAGGCTAAGGACTACTTAGAAAAGCTGGACATGCACAAGTCCATGGGTCCAGATCTAATGCATCCAAGGGTGCTAAAGGAGTTGGCTGATGTGATTGCAGAGCCATTGGACATTATCTTTGAAAACTCGTGGTGATCTGGGGAGGTCCCAGACAATTGAAAAAAGGCGAGTACAGTGGCTGTATTTAAAAAAGGGAAGAAAGAGAACCTGGGGAACTACAGGCCAGTCAGTCTCACTTCAGTCCCTATCAAAATCATGAAGCAGGTCCTCAAGGAATCCATTTTGAAGCACTTGGAGGAGAGGAAGGTGATCAGGAACAGTCAACATGGATTCATCAAGGGTAAGTCATGCCTGACCAACCTGATTGCCTTCTATGATGAGATAACGGGATCCCTGGATATGAGGAAAGTGGTGGATGTGATATATCTTGACTTTAGCAAAGCTTTTGATACGGTCTCTCACAGTATTCTTGCCAGCAAGTTAAAAAAGTATGGATTGGATGAATGGACTGTAAGGTGGAGAGAAAGCTGGCTGGATTCTCGGGCTCTGTGGGTAGTGATCAATGGCTTCATGTCTAGTTGGCAGCTGGTATCAAGCAGAGTGCCCCAGGGGTCAGTCCTGGAGCCAGTTTTGTTCAACATCTTTATCAATGATCTGGATGATGGGATTAATTGCATCCTCAGCAAATTCATAGATGACACGAAGATGGGAGGAGAGGTAGATATGCTGGAGAGTAGGGAGAGGGTCCTGAGTGACCTAGACAAATTGGAGGATTGGGCCAAAAGAAATCTGAGGAGGTTCAATAAGGATAAGTTCAGAGTCTTGCACTTAGGAAGGAAGAAACCCCTGCACTGCTACAGGCTGGGGACCAACTGGGTAAGCAGCAGTTCTGCAGGAAAAGACCTGGGGATTACAGTGGACGAGAAGCTGGATATGAGTCAGCAGTGTGCCCTCATCGCTAAGAAGGCCAATCACATATTGGGCGGTATTAGTAGGAGCACTGCCAGCAGATCGAGGGAGGTGATTATTCCCCTCTATTTAGCACTGCTGGGGCCACACCTGGAGTATTGCATCCAGTTTTGGTCCCCCATCTCCGTCCCCCGCACTACAGAAGGGATGTGGACAAATTGGAAAGAGTCCAGCGGATGGCAATGGAAATGATCAGGAGACTGGAGCATGTGTCTTACAAGGAGAGGCTAAAGGAACTGGAGTTATTTAGTCTGCAGAAGAGAAGAGTTAGGGGAGATTTGATAGCAGCCTCCAACTACCTGAAGTGTGGATTCCAAAGAGGATGGAACTAGGCTGTTCTCTGTGGTGGCCAATGACAGAACAAGTAGTAACAGTCTCAAGCTGCAGTGGGGGAAGTCTAGGTTGGATATTAGGAAACACTATTTCACCAGGAGAGTGGTGAAGCACTGGAATGGGTTCCCTAAGAAGGTGGTGGAATCTCCTTCCTTAGAGGTTTTTAAGGTCAGGCCTGACAAAGCCCTGGCTGAGAAGATTTAGTTGGCGATTGGTCCTGCTTTGAACAGGGGATTGGATTAGAACCTCCTGAGGTCTCTTCCAACCTATTATTCTATGACTTATGTCGAGGCTGACAGCTCATGACCCTCCATGTAATAACCCCACGACCCCCTGCAGGGTCCCGATCCCCAGTTTGAGAACCCCTGACCTAGAGTAATATTTTCTAAAGCGACACTGGAGTCTCACTGAAAGTCAATGGGACTTAGGCTCCATAGTGTCAAAGTCACTTTGAAAATGTTACCCCTACTAAATACAGTAGACTCTCGATCATCCAGGAGGACAGGGAAAAAATTAATCCTGGTCAATAAAATCCCAGATAATCACCACCCATAGGAAATATGGGGGAGGGGAGGTTGATTCACCAGTCACCCTGTGCCGGGGGAAGTGGGGTTGGTTCACTGGCTGCCCTTTTACATCCTGGTTAATCCACAACCTGGTTAACCCAATCCTGGATAATCGAGAGTCTATTGCAGTTCCTTACCTAGCTAAGGGCCAGACTGAAAGGCATTATTCATATTTTTAAGCAGTCACTCAGACAAGCAATCCCATGGACTTTAGTGGGGCAACTCATGTGAGTAACTGCTCACCAGCTTGAGCAAAAGATCCACAACCACGCCCTAAACTGCTGGAATTAAAACTACATTTCTTTTCATGGAGATTTTAACCAGGCTAGACTGAACATCAACCGCCATGGTATCCACAGGGCACTTCCTCCACCTCGATGCATTGCTACTCAATGCATTGTTTACTTCCATGAGTCAGTTTTCCACACATGATGGTGTAAATTTCCAAGCAAATGAATCAGTGATGTTTCCAAGAGGTGCTGTACCATGTACTATCCGAAAATCAATCTTACCATGTGCTCTTGAATAATTTTTTTTCTCATTGACCAAAAACTAATTCAGTTCATCTGGAATGATATTTTCTTTTAAAATCAACATGCTGTCTCACATACCAATTAGCCCATGGCAAGAAACTTCCCAGACCAGGTTGGCAAACTTGGGCAAGCACGGCTCACGTTAGCTCTACAGCCAGTGCTTCGTGCTGCAGCTTGGGCTCCGAATCCCACCTCTCTCCCTAGGCTACGAAGCCCAAGCTCCAGCCAAACCACATCTTCAAAGCACTGTCCACGCAGTTAGTTTTAGGGCACTAAATCCCAAAGCTTTCAGTGGGGGGCTGGAAGGCTCGCTGTTGCAGGCTGTGTAGACATCCCCATAGAGCTCTCAGACAGACTCCCTACAGACACTGCTGCTCTGATATACATCCACCCTCTCTCACAAATGGGGGTGCACACACACACACACCCCTCTTTTCGCACACAAGCTTCCCCACACTCTGGGTCTAGAGTTTGGATGCTCATTCTTCATTTTTTTTTTCCTCTTTGAACTGAAAAATCTGAACATCCTTCTTCTACCTGGAATCATGTGGCCAGAGAAGTCCTCCCACCATGATATAATCTCAGATGACAGGGAAATCAACTTTTACCTTTTCTGGAGTCACATCATTACTCCTCAAAGCAACAGAGCAACCTAAGCATCCACTCCCAGGCCTATAATAAGAGCCAAGGGCCTCTTGCATAATTCTTGGATCCCAGAGCTCTCCAGTGTTAAAGGTGGGAAAATTCTAATGCCCAGCTGCCTGGGCTAGCACAAAACTATCGTCTCATTTAGGTGCCATCAAGCAATGGCACACACTTGTTCCGATCCCTTTCTTCTACTTAATTCATTCTCCATTCCCCAGCAGTTTGGTTCCTACTTCAGATGCTATTGCCACAGTTTGGAATATCTCAGATGCAACCACACTGGCTGTGTCTAAGATGCAGAAGGTAGGTGCGTGTACTCCGGAGTTTCCAGCTACTACAGGGAGCGAAGGTAAAGTTCTGAAGAGAGTAGAGAGAGATGAACAAAAGACACAGAGGGAGAAACGAGAGAAAGTACTCACCATCATCACAAGGCGTGGGTCTAGATCTCTCAGTTCAAATCCAGATTGTTTTCTACCTCTTTCTATCTTCCTCCAGACTCACCTATAGCAAAGAGAAAAGAAACCAGTACAGAGGCTGTAAGCAGATGGTAATGGGTACTGCAGGTTGCACACAACTCATGCCCAGAAAAGGATTAGCATACGTAAGGTTAACAAGAGCACAGCAACCTACACACTTGTGACCATTAATCTCATTATCCGGCTTCATCTTCATCTCCCCAGGGCCACCACTAACAGAAGTGCCCTCTGTCAGGGCAACCAGCCTCTCACTGAGGCATCCATCTCAAGGGCCAACTGCTTCTCCTGGGATCACTGGGAATGAATGTTCTCTCCCCGACACACTGGGCAGAAGAACTCTGTCCATTCCCCAATTGAGAGATGAGCAGGGCAGGTCTCTACCTACTCCCTTTCTTTTCACTGAGGCTGTTCCAACTTCTGGGCAGCCAGCAGGAAAGGGGAGCAGCCTTGGTTAGACAGGTTTATGAACAGAAAATAATCAAAACAACACTGAAATATCCTGGCATGAACATCTCAAACACCCAGGCCATGATTTTCAAGACCAATATGTGATTTTAGGTGCCAAATCTGAGACACCATAAAAGGGGCCTGAACTCTGGAAAGTGCCGAGCACCAGCGTCTGAACATCAGGCCTCCTGAAGGGGTCTTGTTAGGCAAGCAAAGTCCCCAGTCACATAAAAAACTTGGCCTCTGTAACTTCATAACCAGCAACAACACTGAGGCATTATCACAGAGACACTTCAGCTCTGGCTTTCCAAAACCTTGAATGGAGAGACAGCATTATCCAGATAAATGGGAAGTCACCTTGGATCTGGAAAAGATGTTTCGCTCTTTGAAGACTAGTTCAAGATCAGAGACCTGAACTAAGCATGCAAGGTGACATGAGCAGCATGGGCTAGTACTCAAGAGGTATGTCATCTCTGGGTGCCCAAGATGCCCAAAGGGAAGGCTCCAGATTTGGCAGAGCCTTTGCAGTGCAAGAGAAGTCATGAAAACAGTCCCAGCATAAAAACAGAGGACCTAGTCAGCCAGGAGATTCAGAGTGAAGAGGTGCAAGCTGCTCTCACCTGGGAGGTGGAACCCGGGAAATAATTTGCCGGGTATCACATGGAGAAATAAGAGCAAGCCTGGAGGGGGCATCCTGGAGGAGAAATGAAATGGTGATGGTGGGGACAAATCAACAGAAAAGGACTACTCCAGTAGTCTTCCTGGTCCTCCCTAGGGAATCTGATTTCTTGGCCAGCCCATGAGAACAAGGACTGGCTGGGCAAGGAGATTGGGAGCTGTGGAGGAGGACGGAAAGATTTGACAAGGAGACGGTGTGCAGGGGGAACTGGGAATGGCCGGACAAAGAGACTGGGAAAAGAGGGTGGGAGCCAGTGAGGAAAGGGAACATGGGCATGGGGGAGGACAGATCAGACAAAGAGCTGGTAGGGAAAAGGGACAACCCAGAGGGGGAAAATAGGATCTGATCAAGGAGTTAAAACGCTGTATCATACAAAGGAGCTCAATAAAAGTCATAGAAGCAACCTTAATTTTAGCATTTCTTAACTTGTGAGCCTTGACTTCACAACTTTAAAAAATTCATTTAAGAGAGTTTTCTCGTGTGTAAAATAGAATGAAAACAGCAGACTGCATCATTTGAAGGTAGAGCACTTTTAGGAAAAGGTAACTGGAACTGGTGAGACAATTGGACTAACACTCACAGAGAAGCGAGGTGGCAACAGTCACAATTCTTGGGTAACTGACCAGACCCTGGACTTCAGAAAAACAGACTGACTCCCTCAGGCAACTCATGGGCAGGATCCCCTGGGAGAATAACATGAAGGGGAAAGGAGTCCAGGAGAGCTGGCTGTATTTTAAAGAATCCTTATTGAGGTTGCAGGAACAAACCATCCCCATGTGTAGAAAGAATAGTAAATATGGCAGGCGACCAGCTTGGCTTAACAGTGAAATCCTTGCTGATCTTAAATGCAAAAAAGAAGCTTTCAAGAAGTGGAAGTTTGGACAAATGACCAGGGAGGAATATAAAAATATTGCTCAGGCATGCAGGAGTGAAATCAGGAAGGCCAAATCACACTTGGGAGTTGCAGTTAGGAGGGGATGTTAAGTGTAACAAGAAGGGTTTCTTCAGGTATGTCAGCAACAAGAAGAAAGTCAAGTCAAGGAAAGTGTGGGCCCCTTACTGAATGAGGGAGGCAATCTAGTGACAGAGAATGTGGAAAAAGCAAATGTACTCAATGCTTTTTTTGCCTCTGTCTTCACGAACAAGGTCAGCTTCCAGACTACTGCACTGGGCAGCACAGCCTGGGGAGGAGGTGACCAGCCCACTGTGGAGAAAGAAGTGGTTCAGGACTATGTAGAAAAGCTGGACGAGCACAAGTCCATGGGGCCTGTTGCGCTGCATCCGAGGGTGCTAAAGGAGTTGGCGGATGTGACTACAGAGCCATTGGCCATTATCTGTGAAAACTTATGGCGATTGGGGGAGGTCCCGGATGACTGGAAAAAGGCTAACGTAGTGCCCATCTTTAAAATAAGGAAGGAGGAGGATTGAGGGAACTACAGGCCAGTCAGCCTCACCTCAGTCCCTGGAAAAACCATGGAGCAGGTCCTCAAGGAATCAATTCTGAAGCACTTAGAGGAGAGGAAAGTGATCAGGAACAGTCAGCATGGATTCACCAAGGGAAGTCATGTCTCACTAACCTAATTGCCTTCTATGATGAGATAACTGGCTCTGTGGATGAGGGGAAAGTAGTGGATGTGCTATTCCTTGACTTTCGCAAAGCTTTTGATACGGTCTCCCACATTATTCTTACCAGCAAGTTAAAGTAGTATGGGCTGGATGGATGGACCATAAGGTGGACAGAAAGCTGGCTAGATCGTCGGGCTCAACGGGTGGTGATCAATGGCTCCAAGTCTAATTGGCAGCCAGTATCAAGCGGAGTGCCCCAAGGGTTGGTCTTGGGGCTGGTTTTGTTCAATATCTTTATCAATGAGCTGGAGCAGGGGTCTCCAAACTTTATGAGACGAGGGCCATGTTAGATTTTTGAAGGGGCTTCACGGGCCGAAGCAACAGTGAAAAAATTCAGTATATGCAAAATCCACCCCCTTGCTCCTCTGGCCGCTGCCGCTGGGGCACTTACCCCTCCACACACGGGGCTGCCAGCAGCAGCTCGTGCGGGGCGGGGGGCGCTTCTCCACGTGCCGGCTTGGCATGCCTGCTCAGCTGGAGGGCCGGACAAATCAAAGCCACGGGCCGGATCCGGCCCCCAGGCCGTAGTTTGGAGACCCCTGAGCTGGAGGATGGTGTGCACTGCACCCTCAGCAAGTTTGCAGATGACACTAAACTGGGAGGAGTGGTAGAGACACTAGAGCAGACGCGGGCAAACTACGGCCCGCGGGCCACATGAGGCCTGCTGGCCATTTTCATCTGGCCTGCGAGCTTGGGCCGGGGCCAGTGGACCTGCCCTCTCAGCCCTGGTCCGAGCGCGGCAAACTGCATGGCCCCGCGCTCCCTGCCGGGGGTCGAGCACCGCAAGCCCCACACTCCCACCTGGGGGGCCGGGCCGGGCCTAGCACAAAAAGCCCCGCGGCCCCATGCTCCCAGACAGGAGGCCGGGCCCAGCGCGGAAAGCCCTGCGGCCCCATGCTCCCGGCAGGGGGTCCGGGCCGAGCGCAGCAAACCCCGTGGCCCCACGCTCCCGGCCGCAGGGCCTGGCCCACAACGGAAAGCCCCGTGGCCCCACGCTTGGAGCCAGGGCCTGGGCCAAGCGCGTCTTGCCACGGGGCCCCACGCCCCGAGCCGGGGTGCCTGGCTGACCGCGGCAAGCCGCGGGGCCCCGCACACCCAGCACTGGCCCAGGGTGCCGGGCGGAGCACGGCAAGATGCGTGGCCGGGTGGAGCGCTGCGAGCCGTGGGGCCCCACGCCCGGCTGAGCAGGTAAGTCTGTTTGGGGGGGAGGTCTCAGGTTGTGGGGGCCGGGGTGGTGGTTAGGATGTGGGGGGTCTAGGGTGGGGGCAGTCAGGGAACAGATAGCAGGGGGGCTAGATAGGGGGTGGGGTTCTGGGGGGCAATTAGAGTGGGGTGGGTCTCTGGGGGGGCGATCAGGGGACAGGGAAGGGGGGCTTTGGACAGGCTGGAGTTCTGAGGGGGGTACTCAGGGAGCGGGAAGTGGGTGGGGGTCAGATGAGGGCAGGGCCTTCCCTGCCCGGCCCTCTGCACAATTTTGAAGCCCCGTGTGGCCCTCGGGCCAAAAAGTTTGCCCACCCCTGCACTGGAGGGTAGCGATAGGATACAGAGGGACCTAGACAAATGAGAGGATTGGGCCAAATGAAATTCGATGAGGTTCAGCAAGGCCAAGTGCAGAGTCCTGCACTTAGGATGGAAGAATCCCATGCACTGCTACAGACTAGGGACCAAACAGCAGTTCTGCAGAAAAGGACCTAGGGGTTACACTGGATGAGAAGCTGGATATGAGTCAACAATGTCCCCTTGTTGCCAAGAAGACTAATGGCATTTTGGACTGTATAAGTAGGGGCATTGCCAGCAGATCGAGGAATGTGATAGTTCCCCTCTATTCGACATTGGTGAGGCCTCATCTGGAGTACTGTGTCCAGTTTTGGGGCTCACACTATAAGGAGGATGTGGAAAAATTTCAGAGAGTCCAGAGGAGGGCAACAAAGATGATTAGGGGCCTGGAGTACATGACTGATGAAGAGAGGCTGAGAGAACTGGGATTATTTAGTCTACAGAAGAGAGACTGAGGGGAGATTTGATAGCTGCTTTCAACTACCTGAAAGGGGGTTCCAAAGAGGATGGATCCAGACTGTTCTCAGTGGTACCAGATGACAGAACAAGGAGTAATGGTCTCAAGTCAGAGTGGGGGAGGTTGTCCTTATTCTGTCATCTGGTACCACTGAGAACAATCTAGATCCTTCAGGTAGTTGAAAGCAGCTATCAAATCCCCCCATAGTCTTCTCATCTGCTGGACAGGACCAAGTTCCCGAATCAGGTGTTCACAGATCACAAGAACCTGGAATATCTTTGAATGGCCAGACATCACAGTGAACGAGAGGTCTGCTGGTCCCCCTTCTCTGCCCAGTTTGACTTCAAAATCACTTATAGCTCAGGAACAAGTAATGGAAAAGCTGATGCGCTGTCCCATAAAGCCGAGTACCTGGAATCGGGTAAGAACACTCCCTCTATAATTTTAAAGGCATCCAGCTTCATAAATGGCCCAGTAGACAACAGCCTAACTGTGTCAATTTGTGCCTTGTTATCCAATGACCCCTTCCCTGCTCAGATCCACCAGACTCTGGAGAACATCGATGTCTCTCCAGCCTCAGGCTCCAAGGTGGGGTCTTCTACCATAAGGACCAGATCTACATCCTGAATGGGAGATTCGGTCACAGAAAGGTCCAAGAGCTTCCCTCTTTTAGGTTGATAGTCAAACAGCACCAACACAGGAGTCATCTTTCCAGGGACTTGCAGGTAGCTATTGACCTCTGTTAATGGAAGACGGCTGGCGGGTCTTACATGGTGCTATGAAGGGGGCTAGCTTCTGGCTCATATTGATTTCCAGTTATAGGAAATTTTATGGCTAAAGGTCCTCCAGAGGCACCTGCCGCAAAGTCCCACATGTTTTACCTGGGAGACTTCCAAATTCAACTTCCCTTCCCTGTGGATAACAGCTGCTGCAATGGTGTGGAGAAAGAAAGCCTGTTCATTGCTATCCCATTAAAGGCCACACAGGCGAGCACCCAGAGTGGGTTCAAGTCCTGAAATAGATAGGGAGCACTCAGCACTGGGGTATGTGCTTACATCAACCTGTCCCTCTTCCATGGGCTGCTGCATTCTGAACTAGCTTCCAGACTCAATTCTCAGTTACACTGAGGCCCGTTACACTGCACTAGCTGTACAACGGCACCTTATACTCATTCTAAGTCTCCTTTGGACATCCAGAGTAGCATAAAGGGGTTTAATTGAGAACCAAGTGCTCCAGGTGGCCAGTTGACTAGGGTGCAGCAGTCCTGCCTAGAAAGGTGCATGTGACTATCCAAGAGGAAAGGAAATAGTTTCTTTCGTGCTTAGCCAGACAGCAAAGCTGGCATTTCTGCTGCTGCAATGAGCTCAAGTAATTTATAACTACTTTGTAGTTACCTGCTTGCCTGAAAGCAGACCATCATCACATGATCTGCACCAGTGGTAACCAAATCAGAGATCCTACTGTGACTATAAAGAAGAGTTTTAATGGGAGCCTGGAATACCTCCAAAAGAAGCCAGAAACCCCACACAGCATGTCAGATGGTATGTACCAGCTACGGATACAAGCTGTGTTATATTTAGGCTTGGAAGGATTAGATTTTTATCAGTTCATGTGGATAAATATCAATTTCACTGTACACACACAAACCATCAACAACAAATGTACAGACAGGCAAAAATGCTGATTGAGAAATTCTTGGACTGATTTAAGGCTAATTTACTTTACACATTGTGATGTTGACAATTTGTGTGTTAGCCCTTTAAAGCTTCAGATTTCTGAATCTCAACATCGATCATTAAATAATTGTCTGACCCCTGTATTGTAAATAACTACTGTCTGATACCCCCTGTAGTTTCCCACAACTGTAAAATGTACATTGCAAAAATAAAAAAAAATTCTTAAAACCCATAAATTTGTGCAACTGTGAAAATTTACAGTCAATAAACACTGATATTATCCAAAAAGTTATCGAAAATAGAAATCAAATTCTGCCAAGCCTAACTATAGTTACAAGGGACTGTATTTCCTGTAAGGGAGCATGCTTAACTGATGGGTCTCAAAATGTAATCATCATCAACAGGGAATCATTGAGTGAGTGTGTTTCTGGCAAAGTCTCCCAGGAGCAGGTCTTAATCCCACACTATTTAATATTTTTTATCAATGACCTGAAACAAAAGTCATCATCGCTGATGACAATGACTGGGGGAGTTGTAAATAATGAATAGGACAAGTGGCTCACAAAAAGCAATCTGGATCACTTACAGGATAGGGGACTCTAACCTGAGAAGCAGGGACTCAAATTTAGAGGTCACAGTGAATAATCAGCTGAACACAAGACCCCAGCGTCACACTGTGGCCGAAAGGGTTAATGCGACCCTTGGATGCATAAACAGGAGAATCTCAACTAGGAGTAGAGAGGTTATTTTATCTTTGTATCTGGCAGTGATGTGTTGCTGCTGGAATAGTGTGTCCAGTTCTGGTGTTCATAGCCAAGGATATTGATAAATTGGAGAGGGTTCAGAGAAAAGCCACAAGAATGATTAAAGGCTTGGAAAACCTACCTTATAGTAATAGAGACAAGGAGCTCAGTCTATTTAGCTTGAGAAAGAGAAGGTTATGGGGTGACTCGATCACAGTCTATAAATACCTACATGGGGAACAACTATTTGGTCCTGGGCTCTTCAGTCTAGCAGAGACAGGTCTACCATGCTCCAATAGCTGGAAGTTGGGGTTAGACAAACTCAGACAAGAGATAAGATGTCAAATTCTCCTCACTGTTAAAAATTAACTATTGGAACTATTGGTGGATTCCCCATCACTGGGGATTTTTAAATCAAGATTGGATTTATTTATTTTTTTAAAGAAACGTTCTAGCCCAAAGGGAACTGCTGGGGACATTCTCTTGCCTGTGTTATACAGGGGGTCAGAGCAAATGATTACAATGGTTCTTTTTGGCCTTGGAATTTATAAATCTATTAATCCAATTGCCAGGGGAAGCCAGATACGTGATTGCTGCACACTAGGTGGCATCAAGGATGGACTCCTTGTTCAGCTTTGCTTTTTAGAATCATAGAAGAATCACAGAAGATTAGGGTTGGAAGAGACCTCAGGAGGTCTTTTTGACTAACTCCTACTGTTCTAGTCATTATAAGCTGGCTTGGGAATAGAATCTGCTGCTTACTGCATGCTCTGTAACAGTGCCAAGCTTGCTGCCCGTGCATAGACATGGCTTGGCAGTAACTGTGTCCTCTCAATCACAAGCAAGCCAGAGAGCTGTGGTTCTCTCACAGACCTGAAGGAGACTCCTGTTCACTTCTACAGAGCAAGAAGGAAATTCTAGCCACAGGCCACTCAAGCAATCCGACAGCACACACTGCCATATGTCGCTATAGTTTCTGAATATGCGCTACGACCCCTTGGTGTCACCTCTCTCTGCTCTCCCATCACCACCCAGCCCTTAACTAGAGCAGTGGTCTTCAAAGTGGGTGTGCGAGACCACCCCCACGGGTGCATGAGACCCCGGCAGCGGTGCCGATGCCGCCTGGGAGACTGCCGAACTCACAAGCGGTCTATTTTTGTCCCACTGAAATGTCACCGCGGAAAGCGGGAGCTTTCTATTCAGCGGCATTTCGGTGGACTTATCCTGGGGGCCGTGAAAAGAGGCGGGACAGTGAAAAGGGGCCGTGGCGGAAAAACTTTGAGGAACACTGAACTAGAGAATCACCCCCATTTAACTCACCATCAGAGCAGCGGCTGTGGAAAAGCAAAAGGATAACAGGCGTTCAAAACAGAGAGCACTTTTAGAGTTACCAACTTGGCAAGATTCCAGCCCTTCTGGCTGATATTTGAACTGAGTTGGAACAGTCAAGAGCAGGGGTGGGCACACTTTTTGGCCCAAGAGCCACATCTGGGTGTGGAAATTGTATGCAGGGCCATGAATATAGAGCTGGGGCAGGGAGGGTAGGGTATGGGAGGGGGTGCAGTGAGCAGGAAGGGACTCAGGACAAGGAGTTGGGGTGCAGGAGGGGTCTCAGGGCAAGGGGATGAGATATAGGAAGGGTGCAGCAGGGGTCTCAGGATAGGGGCTTAGGGGTGCAGGCTCTGGCCTTGGCACCGCTTACCTCGAGCAGCTCCAGGGTGGCAGCAACACACAGGAGGGCTAAGGCAGGCTCCCTTCCTGCCCCGGCCCCGCACTGCTCCCAGAAGCGGCCAGCATGTCTGACAGTCGCTTCTGGGGGTGGGGCGAGGCAGGTGGCTCCGCTGTTTGGGACAGAGACCATCTTTTCGATGTGTTTGTTGCAGGGGTGCTGGAACAATTTGTATGCGGGGTGCTGAGAGCCACTGAACCAACCACTGCATTTGATGGAAATCACTTCAAGCCAGGGAGTGCCTAGCACAACAGGGCCCTAGCTGAGGACTAGGAGCTCCGGGGCTACCACAGTTTAAAAGAAATCTTAAATGAACATATTTGCTCAAAAATTTCTAAGAGCAATTTTTCTTTTGCAGCAACAAGTGAACATTGTTAGTTAACTGTGTAAATATGCACAAAGTGTGCAGTTAACACACGGCAGAAAGCACCCAAAGACCTCCAGAAACGTTTTTACATAGAGTGTGTGTGTGTGTGTATTTTACATATACAGATAGTTTTTTAAAAGGAGGCTTTAATTTCTTAACTCTGTGTTAGTCTGAGATGCCAAGTCCTGAAAAATATAATGGCTTTCGTGGCCAAAGTTAATATACCCAGATGTACTGATGAGGAAAGAGAGGTTCTGGAGTCACATACTCCACTCTCTGAAATGCTGACACTGAAATCAAACCACCACCAGCAAGTAAGTCACAAATTTTTATAAAATCTTTGTACACTGGCTTCCCTTCTTACTATGAAGGTTCTGAGGAGGAAACTGCATTGCTCCCTGACAGTACCACGGTACAGTCACACAGCGTTAGCCAAGTTGACATAGCTGACAGGTCCAACGGCCACACCTGGCAGGCATATGGAAACTGGTTTGGGGGATCAACCTCTCTGGATAGGAACAGGCAAAACGTGATAAATCACAAGCCTTGGTACTGTTCTCTTGCTTTGTGACTTCACAAAAGACACACTTTTCAGGGTGTCACATTGTTGCCATTGCTGTCCATGCTAGTCACTGACCCAGACTGTAATGGCCAGATTAGAGTCTGAGAATGTATCCTAGTGTTCTTGTCTGACCCTAACCAATTCTTGAAGAAACCTCTGGGTATAAGGGGAACCTGTCAAGACTCTCAGGTAACCACTATTTCTGCATTGGAACCCTCCAAACTAGTTTGACTAGCATCTGTTTGGAACAAATTTCCTTTGCTGTCTCCGCACACACGGGTTTGATTTCATTAATAAACTCACCACTAATTTAATCTGAGCAAGGAAGGGGATTCAGAGGAGTTTAAATTTGTTGCCTAACTGTTTTGAATGTTGTGGATTTTCTTTGCCAGATCTAAAAGTGTACTAATATGCTGCCCCTTAAAAAACAGGATCCTGCTAAGGCAATGTTACATCAAAAGTCAATACAAATTGTTTCTGAAAGAAAACATACACAGACAGAAAAAGGTTTTTTTAAAAAAGTCACTACGAGTGGATCATGTGCCCTGTAGTGAACCCAAAACATACTAGGTTTGGCTAACCTAAGACGGGTTGTAAGCTAGACACAGGGATTATCTTTTTCTTCTGTGTTTTTACAGCACCTTAGAAATCAGCCTACTGTGGAGTGGAAACAGAATGTGTTTAGTAGGTGTAGACCAGGAAGCACAAGTCTGTATCAGGTGCCTGCTTCCTATCCAACCAGTGGCGTGACATGGGTTTCACCAAGACTGATGTGTGCCAAAGTTAATGGTAATCCATCTTCTTCACACTCCATCTGGTCTAATTCACGTCATTTTTAACTTGGGTGATGGGAACAGAGGTGGAATTAATTTTTTTTCAAATATGCTTGGCTGTTTTTGTAATAAAAATAAAATCCATGTCTCTCCTAGAGCTAACACACCAATGGAACATGCCAGATCTCCCTTTGTTGTCAGATGAGGCGCGTCCTTACTCCGACTGAAGTTAAAGTTACAAGTTTGAATGAGTTCTTTCTGAGCAAACCCCCTAAGCAATGAACCTCGGAATAGTACAATTTCTCCATCTTCTTTGTCTGATAAAGAAAACGTTATGATTATATGAGAAAAGCAACTATAACACCTTCTCCAGTCAGACGCACTGATCTCCAGGGCTGAAATCCCAGTGCTCCTGAAGTTAATGGACGTTTATCGACTTCAACAGGACAAGGATTCCTCCTTAAAACTTTTATACCGTTTGTTTCATTTTCACACATTCATTAAGGCTGTAACATAAGACAATGACACCAGGTACTAGTACTAGTGAAAATAAGTAAGATTCTCATATCTGTCAGAGACATAATTTGCATCACTTCATTTAATTAGGACACCCTGCTTCACAAACCCTGTTACCTCAGCATTTACATGGAGGGAAAAGAGAATTGTCTTTTTAGTACCAAGTACTTTGGAGTCTTGTAACTTGGGCTATTTGAACTCTGAGGAACGTAACAGATAATCAGATGCTAATTCAGTTTTTGGGCCAGCTGCTCAATCAGTTATTTGTAGAAGGTAAAATCTCCACTCTCCTTTGTTGTTTGAATGGGCTCAACAGGCCTAGAACCTTGCATCTCTGTTCAAGCCAAGGCAGGCACACTCTGATAAGGGATACAAACTCACTGTGCTTCCACAGATTCCTTCAGCAAAAAGGTGAAGATAGTGACATTTAATCCTCTACTCTCCCTTCTGCTTATTTTATTTCCATTTTTCTCCACTTCCTCCTGTTGCTCTTGTTATGCCTCTTCCTCTTCTCTAAATTCTCTGTTAGGTTTAACAAATACGAAGTTCTGATCTAATTAAACATAGACAAAAGCCTTCTGTGGCATTTCATGTCTGACTTAGCAATGCAGGCCAGAACCCCGTGCAGTGTATTTGTAATGGGACTGTCTTTGGGATCTGTGGATTGGATCATTTTATAGCATTAAAAATATATTTTAAAAATTAACCACCCTCCAGCCAGCTCTTACAATTCACTCTCCTCACTCAGGAAACAGCCACACCCAGGATCACGCTCCAATGCTTTGCTCCTTCTGTATTCAGGGGCCCTTGAGATTACAGGCTAGAGCAATGATTTTCACGCTGGGATATACAAATTCTGGCCAGGGGTACACAAGAAAAATCCTGTAATGCCAGACAACACATTTTATTTAGTAACACTTGGCAATCTAACCATAGGTATATTATGACCCTATCTCAGATGGGGGTACACAGTAGACTACATTATTTAGAAAGGGGTACGTAGCCTAAAAAGTTTAAAAGCCATTTGGCTAGAGCAAGAAGAGGGTTGGGCTGGGTAGCATTTCAGGGGCAGGCAAGTGGGGAGGAAGCTTCCAACCCTTAAGCAGGGAGCAAAGTTGGCATCCCTACAACTGACACCTTCTATTTTTAAAGGCAGATGAGGAACTGGAGAAAGAGAATGGAGGGAGGGGGAGAGAGAAACAGGGAACTGAGAGGGTGAGAAAACTGCTCACCTTCTAACTTCCCTGTTTTCTGTTTTACTGGTGCCAACATTCAGCCTAGAGGAGAGGGAAAGAGTGATAGAAGACACAGCCTAAGGACACCAGCAAGACAACCAGACTCCTAATGGGAAAGGGTAGGAGACAGAGGTCATTTGCATGCTGGCACATGTCTGTCTTTGGAAGCTAGTGCCTCTGGGTCCCTGTGTTTGGGTTGTGCTGCATTCTGGACAACATGGTGCTCCTCTCAGCAGCCACCTGCCAATTTCCCTTCACATTCCTCAAGTCACCCTTGTAACATGCACGGTCCCATGTAAATTGGGAGCCTCTGTCTCTATGGGCAGTGAGACTGCCCTCTATTGTCAATGGGACAACAATAATTCTCCCAAGGGAAGACTGGGACAAGTACCAACTCTTCAGACAAAGGAGCAGCTGTAAATTCAACTCAGTGCACAACCCCTCGGCATTTATTCACTCATCCTCAATGACTGCAGGAAATCTCAGGAGAGCTTGCTCCTGTTCCAAACACCGGGTCCCTGCACTCTCTCCCCACAGCCACACAACCAGCACATCTCCCTCCCATAACTCAACCCAACAACCTGCTGACCAGCAGAGAGTCAGCAACACAACTCCTTCTCTGGAGCTCACTCTGACATCTAGCTTGTCGCAAGGCTACCCGCATCGTCCGTCCAGATTTATGGAATCCATCAACCAATCCAGCTGGAGTTCCCACCTGCAACTCCCCAGTGCACATCATCTTTCTCCGCATACTTTTACCCCATGCTGGACACTGCAAACATCTGTTCACATTAGTCACCAATGCCCAGGTGCTGACCAAGAATGAAAGCGCCACAAATGGCTGGGCTGAATTCACCTGTAGGACTGGAGCGAAACTGTCACAGTGAGCAACTGCTGCTTCAGGAACTCGGCTTCCACCTTGCTCTACGGAACCGCCGAGGGTTAGAAGCTCTGTCAGTGTGGTCACTGCCAGGGCACAGGGAAACACTGGGGCTTTCCACTAGACCCAATCCAAAATTTAAGCACTCAACTCCTACAATTCTCCTATCAGAGCAAAGTGGTCAGAAATGTTGCATTACCACTTCCCTTGTCAGTGGGATCCCATCCAGAAGAAAAGCACCTCCAGTGGCTGAGGGAAAGTCTCTCTCTGGCTAGGCTTTTAAATGACACCCATTGGAGCGATGGTGCATAACAAAAGGTGCAAAACCCCCAGAAAACAGGGACTTTACAGCTTAACAGGCACTTCTGCTTTCAGGGCCAAGGGACTTTCCCTTCCCATGGGTGACAAGGAGCCATTTTAGGGCTTGTTTACACTCCACCATGTTGCAGCTCCATGGAAGTTATTTCGCTTTAGAGTGCCTGGCCTCCACACAAGGTTTTTGTTGGGAACCATCTGGTGTTTTAACCCCACTTTGGAAGTGGGCTCACTGAGCTGGGGGATTAGTTTACCTGCAGCAGAGCAGATGTGGATGCATCCCCATCCTGAGCCCACACTGGCCAAGTCCTCTTACTACTATCCCTTGCTGCTTAGCTGGCTACTGGAGTTAGCTCCAGAGCAGTACAGAGATATCCTGACTGAATGTCACCTCATCCCATTGAAATGCTGGCAGACAGACTGGTTCAGACTTTTGAGATTCCAGCTTTTGTGGAGTTCACACACTTGTCATTCATTGGACTACTGAGCAGTCCAACCTCATTCCTCACCCTGGTATCATACGGAGATCCAGGACTTCACCGCCCTCTGGGCACATCCGAATGGCAGTCACTTAGCTCAGTGGTAGAAGCAGCTCTCATGACAAATGCAGGCTAGGTGGCATGTCCAGATACAGTAAGGCAAAGGCACTCTGGCTGGAGCACAGACCTGGTAAATACTAGAGAAAGTCTGGGAGAGCCAAAACATCTTGCTCAGACTATGAGGAGCTGGATTGTGTGTTTGAATGGTGCGATCTTCAGCTACCATAGCATGTTGTGGGCTCCCTGATTGATCCTCCAAACCAGGATCTTGTCAACTCTGTGATCCCTGAGGCAGAAAATCGCAGAGATCCAGAACCCTCCAATCACAGCCAGAGAATCAACCCAAATCCCATGCAGAGATCCAAACTGCGGTGGGAACCAAGTAAATATGAAATGACATGTTCCATCAGGACTGAATGGAGCAAGGGGCACCATGAGGCTACTACCATATTGGTCTACCTTCTGTCTGCCTCTTGGGATTTTAACACTGCCTCATACCCCCGCTACCCAAACTGACGGCCACGCCAGGCACTGCAAATTCTATTCCTTTATTTTTATAAATATGCAAACATAAAAATATCATTCAAGCTTGTTGTATACTGCCGAACACTCCCTACGGAGGCACTTACTAACCTTCACCCACCCAACTAACCCCACCATCCCCATGCAAAATGGCAGCACTGCATGGACTAACCTGAAGAAAGGCACTTTTATTGCAGCAGAAAAGCATAAAAATCATGTTTTGGCTCCTAGTTCCATTAATGCCCTCAACTTAACACAACCATGAGTTATGTGCTAAATCACTCAAATCATGCTACAGCCACTTCCCAAAAGAAAACTATTTTAAAGCACTTAAAGGAATTCATCCCTCTGAGTGACTGCAGCACTCCGTTAATTTGGCAGCACACTTTCTGCTGATGGGCGAGTGTTAAAAAGGAGAACTTACTGCATAAGCAGTGCTCTAATTTAACAGAGAGGTGGGCAGTGCTGAGCACTGTGGTTCCCCTTACACTCCTGCACCAGCTCTGGGGGAACGATCCTGCCACAGAGCAGCACAGCACAACTTCCCCACTGGCCCAATGCCTTTTTGAACAGAAAAGACAATGGCAGCCTGCAGAGGTGCACATGCAATTCTTACTAGCCTGCAACTCCTGCACCCTCTTTAAGTAGCCACCAGACATGCTGAAAAATGCCAAAAAACACTCACTCTTACAAGTGACACCTACATGTGAGGTCTGAGCAAAATGCATCCCCCACTCTATGCCTCTGAGCAGCTGCATTGTTTTGTTGTAGAGGCCTCCAGCCTTGCCCCCTCTGTTAGCAAGGCCCTTCCCCGTGATCTCAAATTGGTTGTGAAAAACACAGCACAGGGTGGATAAAAATCAACTGGGAGATAGAGGAGACATCTTCATTATTTAAATTGGATTGTTTTTAATTTTTCTTTCTAAAGATAAGCTATTTAAAAAAAGAATATAAACACAATAAAGTCTAATTTAAATAAAAATTAATCCTTTCTTTAAAAAAAGCATGTAGCTGTAAATGTGAAACATTTTGATCAGACGTTTGTGTGTCCAGAACACTTATGGGTGCTTTAATAAAAATATTTTTACATTCTCTTCTCTGTTTAATTAAATGCCAGTTACCATCTTAATGGAGTTCGACCCACGTCATGTGCAAAAAGCTAATTATCTAGTAAATAAGCAATATTATTCACCTCTAACATACTAAAAATGTATGATTAATAAGGATCCGAAAAGATAAAGCTACATAATTGTTAAAGAAACGTATACTGTTATAATGTATCTTCCAGACACCAAAAAGATGTACCAAAACTAGCATAAAGGCTTTATTTAGTGTAAATCAACATGTTTTAATGGTTACATCATCATCAATGAATGAGAATGAACCTCTCTTTAGAAAATAACTGAAGTCCAAGCATCTATGCTAAGCGAAAGACCCTTCTCATCAGCCCAGGATCCCTCATCTACCTTTCCATCTTCCAAATGCACATTCCACATTCATTCTACATCTACTCAGGGAATGATTAAATAGTTCCGTTCTCCTACCAAATGTCCAGTAAAAGGCTTCATAAGCCAGCTCCTTAATCATTTTTGTTGCCCTCTGCTGAACTCTTTCCAATTTTTTCACATCTTTCCTGTAGTGTAGGGCCCAAAATTGTGCACAGTACTCCAGATGAGGCCTCACTAATACCGAATAGAGGGAAGCCATCACGTCCCTCGATCTGCTGGCAATGCCTCTACTTATATAACCCAAAACACTGTTAGCCTTCTTGGCAACAAGGACACACTGTTGGCCCATATCCAGCTTCTCGTCCACTGTAACCCCTAGGTCCTTTTCTGCAGAACTGCTGCCTAGCCACTCGGTCCCTAGTCTACAGCAGTGCATGGGATTCTTCCATCCTAAGTGCAGGATTCTGCACTTGTCCTTGTTGAACTTCACCAGATTTTTTTTGACCCAATCCTCAAAATTTGTCTAGGTCCATTTGTATCCTATCCCTACCCTCCAGCATATCTACCACTCCTCCCAGTTTAGTGTCATCTGCAAGTGGTGCTGAAAAGGTCCAACATTTGAAAAAGATAACGATAGCAAAAGCATTTTTGCTTAAACTGTCCAAAACGAAAGCAAGAGTAACAAAGCCCCAAACCCTTAGCCAGAGAACAAGCCTGAAAATTTTCAGCTCAAAAAGAGAATGATTGGCAAAGTTAAGGCAACTGAACAAGAGTTTTAAAATGGAATGCTTAGGGCACTTTAACGAGTGAGTAACAGGTATACATCAAGTATGCTAGATTGAACAAGACAATTTTGTCTTAGAATGCAGAAATGTACGTGCTGAAAACGGAATAATGATTCTACTTCTGACTGAGCCAATTGCACACTACTATCTCCCAACTCACTTCATACCAGAGAACTGTGTGATTTGAAGCTTCTGATCAATTGTTTCACTCAGAGCTTGGATGTTTTTGGAGTAAAAAGGCTTGGAAGAGGTGTCTCAGACCCACACTCCTGTAAAAAGGCTAGACTGATCAGGGAAGCAGCCACAGCTGGGGCCATGCCCCAGTCAGGTCACACTGGCCCTTTAAGAGGGCAGGAGGCCAGGAGCTAAACCAGTCTGTCTAGCTCTGGAGAGAGAAGGACCTGGCTGCCTGGGAGCACAGGGTACCGGAGGCAGAGCAGTGCTGGGGAAAGGCAAGAGGAGCTGGGAAGCTCCAGCCTGGCAACTTCCCAGCTGCAGACCTTGTACAAGGCGTAAAGAGAGGTACTGGGATGCAGGGAAATGCAGCAGGTCCAAACTCCCCTTGCCAGTGATGAGTTTCCATTACACATTGAAGTCTGCCCCAGGGAAAGGAGGCTAGATGATGCCTGGCAGTAGCCAGAGGCAAGAGGGGTGGGGGGGGGTTCCCCTGGAAAGAGACACCCAGACTGTGCGTTACTCCTGGGGGAAGAACCCCAGGTTAATGGGGCACCAGGGTCCGGAAGGGACATGGGTGCCAGTGGCAGGTGAGATACCAGCCTGCAGAGGGCGCTCCGAGCGCTGGAAAGCGCTAATTCCCAAGACAATCAGCAGGAGGCACCGCGCTGGTGAGTCTTTGCTTTGCTACACCCAAAAAAAGTTGTTAAGATGCAGTTAAAATTGATGAGTATTCCAGCTTTCAAAGAAAATGCACAAGAAATCTATCAGAGTTTAAAAAAAAATTTCAAAAGTCTGTAAATTACTTAAGGACGTATAGACCATAGTAAGAGAAAATTACTTACCTGGTAACTCTGGTAAGATTCTCACTGCATGGCATAGGACTGGACAGACTTCCCCTAGCTTGGAAGTTTGTTTGTTTTTCTTTTAACACAGAGGACAGCAGGAGCAGAGTAGAATGTAAACTAGGCCTGCAGTCCTGATCCATGCCACACCTGAAGAAAACAATCATAGCTCCCCAAACATCCCAATCACGTGGGAGGAAACATTCCCAGCAAGAAGAGTTAATGCTAGAGAATCAGAACCGTGTTTTGGGAGGAAACTGAATAACCAGGTACTCAGGAACAACCATCTTAGGAAAAAAAACATCTCTAAGGGAGAGGCGAGTAACTTGACACCTTCAAAAATATGAATATATAGACAAATAACTTTCTCACCTCTAAAGCTATGACGCCCTGCAGAGCAAGAAGCTTGAGGAATGTCCCCAAAGAAAATGAGAGCCACGTTGCAGAAGACAACAATAACAAGGCCTATGCCAGCGATACAAGCAGGGAGGAATTTGTTTGATTCTGCTTTTTCTGTATCATATTAACACCATTATCGCCCTTAAGAGGAGCCACATACCACTTTCAAGTCCAACACCATACGCAACATTCATGTCAGTAGAAAAAGATAATGAACTGCAAGAAAATCCCATGCGAAAAACCAGTGCCCTGAAAGTCACGTCCCAAATTAAGCACGGCTTTTGGGGGCAGCAGGAGAGATTTTGCAACCCTACGTTGGAGACAAGCTCAGGTGCAGAGTACAAAGTGGGATTCCCCGCTTGAGACTGAATTCAAAGAATAACCGCTGGAAAGAGATGGGGAGAGATCGTTCATCTGCTTTGAAGATGTCTATGATGGAAACAGCTCCATGGCAGGCCGCGGTGCAATCTCGTCTCAAGTCAAGGCACCCCTGATCTGGTGGGCTTGAAATTAAAGGCTCGGTGACATGATCCTCTCAACAACAGCATGGGCCAGCAAACTAGTGTTAAATGAAAAACAGCTGAATGGACTTTCCTGGGGACCAAACCTTTGGACTCTGGGCACACAGAGAAGGGCCCCCCTGCAATAGACATGCAGTTGTGGGAAGAATATAGGCAGGACAATAGGCTCCAATACTGCCTTGGAAAGTAATCCCACATGAACCCACACTAACACCTTGTTGTTGTAAAACCTGGTATAAAGCAGGTCAATGTCTTGGGCCTGAAGCTCACGCTGTGAGGTAAAAATCACTGGCATCAGGACAGTGACTTTCCATATAGGAAATGTAAGCTCTCAGAAACCAACACAGTTCAGATGGAAAGTACACATTTCATTCCTTGGTTTGGTATCAAACATTAGTATTACACCGCCCAGCCGGGACCAAGCAGTAGTACAAGTAGTACTATAACAAGCAATCTAAGTTGTAACGAGTAACGAGAAATCTAAGTTGCCCCCGACAGGCATCACAATGCATTACTATTTATAAACCAATCATCTGATCCTCCTAAGAGAAATCCTATCCCTTTAGGCTCTCCTGCAGAGGACTGGGGGAGTGTTTCTTTAGAGGCATGTTTTTTATTAACTCAGTAGAAGCCAAATCCCATCTTGCAAAAGATAATGTACTTCAGCCATCAATGGACAATCATGATAGCGCTCCCCCATATAGGGGAAAATTGATTATTAGTTTAGCTGTTGGGGATGTTAAGTTGGAAAACATAGGAAATAGGAAAGTCTGTCAATACACTGAAGGCCACATTGTGCATTTGCTCCTGAGAAAGAATTCTAAAGGAATGGGTGATGTCAGAGGGGAACAAATGAAAAACTTGCGTAGATTTCTCTCTTATTTGGTAATAAGGTAGGCTTCTTTTCGAAGCAAGTTGTCAGGGTTACCTCTCCACTCCGAACTCTGGGGGACAGATGTGGGGATCCGCATGAAAGACCCCCTGAGCTTATTTTTATCAGCGTAGGTTAACTTCCCCAAGGCACAAATCTCTCCTTGTCCTTGGACAGAACTGCTGCCACCACCAAGTGATTTAGACAAAGATTCAGAGAAAGGACCAAAAATATTCTCCCCCCAAGCCTCTTCACCCTCTTTCCTGGGGAGTGTTTAGAATAATATCCTCACCAGCTAGTACAGGTGAGCACAGACCAAATCCCTGAGGTTTTAGGACACTGAAAATCAATGAGATTCTTAAAATCATAGAATCTCAGAGTTGGAAGGGACCTCAGGAGATCATCTAGTCCAGGGGTAGGCAACCTATGGCACAGGTGCCAAAGGCGGCACGTGAGCTGATTTTCAGTGGCACTCACATAGCCCGGGTTCTGGCCACTTGTCCGGGGGGGGGCTCGGCATTTTAATTTAATTTTAAATGAAGCTTCTTAAACATTTTAAAAACCTTATTTACTTTACATACAATAATAGTTTAGTTCTATATTATAGAAAGAGACCTTCTAAAAACATTAAAATGTATTACTGGCACACAAAACCTTAAATTAGAGTGAATAACTGGAGACTCGGCACATCACTTCTGAAAGGTTGCCAACCCCTGATCTAGTCCAACCCCCTGCTCAAAGCAGGGGCAAAAATGGGACTGATTCATATCTCTAAATGACCCCCTCTAGGATTGAACTCACAACCCTGGGTTTAGCAGGCCAATGTTCAAACCACTGAACGATGCCTCCCCACTTAAAAGAAGCAGTTTATTTTTTTAAAAAAGTAAAAGAATCACGTCTGTAAACTCGGGATGGAAGGTAAAGTTACACAGTAATAAAATATTTAAACACAGAGGATCCTCCTCCAGACTTAGCTTCAAAGTTACAGAAAACAGGAATAAAACTCCCTCTTAGCACAGGGAAAATTCACAACCTATTATATTTATGACACAAGTGTCAGGGTTATGAGCATCTTTATTTATTAGGTTGGTGGAAAAGTAATAATACATAAAATAAATATTAAGCACTACCTTTGGAGACTTTTTCTATGGTTGTGGATGTCTCTGAGCTTATTCTACAGAGGCTGACATTTTCCTGCAAACAGAAGTAAAAATCTCATAGTGAAAAACTATGCATTGAAATCTAGAGAAGTTCTTTCAACAAACACAATACCCACCCCTTTGACTTAGCTTCCCCCAATAACTACAAGCAGGGAAGGGAGAGAAGACTTTTTTTTGTAGATTTTTGAAGACTTATTTGTAATTATGTGTTACTTTTTAATTACCCAAGAGGCACTCTCATACTACCAAGGTGAGCATCACATGAGTAGATAGAACACAGATTTTGTTTCCACTTGGTACTGTAATTTTTTTCTAGTTAAAAGTAATTGCGTGTTAACTTTCATTTCTTTATTTTCATGCAAGGAAATGTCCAGGAACTTCTAATGGAGACAAACTGCACACTCCCCTGAGAAATGGTGCCTCTGAGCTCTGGCATCTTTTTTCTGTATCTTCAGCCCAGTAGTTGCAAGTGCCTTGGCGCACAGGATTAAAATTCAAAATGATCTGGACAAACTGCAGAAATGGTCTGAAGCAAATAATATGAAATTCAATAAAGACAAATGCAAAGTACTCCACTTAGGAAGGAACAATCAGTTGCACAGATACAAAAAGGGAAATGACTGCCTGGGAAGGAGTACTGTGGAAAGGGATCTAGGGGTCATAGTCGATCACAGGCTAAATATGAGACCGTGTAACATTGTTGCAAAAAAAGCCTCCTTACCCTCTCCCATGCATGTCCTGAAAAATAAGATGACTAGTAATTAAGCAGACTTCAAATTAGAACGACCAAAAAGCACCTTTACCATTTAGGACTTTGCACGCCTCGATATAAATCAAGCAAATCTACCATAAAATAGTAAACCAGGACGCCACACCCAGCAACCATTCATGAACACCTGAAGTATCAGACAAACTGGCAAAAAAAATTGTCTCCAAACCAAATCCCCAGCCTCAGGTGTTAGCCACAAGCTGCTCCAAATCATGCCCCACTTGTTGGGGAGTTTCTGGCCAGGCACCCCCTGCAGCCACATACTTCTAGACAAGAGGGTGAATGATCATTGTTTAATTGATAAAGTGATTCAGACCAATGACAGCATAGGGAATCCACTAACACCTTGACAATCCCATGAGGTCAGATGTCACTCCCAGAATCATCTACTGCAGCAAGGTGGTGCAACAAGCGCACATCATGGACCTCCCCACAACGGCACTAGAAAGTGGCTTGAACAAGGGGCTTGCACACAAGAGACGGTAAACAATACACTTAAAAGCAACTTTCCAATCGAGGTAGGAAGAGGAGGGATGTTTTACCCATTGTATTGCTTTGGGAAGGAGGGGAGGGAAGAAAAGAGACAAATATATCTCTTCTATAAAATTCTTCAGACACCATGGGGAATATGTAAAGAGAGAGCAACAGTGCCAAAGTCAACCAGGCCTTTAGAGCAACTGTGCAATGACCAACATGCTACTTCTCTTAAACTGGGCTGATGTGACTGATCAAATTTGTCAGTGCAAAAACAGCATACCAAAGAGTCTGAAAGGCTGTCAATCAATATAAATGACAGTCACCTGTACCAGTTCAGGTCTTCATTTCAATTGAGAAATCCCACCCAACTGAAATGGAAGAGATGTTACCTTAGTAACACAACAAACTCTACATAGAACAGGAGTGGCCAAATTACTGAACCTCTGAGCTGCACACAATAATCTTCAGAAGTTCAAGAGCCGCAAGACACACACCTGCCCTGTGGAGCAGGACCTGCTGGGGTGCGGGGCTTCTGCCTTGATGCTCCTCCCCACTCGGCTAAAGTCCTTAAACCCCCCGTTCCTGCAGGGTAGAAGCCCATAGTCCCTCACCACGCTGCTGCAGGGCAGAAACCCAGAACTCTCCCCTGCCCAGTCTTGTAGGCAGAGAATGAGTGGGGTGCTTTGGGGGCTCCTGGAGCTGCACTTTTAAATGTAAAATGCGGCTCACGAGCACAGTTTGGACACATCTGACATATAAAACTACACCCATACTGGGTCAGATCAAATGTCCATCTAGCCCAATATCCTGTCTTCTGCTAGGCACTAATGCCAGGTCCTTCAGAGGGAAGGAACATATCAGGCAATCATCCAGTGATCCACCTCCTGTCACTCATTCCCAGCTTCTGGCAAACAGAGGCTAGGAACACCAATCTTGCCTATTGTGTCAAGTAGTTCTCATCTAGTTCTTTTTTGAACCCTGTTATGGTCTTGGCTTTCACAAAATCCTCTGGCAGAGTTCCACAGGTTGACTGTGTGTTGTGTGTAGAAATACTTAATTTTGTTCGTTTTAAACCTGCTGCCTATTAATTTCATTTTGTGACCCTTAGTTCTTGTGTTATGAGTAAATAACACTTTCCTATTCACTTTCTCCACACTAGTCATGATTTTATAGATCTCTATCATATCCCCCCTTCATCATCAATTTTCCAAGCTGAAAAGTCCCAGTCTTATTAATCTTTCCTCAGATGGAAGCTATAATTTATTATCTTCAGCAGTAAGTCTTTGGTAATCTTCTATATTATTTGTGTTTCTGGTACAATTTTGGGGTTTTCCCCTTAGAAACTTATAAAAAATTCAAATTATCCCTTCTGTCATGGTTCGCCTCTGCCTCTCCTCAAAGTAAGCAACCGACGAAGTGGGCTGTAGCCCACAAAAGCTTACACTGAAATAAACTGGTTAGTCTCTAAGGTGCCACAAGTATTCCTCATTTTCTTCACAGATAACATAGCATATCCAAGCCGGGTCATCACAAACACACTTATCAGTTCTACAAAACACACCCGGGGAGAGGGGGGACAAAACAGGGGAGTGTTTTGGGGGACAGAAGCAACAATGTGACATTCTGAGGTCTGAACACCATCCTGACAGACTCCTGTAACATACTGGCTAGAGTTGCTGCTCCTAACACATTGCTCAAATTCCTCTCTCGGAGAGGGGCAGAGACTTCAGCTTGCTGGAGGGTTTCACTGTACATGCTGACAAAAAGACCTCCTTCCAGGTAGGGTACAAAGCTGCACTAAACACGAGATTTGGAAGACCTGCCCATCCTGCCCTCCTCAGAACATTAAATGCATTTTCACCTTTATCAGTGAAAGTTACAGTGTCCATTGCTGCAAACTATCACAGACCTACAAATCCACTGTATTAAATGTATCAGACTAGTGCCCGAACAAGTTAGTTTTATTTCAATAGCCTCTCTAATCTCTGAGCATTTCACAGTCGTCACCACCATCCTGGTCAGGTGGTCAGTAATATATCCCTACTGCTATATTTTTATTATTCAAGATTAGAGATTCTAGGATACAGTTTGGTTCATTTAGGATTTTTACTTCATTTGACTCTATGCTGTCACGTGTAGTGCAACTCCCCCACCAGCACAACCTATTCTGTCCTTCTGATATATTTTGTACTCTGGTATTACTGTCCCATTGACTATCCTCAATCCACCAAGTTCCAGTGATGGCTTTTTTATCCATATCCTCATTTAATATAAGGCACTCTAGTTCACCCATCTTATTATTTATTCTAGCATTTGTATATAAGCACTTAAAATTATCACTTTTTAGCTGCCTGAAGAATACTTCAACCTCCCTGGACATTCAATTACAGACCTAAAAGTTGCAATTCCTCAACAACAAAAAACTTCAAGAAACTGCAGAACTGGAATTAATTTGCAAACTAGACACCATTAAATTAGGCTTGAATAAAGACTGGGAATGGCTGGGTCATTACACAAACTAAAAACTATTTCCCCACGCTGAGCATCCCCCTACTGTTACTTACACCTTCTCGTCCACTGTTTGAAATGGGACATCCTGATAGAAAACTTTTGTAGTGATATTCTCCTGCTCATATTAGCTCACCTTAATTTATTAGTCTCTTGGAGTTGGTCTGACAACACCCATCTTTTCATGTTCTCTGTATTATATCTATATATCTTCCTACTGTATTTTCCATTCCATGCATCTGACGAAGTGGGTTTTAGCCCACGAAAGCTTATGCCCAAATAAATTTGTTAGTTTCTAAGGTGCTACAAGTACTCCTCGTTCTTTTTGCTCATACAGACTAACACGGCTACCACTCTGAAACCTGTGAAAAGGAGTCATAAAGTGTCACTATAACTTACCATAACAAATGTTGATGGGAAAAGTTGCAAAAGGGAGACAGATTGAACTGGTCCAAACAAAAAGACATTCTGATATAATTCCAGGACTGTGTTAAGATCATGCTGGGTAAACAAGAGAAGCTATTCCACCCATTGTTCCCTTTTGAGGTCCTTAAAGAAGGGAACTTTGGAAGAAAAACTGGCTATTGAAGCAAGCTTTACCATTATGGCTACCACGCTCAGAATTTCCTGGGACCCCAGGCCTTTGTCATCCTGATCCTGAGAGATGCCCTGACCAAACTGGGCCAGAAAGAGGGACTGAAATGATATTGTCACTTTTAACAACTCCAGCTGAATCCCAACCACCTGGAATGTGAAACTTTGTCACAAAACACCCCCTTGCCGTAGTGCAGGGGTCGGCAACCTTTCAGAAATGGGGTGCCAAGTCTTCATTTATTCACTCGAATTTAAGGTTTCGCGTGCCAGTAATACATTTTAATGTTTTTAAAAGGTCTCTTTCTATAAACCTTTAATATATAACTAAACTTATTATTGTATGTAAAGTAAATAAGGTTTTAAAAATATTTCAGAAGCTTCATTTAAAATTAAATTAAAATGAGGAGCCCCCCAGACCCGTAGCCAGGACCCAGGCAGTGTGAGTGCCACTGAAAATCATCTCGTGTGCCACCTTTGGCACTTGTGCCATAGGTTGCCTACCCCTACCCTAGTGTCTTTAACTTCCCTACCTGATTTCTTCTCTTTCCTAATCTCTCCTTTTTCCTTCTATCTAATAAGAGTCTGGCTTAGCCAGCCACACCTGTTGCAAACCTGTGACCACAAAGAGGCAGCTAAAAATGCCCTAAAAAGCCCAACACTGGCATGAGTCTGTCAGGTCTTGGGGTGGCTGATAAAACCATGAGCTGTGCCTGTGTTTTTCCAGCAGTGAATGTACAAATGAAAGTCAGAGACAGAAGCTGCATTTTTTGTCTGTGCTGTTCTTTTCTCTCCCCATTTTATGGGTCTTTGTCGTATTATTTCTTCTTAGAAAATGGGATTGAACATTAACAGCAATGACAACTGCTCCAGACATCTCTGAATCCATCTAAGAGTATGTCTGCATAGTAATGTAAGCCTAGGGATAGTGGGACTCAAGTCACTCAACCCATGTCAGGGAATCCTGGGTTTGAGTGTCTATACTGCATTTTGATGCCAGATGCCCATGCTCAAACCTAGGGTTCTGGCATCCACACTGCAGAGCACAGACATGAGCAAAAGTAACCCTAACCCCTAGCGGCTAGCGCGCACGCGCACACACACACAGTACGTTGACACTCTGACCCTATGAATATGTTACACTGTGGGAAAACTCTATTGTCAACTCTGCTTCCTAATTCGGAGGGTGCTATTGATGGGACTCAGGAGTAGATAACTGCATAATCAGCTCCTTTGGTGGCTGTCTCAGTAGAAAGACTGCAGTTTTAGAAGGCTTTATGCTGAACTATCATCTAAGCTGAGAACAGGGCACCCCACTTTTAGGTGAGTCAGATTGGCAGGAAAAGGCTTTGTGCACCTGTCTGAGGATAATTAGGACATCAGTCTCCAGGGCTGTCAAACTATTAAAATGAAACTTTGCAATTCTTAATGTTTAAAATGGGACATTCAGTGACGGTATTGTTTTTGGTTGCTTTTTTATTTATTTTTGTCTGTTTTGAAGTTTGATATAAAAATGTAGGTTTCAGAGGAAACACACACACACGCATAGCCTGCGGAGAGGTGAAGGGCATTCCCAGGGCTTGGGGTGCAGTGTGCTCCAGCACTCCACCACGCCAGATCCCTTATTCCCACCCTTATCCCCCACCTGAAGCGGCAGGGAGAAGGGATCCCTGGGAGGCTGTGGATGTGTTTTGGGGCTGTCTCCCACTCAGCACCCTCACACTGGCTGGGCACCCCTACACTTGCATCCAGAAGTGGTTGGGGGGAAGCACCTGGGAACAAGACACAGAGAACACAGTGGGGACCAAACAGCTGATCTCCACCAAAATATAGCTGGGCTCTCGTGACCAGGAAGTAGCTCTTTTTGCAAAACGCATCTTCTGATTGGTCTCCATTGAAAACCCTGCAGGATCTCTGATAGCGTGTGTGGACACTGGTGTACAAACAGACAATGGGTTAATGCTAATCGTTGAGCTGCTACAGTTTGCAAAGGGAGGCGTGGCTTCTGTTTGCAAGAGCGTACTAGACTGCACCACAGATTTTTGGCATAGAGGACTGAGGAAGTTGCCCCAAGGAACAATGGGATACATTCAGAGGACTTCTGGGATTGAGACAAGAGGGGGCCAAGACACATGCAGAGCAAAGCAGTAAGACTTGGATTCTAGGTCCCAGTTTAACATGGGTTCGTACCCTTCAGCCGTGCAAGGTCCTGGGACCTTAGGGTCAAGCCCTATTAACACAGTTGGTATGTGGACGCAAGCGGGGGTAGGCTTGTCACTTAGGCCATGCTATATTGCTGTGTTGACATAACTCTTTTAATTGCTTAAAGAGTAAGTTACAAAAATTGGGAGAAACACAGACACTCCACTCCCTACTGGCTGAGCCTGGGGACAGGAAGGCAGGACATGGGCCCCAGGGAGTGGATGACTAAGCTGAAATCTCTTTATGGAAGCTAGAGCTGTAAAGACAATCTTTGTCACCTTCTGGCTAAGGTAATTTACTACCATTTTTTAATGCATTGGCCACTCTGATTTCAACTGGCCCAACTGAAGGAACTGTAACCCACACACTCACTTGGTGTGGTGTTCTGTCCCAGTCTCCTGGCACCAAGACACACTGACAGTGTCTACAGTTTCATTAAGAGCTGTATGGCTTTTAGTTCATGCATTTAGCTCCAGAGGTCCCATGTTCAATCCCACCCGCCAACTACCGGAATCTGTCAGTGTTATAGAATTTACCATTTTCTGAGGGAGACAAGTACCACACAGTGGCAGATTTTCCCTGGCTTAGTTTGTCCTGCTACTCCTAGTTATAAACCCATCTATCATCCTAAATTCTTTTCCTTGTTTGTCAATCACTTGGAACAGTTGTAGGTTTATGGGCCCCCTGCTCAAGGGGTTGTGTTAATGACTGTTTCTCTACTTTTCCCACCCATTGCAAGCTTTAATGAACTGAAAGTTACCATAGCTGCTCATGCACATATGTTCCATCTAAATAAATCTCACACCTGCAGTTCTGCAAATAAATGCTACATGATCAGATGAACTCCAGCAATTATGGCTGCTCAGCAATCAACATACAGAAAAGGGTACTCAGCTTTCGATGACATGTCAGCCAAAGCAGGAAACTCTCCCTTTCCCAGAAAGTCTGAGTGGAACAGAAACTAAAACCAAATATAATCATCACCATTTACTGCCATGTGATATTGTTCCCAAATCTCAGCAACATAAACCTCTTAACCAACGGAGCAAACAATCCCACCTAAAAACTTAAACAATGCGATAGGCACTAGAGAGAAATCTAGAACAGGGATAGGCAACCCCAATCAGACAGCACACGAGCTGATTTTCAGTGGCACTCACACTGCCCAGGCCCTGGTCCAGGGGGCTCTGCACTTTAATTTAATTTTAAATGAGTCTTCTTAAACATTTTAAAAACCTTATTTACTTTACATACAGCAACAATAATTTAGTCATATATAGAAAGAGACCTTCTAAAAGTGTTAGAACGTGACTGGCACCCGAAACCTTAAATTAGAGTGAGGACATGAAGACTGGGCACCCCACTTCCGAAAGGCTGCTGACCCCGACCTAGAAGAACAGAGCCAAGAGAGGTTAACCTGCCGGATCTACGGGGCACGGCAGATCTCTTACAGCGGTGACACGTGGCTAGACTCTCTGCAGACACAGTCTGGGACCCTGGGACAGAAACCGCACGGCGCGATCCTAGGGAGACGAAGCGCACAGCCAGTGGCCGAGCAGGAGAGGAACCGGGGAGGGAAGCGCCTGTCAGCGTCTAAACGGACGGACAGAGCCTCAGATTCACCGACCGGCTCTGAGCGCCTGGGGAACAGGCCAGGGACCGACCCAAGGCACAGAACAGCCGCCTCCGTGGGCGCCCGCCCGGCGCGGTACCGGGCCGCCGCGGGGAGGGGGAGGCCGGGCAGGTCCGGGCCGCCGC
>ML677537.1:1072498-1084739 GCA_007922305.1 Dermatemys mawii | reverse complement strand
ATGGATTCACCAAGGGCAAGTCATGCTGACCAACCTGATTGCCTTCTCTGATAACTGGCTCTTTGGCTGAGGGGATGAGCCGGCCAGGAAAGCTGTCCCCGCCCTGCCTCTTCCCATCCCTGCTCTGCCCCAGTGTTTCCCCCACTCCACCCCTTCCCCTGAGCTACGGGACTGCAGCAGGGGTCGGGCATCCCCTGCACTCACCGGGTGGCAGGAAGTGGAGTGACCTGGCCCCAGCCCTCCGCTCTGCCGGCTTCCAGCCAGACCACCAGTGAGTGCTAGGGGCAGTTCTCCCTTGCTCCCCAAGGTTGGGAGTCAGGGGAGCAGAGCGGAGCGGGTTGGGGCCGGGTCACTTCACTTCCTACCGCCCTATGAGTGCGGGGTCGGGCCCACCCTGCAATCACTGCGCGATGGGAACTGGAGTGACCTAGCCCCAACCCGCTCCGCTCCGCCGGCGCATGCTGGGAGGTGGTTTTCCCCCTGTCCCCCAAGCCTGCTTCTGCCCCCAGAGACCTTGGGTGTAGCCCCAGAGAGGCCTGGGAATGTCCCCCACGCAGAGTCCTGGGGCCAAGAAGGTGTGAGGATTCTTCCCATGTTAAGTATCCTCACACCTTCTTGTCAGCCATCTGATATGGGCCATACTGATTATCACTACAAAAAAATTTTCCTTCCAGTCATCAGGGATTCACCATTTACAAGGATTTACCATTACTTTAGTTCAGGCCTTAGGCCACTATGAGGCCTCTGATACTAAGGGTTTATGTTTCAGGTATCTTACTACAGCCAGTTTGGGGTGTCTGCCTTGTTTTCTGACAGTCTGACCGAAGAATCAGTTGTGAGTCAATCCAGACACCATGATATATGGTTGTCTTTACGCTTCCATTGTTGAAGCTGATTGTGGTGTTGAGGAAGTTGATGCTAGTATGGAAGTGTTCCAGGGAGAGTTTAATGGTGGTTGTTGAAGTTATGGTGGAAATCTACAACTACACTGCAACACAAATTCAGAGCAGTCACTCTGGAGCACACTGATCCTCTGCCTTTTTGCAAACAACACACACACACTGGATTTAAGAGGAGGGCAACAATAATGAGAAAAAGGGCTTGGAGATAAGGCCGAAGGAGAAAGGTAAAGAAAACTGGGCATTTGGGATTTTGAGCACTGGTTTTTCCTAGGAGAATTCTGTGCCACTCCACATGTGCAGAATATATGTCCCCCATAGTTTTCTTTGCTGTCCCGCAGAATGACTTTATCATGGGGAAGCAAAGAGAAGCCACGAGAGCAGTCATGTGACCTCCCCAGCAGTATGTTTCAGGGGCCTAGGACAGCCAGCAGAAAGGTAAATCGCTGTGGAGCAGGGGTGGGACTGGGGAAGACCTGGCAGGTGCCTCCTACCCTGCGCTGGGCTCAGCTGCTAATCCTGGCTCGGCTGGGGAGGATGGAACTTTCTTTTCCTCTGCACGGCATCCGGGGTGGGTCAACCCACTCCCAGATTTCTCCCTCAGCTGCAGGAAGCTCTGCAGACTCCCCCACCCTCACTCCTCGCTTCCTACACCTATCATTCCTTAGCTGCGGGGGGGGGGGTGTCCCTGTACCAGGAGCTGCTCTCCCCGTGCATCCAGACCTCCTCATACCCAGACCCTCCCGCCGGGCTTCACCCGCTCACTCAGAACCTGCCTGATGAGCCCCACTCCCCCTACACCTGGACCACCCCAGCAAGCCACCTGCAGCTGGACCCCACCCCACTGAGTCCCAGCCAGCTGCACCAGGATCCCCACCCAATTGATCCCCACTCTCCCAGCATCTGGATCCCTCATTGAGCCCCACACACCCAACCCCTCTGCCAAGCTCTATCCCCCATACAACCAGACACCCCTGCTGAGCCCCGTCTACCTTCACCTGGACCCCCCTGCAGAGTCCTGTTACCATTGCACCCAGAACCACCCAACAAGCCCCAGTGCATCCAGATTCCCGCCCCTTCTCCCCTTCCCCTGCGATGCAGACAAGACAGCAGCTTTTCCGAGCTCTGCCAGCTCCCACTGCAGTGGAAGTGGTGGGAAGCTGCTGGGGAGGACACAGAGTGCAGTTGAGTCAGGCTGTGTCTACACTACTGCCTATGTCAGCAGAACTTACATCGCTCAGGAGTGTGACTCTTCCACCCCCTTGAGTGACATAAGCGCTAGTGTGCACAGTGCTAGGTGGGTGGGAGCTTCTCCTGCCGACATGGCTTCTGCTGCTCAGGGAGGTGGTTTTTCACGCCGAGGGGAGAGCGTTCTTCACCAGACACGCTGCAGTGCTGCATGTGTAGACATTTGCTTAGACACTTCCATTTGACAATGGAGGATGTGGCTTAGCTTGTAATCAAATACATATTATCTGCTTTGCACCCTCGAGGGCCTCAGGTTGGATGTTCCTGGCCTCGAGCAAAGATGACAGCGGAGAGTTGTAATGGGCCAAGTGTTTTCTTCTTGGAACTCCTTTGACATCAGCCATCGACTGAGTGGCCTGACCATGAGTCTGGAATCCCCAGGCTCCATGGACCTGTAGGTTCGATCTGTGCAGGATCACCTCATGTCTTCCCCCTTCTGCAGGAGTGATTAAGTCCGATCAGTTTACTGTGTATTGTAGGGGTGGGCAAACTACGGCCCGCAGGCCACATCCAGCCTGCGAGACCGTCCTGCCCAGCCCCTGAGTTCCCAGGTGGGGAGCTCCTCCGCACCTTCCCCAGAGCCATGCAGGCCTCTCTCTGGAGTGGGGCGGGGCTGCATGGCAGCGCATCTTGCTCCATCCAGGCTGCTGCTCTGAGTAGCATGGTAAAGAGCCCGGGAGGTTGGATAAGGAGCAGGGAGTCCTGGGGGGCAGTCAGGGGACAAGGAGCAAGGGGCAGCTGAGTAGGGGGTGGAGTCCTGGGGGGGGACATTTAGGGTGGGGAGGTCTCAGGATGGGGTGGTCAGGGGACAAGGAGCAGGGAGGCTTAGATAGGGAGTAGGGTCCAGGGGGACAGTTAGGGGCAGGGATCTCTGGAAGGAGCGGTCAGGGACAAGGAGCGGGAGTTGGATGAGGGTGGAGTGGTTAGGGGCAGGGGTGGTCAGGGGACAAGGAGCAGGGGGATCGTGTTGGGGGTGGGGGAGGAAGTTAGGGCAGGAGGTCTCTGGAGGGGGCAATAAGGGGACAAAGAGCAGGGAGGGTTCGGGGGGTAGTCAGGGGCCAAGAAGTGTGGGGGAGTCAGATAGGGGACAGGGACAGGCTGTTTAGGGAGGCACAGCCTTCCCTACCCAGCCCTCCATACAATTTTGCAAACTCGATGTGGTGTGGCCCTCAGGCCAAAAAGTTTGCCCACCACTGGTGTATTGGTTAGTCAGCTGCCCCCAAAGTCCCTACACCTGGATCCCTTAGCGCTTTCCATAAGGGTTTGTCTAATGAGCTTAACCAGCGTTCGCCCTTCTGCAGTGTTGTACGATGGGGGCAGCCTTTCCGTGGTGTGGAGGCGGGTGTAGAGCACTTGGGGCTGGAAACTCTAGAGAACTGGAGCATTTCTGGAGATCAGCACCTTAAATCATTCAGGACCAGTGATTTAGCAGTGTCATTCCACAGCTAATGCAGCTCACTGTGAGGAGGGACTTTCTCCCTCATGCTCGGTGTCAATCCCCTTTTATTTAACATTTCTAATTTGAAATGCAAAGTATCATAATAAGAAACAAATCACGTTACTGGGGAAATCATTTATCAGAATGGTGTCCGGGTTTTGCCAGAATGACTAAACATCTTGGGAGGAAAGAAGGATGAAAATGAAAAAACAGTTGGTCACCTTAAGTAAATACCAGCATAGCATAAAAGTTTTGATCTCCTGGCTTTAGAAAATGATAAACAGGTTAATTGCTGGCTGTGAGCTCACTTTAAAAAACTGGAACTGGGAAAACAAAACCCTATTTCAGAACCATCCTCCTTTTCTCTAGCCAGGGAAGATAAAAATGCTTCCCCAGTGTTTAACAGCAGAATATTTAGTCAGCAACTTCTGCTCAGGGAGGAGGAGCAAACTGAGGCAGAGAAACGTATGCTAATAAAATCAGAGCCGAGCACTAATAGCAATTTTGTCCTGTCTATGCGACTTTTGGATTGTCTGGAAAAATATGAACTCCAGCATGATTAAAGAGAGCATGTTGCTTTTGCTGTGAGACAAGGTACAAGGAGATACAAATAGTGCCAAGGTGACAAGCACCCAGCTGTGGGACGCAACCAGCCTGCTTGATGACTTTAAAGCAGGCGAGGAGGCATTCACATTCTGCAGAATTGACTGCCATTGAAACACAAAAGTGTGTCTCTAGCCTTCCTGTGCCTGCTCAAATCTTCCAAATGTGAACTGAGTGTAAGTGAAGCAGCGGGAGCTTCTCAAGTCTGGGACCCTGGTTCTGAGAGATGTGATCTTTCCTGCCCCCATTCCCTGCCAAGAGCACGAACACTCTTTAAAAGCACCGTAATAGAGGCTCAAACTAAATGTACCCCCATCTCCAAAAAATGCCACCATGGCTTAACAGCAGAGTAAAAGAAGTGGTTAGAGGCAAAAGACATCCTTCAAAAATTGGATGTCACATCCTACTGAAAAACAAATAGAAAGGAACGTAAGTTCTGACAAGTCAGTGGAAAAGTATGCTACGGCAGCCAGGAAAGAATTCGAAGAGCAACTAGCTAGGGACACAAACACTAACAACAACATTTCTTTTAAGTATACCCAGCAAACAGTGGGGCCGCTGGACGATCGAGGCGCTAAACAAGCCCTGAAGGAAGACAAGGCTGTTACAAAGAAGCTAAATAAATTCTTGGCATTGGTTTTCACTGTACAAGATACAGGGGAGATCCCCACACCTGAGCCATTCTTTTTAGGTAACACATCTGAGGAATTGTCCCAGCTTGAGGTCTCAATAGAGGAGGCTCTGTCACAAGTTGATAAATTAAACAGTAATAAGTCACCAGGATCACATGGTATCACCCAAGGGTTCTGAAGGAACTCAAATATAAATTGCAGAACAACTAACAGTGGTATTTAACCTATTGCCTAAATCAGCCTCTCTATCAGAAGACTGGAAAGTAGCTAATGCAACAATGGTTTTTAAAAAAAGCTCCAGGGGTAGTCCTGGTGATCACAGGCCAGTAAGCCTAACCTCCATACCAGGCAAATAGATTGAAAGTACAGTAAAGAAGAGAATTCTCAGACACTTAATAAACATGGTATGTTGGGGAAGAGTCAACATGGCTTTTGTAAAGGGAAATCATGCCTCACCAATCTACTAGAATTCTTTGAGGTCAACAAACATGGACACGGATGATCCAGTGGATAGAGTATACATGGACTTTCAGAAAGCCTTTGACAAGGTGTTCACCAAAAGCTCTTCAGCAAACTAATCAGTCATAGGATAAGATGGATCAGTAACTGATTAAAAGACAGGAAACAAAGAGTAGGAATAAATGGTCAGTTTTCACAATGGAGAGAGGTAAATAGCAGGGGCACCCAATGATCTGTACTGGGACACGCTACTCAGTGTCATTATAAATGATCCAGAAAAGGGAGTGAGCTGGCAAAATGTTCAGACAATACTAAATTACTCAAGATAAGTAAGTACAAAGCAAACTGTGAAGAGTCACAAAGGGACCTCACTAAATTGGGTGATTGGGCAACAGAAAGGCAGATGAAATTCAGTGTTGATAAATGCAAAGTAATGCACACAGGAAAAAATAATCTCAACTATATGTACAAAATGATGGGGTCTAAAGATATAGATCTTGGCGTCACTGTGGATAGTTCTCTGAAAACATCTGCTCAATATGCAGCGGCAGTCAAAAACCTAAGTTAGGAACCATTAGGAGAGGGATAAAGAGAAAATATCATAATGCTACTATATAAATCCACAGTACGCCCACACCTGGAATACTGTGTGCAGTTTTGGTCACCCTAACTCTTAAAAGCTATAATTGGAAAAGGTGCAACGAAGAGCTATAAAAATGATTAGGGGCTACGGAACAGCTTCCATAGAAGGAGAGATTAAAAAGACTGGGACTATTCGTTTTATAAAAGAGATGACTGAGCAGGTTATAATAGAAGTCTATAAAATCATGAACATATCCAGAGAATAGGGAAGTGTTATTTACCCCTTGACATAACACAAGGACTGGGGGTCACTCAATGAAATTAACAGGCAGTAGATTTAACACAAACAAAAGGAATTATTTCTTCACACAATACGCAGTCAACCTGTGGAACAATTTGCCATCAGATGTTGTGAAGATCAAAAGCATACCTGGATTCAAAAAATAATTAGGTAAGTTCTTAGAAGGTGAATGGTCAATGGCTATTAACCAAGATGGTCAGGGACACAACCCCATGTATTAAACCAACAACTCTCAGAATCTGGGACTATTGGGGCTGGGGGAGCAGGAGTTGCTCCCGGGAAGGAAATGCAGAGTGGAGAAAGGTAAAGATAATGGTGATCCTGAGAGTGAGCCTGTTTCCCAGTGAGTGCTGCGGAATGTGACAGAATTCTGAACCAACGCTTACTAATAACTATGTTATTAGTTCTGTATGCGGAGGGGAGTGACCAAGAGCCGGGGCTAACTACAGTGAAAACACCCTGGGGTTGATATCTCTAAGGGGAGACTCCAGCTGAGACTCACGTGTCTGACTGTCCTGGGGACTCAAAGTCGGGCTACTGGAGGGAAGGATCAGAGCGTGTCCTGGATCTCAGGGATGGAGCCCTCTGGGATGTGAGTGCTGCAGGATCTAGACTGGGGGTGGGGTGCTGCTGTCTCTCGCTAGGAAGAGTCATTTTATAGAGCTGTGGCAGCAGGGGCTTCAGGCTGATGCTACCGTTGTCCTGTCTCAAAGAGGAGGCACTTCCCCAGGGGAAGGGGCTGGTGAGAAGCTGAAGGCACTTCTGGCAGTTGAGAGGAAAGCTACAGGTGGAAAGCGTGTCAGCAGCAGGAGGAGAGACCTTGAGCTTTGTGCCAATGCTGAACGGTCAGACGCTGTCCTTCAGGAAGGTGCCGACGCTGACTGAGGCAGGGCCACCATGGGACATGCTCTGTCCTATCTGGAGAGGAGAGAGAAGAGCGACAGTTCACAACCGGTTTACATATGTGCCTGGAGCTCTGGGTGCCCTCCATCACGATGAACAGTCTTTTGCTCTGCTGTGACTCCTTTGATAGGTCGGTGCCTTGCTGGTGATGCTGTGCCCAGACCAGGCTAGAGTGTGCAGAGTCAGCTCACCCTTGCTCCCTCATTTGCTGTCTCTGTGTTTAACACAAATCACTGGCTTGCTGCACTACAACTCGTGGCTATGAAAGCCCCAAGCTCCCGCTCAGCAGCTCTGCTCCTGGCTGGGGGTTTGCTTTGGGTGGTTTTTCACCAAAGGAATTTTCTGCATTTCTCCACCATGAATCTCATTTTATTATTTCCTGCCCATGTTTCTACCCCCTGGGATCGGTCATGCCCCTGTTCATGGTCCCAGCTCCTTCCAACTTACTCCCCTCTCTTCCTTCACAACGAGCAGATCTAACGCTGCTCTTTCCACAGGATCAGGGCCGGTGCAACCACTAGGTGAACGAGGCATCTGCCTAGGGCGCCAAGTGGTTGGGGGCACCAAAAAGTGCACTCAGGGGAGGCGGTGGAATCGAGGTGAGCTGGGGCAGAGGAGCGCGGGGAGGGCGCCCGCAGCAAGTGGGGGGGGGGGGGCGGGGGAACCGCTTCCCGCCCCAGCTCACCTCCACTCCGCCTCCTCCCCTGAGCATGCCGCCCCCCTCTGCTTCTCCTCCCATCCCAGGCTTGCTGTGCCAAACAGCTGATTGACGCCACAAGCCGGGGAGGCGGGAGAAATGGAGCGGCGGCAGCTCACTCAGGGGAGGAGGCAGAGTGGAGGTGAGCTGGGGCGGGGAGCTGCCGCAGGGCTCCCCAGGCGGAGGGGGGCGGGGAGCTGCCACAGGGCTCCCTGGGTGGAGGGGGATCGGGGAGCTGCCGCAGGGCTCCCCGGGCGAAGGGGTAGGGGCTGAAGCTGCCGCAGGGCTTCCGGGAGGGAGGGGGACACAAGGTGGAAGTTTCGCCTAGGGCGCGAAATATCCTTGTACCGGCCCTGCACAGGATACATTGCTGCTGATCAGTTCCTTTCATTCCTGAGCCTCCTGTCGGTTTCCATCCCAAGGAGTGTCACATCCAGCGTAGAGGGAGATCATTTCAGCTAAGAGTGTAATAAACTCCTGCTTTACTACGATCCAGCTATCGTAGCTGCTGCGTTCCCACTCTGCACTACCTTTGTGGTCCAGCCACAGAAAAGCTACCGTTTGAGCTGATTTGCCCTCCTCCCCAGGCTGCTTCCTGCTCAGAGTTCCCCTGCCCTGGAGAGGATTAGAGTTTTCTCTTTATTCCATTGCTTCATTAGGGACAGAAATGATGCTCCCCAGACTCCGAGTTTTCCTCTCCTCTTGCTTCCTTCCTCTTCCTTCCTGGAGAGGTGTAACTCTTCAGGGCAGAATTTTGCTTGGCTAGTGTCTTGTGGCTTCCCCTGTGTTTCCCTAGAATTAAAAGTCCTTTTCTGTGCTGTGTTACTCATTTCTTCAAGCACAAAGCTGCTCTAAGAAGAGAAGATTAGCCACAGAAAGTTTTGACTGCTAGAACTCATCTAGCCAGGCCTTTTCCTACAGAGAGAAGATTTTAGTTCAGTTCAGAGGATGGGGAGATCTAATGTGCTTGAACCCTAATGTCAGGGGAGAAGCTGCCTTCAAAGTGGAATTGAGACCCTGGTCAATCTGGAATTGAGAATGGAAGGTGAATTTACAAATTACATCTGGAACAAAAGCCTCGTCCCTTAGAAACATGTGCAGTTACTGGTCATCGGCAAAATGTTTGTTGAGAAACTCCAGAACAAGATACTTACTGTGGGGCTGGTTCTAATGGCCTGGGAACAGGTAGAATTTTTTTATCATGGTCGTTCGTTCCTTCGTGGGCATCTGATTAGGAAAATTTTCAAAGGAGAGCTGGACCTGAGGTGGGGAGGAGAGGTCAGATCAGTCACAGTTCCGGGGGACCAGCAGCACATTAAACACAAAACAATCTGCTACTAGAAAGCCTGGAGCTTGAATCACATCGTGGAGACTAGGTAGACTCAAGAGCAGACGTTCCCCTGGGAATCTGCATGATGATCGTGACAGCCAGGCTGCACCTCTACGTCCATGCGTGCTGGAGCCACCTCCGACACAAACACTGCACATGCTCTGCAGCTCACAGTACAGGCCTGGCATGTCCAGGTGCTCCCGTCGCTCACCAAAACCATTTCTGAACGAACTCTCCAGGGCAGTGGATCTTTGAGAGCTGGATGGGGGTGGAGCTGGAAGGTTCCATGGCAGCTGGTGAGAGAGAGGAAGGAAAGGGGGCTGGAGGGGGAAGGGCAAGCTCAGAAGAGGGGAGGGAACAGGGTGGAGGAACCAGGGTCTCAGGTGGGAGAAGAAATGGACAAAAACCTGCCCCCACTGGCAGGCTTGGAGAGAAGATAGGGAGAGGGTCTGGGCTTGATGCAGGAATTCCTGGGTGAGGTTCCCTGGCCTGCGTTATGCAGGAGATCAGACTAGATCATCACAACGGTCCCTTCTGGCCTTAACCAATGGGATCTGTGTGGGTGAGATCAACGCAGAGACTGTCCCCGCGGTCACCTCCCAGAGAGCTGCAGGATCTGCACTTACCAGCTGTATAGCGAAAGTAAGTAAATCAATCATTTCTGAAATGTCCGTTACTGGGCACCTCTGGAACAACGGATTGAGTGAGGATGGAGGGAGGGAAGTTTTACAGTAGAACAGCACTCCCAGGGATGGACCCAGGCCCACAAAGGGATTTAGGCACCTGCAGCCCAATTTTAGGCACCATTGTAGTCCACAAAACTCCTGCTCAGCAGTAGGCGCATAAACTCACTTGGCACTTATACTTCTACTGGAAAAGTCTCCTAGACACCCATGTTCCTGCCGCTGGCCATGCGCCCAAACATCCATCTCCTACCTAACGCTCAGCACAATCCTCAAGCCAGGTGGAGAGAGACATTTCCCCTAGGGTGACCAGATAGCAGGAGTGAAAAATCAGGACAGGAAGTGGGGGGTAATAGGAGCCTGTATAAGACAAAGCCCCAAATATCAGGCCTGTCCCTCTAAAATCGGGACATCTGGTCACTCTAGTTCCCCCACCTATCTTGCCTGTGGGGGACAGTCCCATAGGTGTGCTCTGAGCATGCTTAACTCCATACAAAACAGGCGGGGGAGGGGACAGGAAGATGTGTCCTTTAACCTCCTAGTTAGGGCAGTCACCTGGGATGTGGGATACCCCAGTTCAATTCCCCCCTCTGCCTGATGAGGGGACAGGATTAGAACAGGGCGAGTGCTCTGACCACTGGACCGTAGGGTCACTCACCCTTTGTCTCCAGCCCAGTTAATTATTTAGCCCTGGCAACAGGAGCAACCAGGGAGCCCACTGCAGACTCACGTAGCCAGGGCACTCTCCTGAGACAGGAGAAGATGAGGGACGTGAAGCTGAGTCTCTCTCATCCCCAGGGAGTCCTGACCACTGGACTAAGGCTTTGAGGGAGGAGACGATTTCCTCATGGATTCTGTGACTTTAACAAACCTCCGTGACTTCTTTGGCTTCAGCTCCAGCCACTGCCGTGGGGGCTGGAATCCCCACCCCACTCCACTTGGGTTGTCAGTGCCCCTCACGGTGCTCGAGATTCACTCCCTGGCTGGTCAGACCCCCTGTTATTTTTAGTAAAAGTCAGGGACAGGTCAGGGGCTTCTGTGAATTTTTGTTCATTGCTGGCGCCCCGTCCCTGACTTTCACTAAAAACACCCGGGACAGAATCTTTGCCTTAGCTGGGAGGGAGGACACCTCCACCCCGGACATTACGGTGGAGCTGGGGCACACCACCAGTGCTCTTCCTGCCAAACCAGCTCACCCAGAGGGGTTCCTGGCTGGGGATCACAAGGAGAGACAGGCACCTCCCTGCAGCCTGGGCTTAGGTGCCTCACGCTCTGTGAGGGGTGCGGCTTAGCACTCCCCTCCCCCATTGGCCAGCTTGGGTGGCTCTTCACCTACCGGGCTGGCTCTGTGGATCCCACCCGTGGGTGCCCGTCTCTCCCTGCCTGGGGCCCAGCGCACAGGGTGTGGATTCCACTAGGTGGCAGGTTGCTTCCAGTTCGGCATTGCAAGGCCTACGTCCCTTTGTGGGTCTGGCCAGGCCATGGCCTCTCCTCTCAGAGTCCCCTGAAGACAGGCGCTGTGAACTCTGCTAAGACCCCCTGGTCAAACCGACCCGGAGCACGTGTTTAATGCACTGTGCACGGGGGGGTGCCTGTAGGGGACTGATTTGCATGAGCAGCCAAAGCTTTCATGGGGCTGGGGACGGTTCTCTGCTTCGGTACTGCTGATGGCTAGCAGGGGAGTGGGCTCTGGCTGAGGGTGCGGGCTCTCGGGTGGTGCTGGGCATGAGGGATTTGGGGTGTAGGCTGCCCCAGCCCTCTCTCCTGCAGCAGGAAGGACAGAGTCACCTTTCGGAAGTTCTCCTCCAAGGGGAAATGGCAGGAATCTCTTCGGAGCTGCTCTATCAGGCGGCTGATGAAGACGGAGCCAGTTTTTGGACATCTCCAGGACAAAGTGTCTGTGGAGACAAAAGGCTGTTACACCCCGTGGGGCAGGGCAGCTTCTCCCTCTAGACGACATGGGGACTGGGGCTGGGAGTTCTCAGTGGGGCTGCAGCGAAGGGAAGAGAAGAGGAATGACGAGGAGGGCAAAGCTGAGCGGTTCTGGGGACAGGAGCAGGGGGTCAGTCTGGTGAGATTGTTCACTGGCGATGGAGGGCTGCGAGGGATCGCGACAGACACAGCACTGTGGCCAGCAGACCCATTCTGAGCTCAGGCCAGAAGGGGCCTGTACCAGGGCGGCCTGCCCATGGGCTGGAGAGCCGAGGCCAAGCCAGCCCGGATGACAAGGATGAGCCAGGCTTGGGGGAATCAAGCGGTCCCAGGGTAAAAGGCAGCCAGAAGCTGGAGGTGGAGTGAGTGGGCCTGTGAGAAGCAGGAGAAAGGAGAGCCGGACAGACCCCCCGGGAGGAGGGGGCTGTGCCGGGGGAGAAGACTGCCCCGGGGGTGGTGGGTTTGGAAAGCCTTCAGGTTAGATCCTGGGAGAGGGAGGGAACTGAAATTACACCTGAGGCCCAGTGTGCACCG
>ML677537.1:1011639-1035626 GCA_007922305.1 Dermatemys mawii | reverse complement strand
GCAGAGGCCGACACTGTCTCATGTTTCTCTGGACTATTGGGCCGCACTCCCCATGCTGGCCTGCCTCTGCCCTGCTCCTCTCCATGTGTAGGGAAAACAACCACACCACCCCTGCCCCTCTCTCCTCACTTGCATTGGGGGTGCTGCCCTGGCCAGGTGTCCTCCTCTCCTTCCCTGCCTTGGGGAACCGGCTGCCCTGTCCTGATCGGGAGCTCACTTTTCCAGCCCTGCTGTAGCAGGTGGCTTCCCTAGCCAGGGACTCTCCTCCAAATCTCCTGCACTGCCATGGGAGTTGGCAGCTTGTGGATGGCATGGAGTTTGGATTAGTGTGAAATCATTCCTGCAGGTGCTCACTGAGTGTGCTTGGGGTGCTGTGCCACCTCTTCTGCCCACCTCGAGATTGCTGTGACAAGTTTCACTGTGGATGAATCCTTTGAACAGATCATCTTAATCTATAACTTTATCAGAAGCCTATCTCTGCCCCTTATCATGTTAGTGATATGCCGTGCAGGGGTGGAATTGGTATGTTAAAGTATTTTTTACTTTTCAACTTGAAATAAAGTGTATGTATGTTCTTTTTGAATGTGGCTCTGGAATGCAACTGGCTACATGTTCCTGTCAATATGGGCTCTTTTCTAAGACATAAGTGGTCTAGCTTTTGTTAATCTTGCAGTAAAGGTAAATTTAACCATAAAAAAAATATCCCACCTGATGTGGGCCTGACCCTCTGATGGGGCTGGGGCCTGTGTTAATCATCACCTAGGATTTAGTGATGAGCAGTGAGTGAGAAACCTGCTAAACAAGTGGAGCCTGGCAGGGTTTATGGTGCTATCAAGCCATAAAACCAACTGGGACAAGGCCTCAGACCTTTCTGATAAGCCAGGCCATGTGAGGGAACAGGGCGGGGCTGGCTGTGCGTATGTGACCACCTGCGCACTCAGTGTGCTCACTGCCATTCCAGACTAACTGTGACCTTTGCCCAGGTGCCCAGCACATAGCTGGGGCTCTTGCTTCAGGGAATCTCCCGGGTGGGCAGTGCAGGAAGAAGTTGTCTAATTCTGAGGAGGAATCTGATCTGTATATTTTTAGTGTTGCGTGGTGATCTAGTGATTTAGTTGGGATTGGTCCTGCTTTCAGCAGGCGGTTGGACTAGAACCTCCCGAGGTCCCTTCCAAACCTGATATTCTGTGGTTCATGGCATTGGGCTTAGGCAGGCCTCTCCTCTGGAATTAAACTGGGCTGTCCTGTCCAACTTTTGTAGGGTTTGTTTCCCATCCAGTACTGAGACAGAAGCAGATGTGGTTTTGTCCTGTATTGGATGAATGTGCTTTTGAAGAGCATGATGTTGTGCCCCTGCTAGGTACATGCAAGGCCATGGTGGGGAGTGGGGTGAGGTCGTGCTGGCAGGAGCATGCCAATGCCATTCCCAGAAGTCCTGTCATGTCCAGTATCCAGGAATTCATGAGTGGTCACCCTAACTGGAGTGGGAGCAGGCTGCCAGTAACACAGTAGATGCTGCTGCTGGGCTCACCGGTATGTGAGGCCTCTGTATGGCAGCTGCCCATGGGAAGGCCAGATGAGTTATTTCAGTCTAACTCCTTCTGCCTTTCCCCAAATTCAAATGTCATAGAACCTTAGATAAGGGTTGGAAGAGCCCCCAGGAGGTCATTTAGTCCAACCCCCTGCTCAAAGCAGGACCAGCACCTACTAAATCATCTCAGACAGGGCTTTGTCAAGCCTGATCCTAAAAGCCTCTAAGGAAGGAGATTCCACCACCTCCCTAGGGAACCCATTCCAGTGCTTCACCTCCCTCCTAGGGAAATAGTGTTTCCTAATATCCAACCTGAACCTCCCGCACTGCAACTTGAGACCCATTGCTTCTTGTTCTGTCATCTGCCACCACTGAGAACAGCCAAGCTTCATCCTCTTTGGAACCCCCCTCCAGGTAGTTGAAGACTGCTATCAAATCCCCCCTCACTCTTCTCTTCTGCAAACTAAATAACCCAGTTCCCTCAGCCTCTCCTCGTAAGTCACATGCCCCAACTCTCTGATAATTTTCGTTGCCCTTTACTGGACTCCTCCAATTTGTCCATATCCCTTCTGCAGTGGACCAAAACTGGACACAATACTCCAGATTTGGCCTCACCAGTGCCGAACAGAAGGGAATAATAACATCCCTCAGTGTGCTGGCAATGCTCCTCCTAATACAGCCCTATATACCATTGGCCGCCTTGGCAATGAGGGTATGCTGCTGACTCTCATCCAGCTTCTCATCCACTGTAATCCCCAGGCCCATTTCTGCAGAACAGCTGCCTCGCCAGTCGATCCTCAGCCTGTAGCAGTGCCTGGGATTCTTCCTTCCTAAATGAAGGACTTTGTACTTATCCTTGTTAAACCTCATCAGATTTATTTTGGCCCAATCCTCCAAATTTGTCTAGGTCATTCTGGACCCTATCCCTGCCCTGCAGTGTATCTACCTCTCCCCACAGCTTAGTGTCATCTGCGAACTTGCTGAGGGTTCAATTAATCCCATCATCCAGATAATTGATAAAGATGTTGAACAAAACCAGCCCCTGAACCAACCTCTGAGGCACTCTGCTTGATACCGGCTGCCAACTAGAGATTGAGCCATTAATCACACCTGCTGAGCCCGAGAATCTAGCCAGCTTTCTATACCTCTTACAGTCCATTCATCCAATCCATACTTTTTAACTTGCTGGCAAAAATACTGTGAGAGACCATATCAAAAGCTTTGCTAAAGTCGAGATATATCACATCCACTGCTTTCCCATCATGCACAGAGCCCGCTATCTCATCAGAGAAGGCAATCAGGTTGGTTAGGCATGATGTGCCTTTGATGAATCCATTTTGACTGTTCCTGATCACCTTCCTCTCCGCCAAGTGCTTCAAAATGGATTCCTTGAGGACCTGCTCCATGATTTTGCTGGGGACTGAACTGAAGCTGATGAGTCTGTAGTTCCCTGGGTTCTCTTTCTTCCCTTTTTTAAATATGGCCACTGTACTTGCCTTTTTCCAATTGTCCGGAACCTCCCCCAATCGCCACGAATTTTCAATAATGTCCTTCTGAGCTAAGTTGTCTCTTGCCCAGACTGGCTCCATGGGGTTGTTCTAGGAAGGTACAGTAGCTGAGCGGTGGGTGGTTGCTGTTGATTGGAGGAGATTCTGGGCTTTTCTGTTGTCAGAAGCCTCTGTTTGTGCTCACTGACACGGGATTGTGTCAGAGTGCAGGGGGTGGGAGAAGAAGGATTTGGGTCTGCAAAGAAAATGATGAATGGCTGAGGTGACCAGGGTGTAGGCCAGTGTTGGGGTCATGGCTCTCAGCATCCAGGCCTGAGAAATGATGTACCAACTACATCAAAAGCACAGGTGTGTCTGTGCCTGCATGTCTGGGTGTGTGGGGCGAGCTGCTGTACACAAGGGTGTGGGGTTAGTGTGCACATGTACACTTCTGAGGAAGGACATAGACTAAGGGCTTGTCTGCACACTTTTGTGTAGACCAGTCAATGCAGTGCAACCCCCTTGTGTGGCCACACTTTTCCTGGTACTAAGTTGCTTAGACTGGGAGAACTTATCCAACCCAAGCAACGCTGCTCCTGCTCTCAACACCTTCTGCTGCTGTAACTGCAGACACATAGAGGATTATATCAATTTATCTACATTGATTTTTCTACCATTGCAGTTGTCTGTGCAAAGCTGTGCTTGGACCAGCCCTGAAAGCAATCTCTGTTCCTCCGTAGCACCAGGGCTTTGCTCTGTAGTACACACTGAGGCCTGCTTTCTGTCCAGCTGGGGGCCAGGGTTTGAGTCCTTATTCACCTCTTGTGAGTTTTTTGGGGTTACCTGAGGTATCTGGGGTGAATCGCTGCCACTTGCTCTGGGGGCGGGGGGGGGAACGGGAGTCCTTTTGTGCCCACCATGGGAAACCCACCCTATCCACTGACTGCTGGCACCACCTGAGCCCCACATAAGAACGGCCAGACTGGGTCAGACCAAAGGTCCATCTAGCCCAGGATCCTGTCTGCCGACAGTGGTCAATGCCAGCTGCTACAGAGAAACTGAACAAAATAGGGCATTATCCAGTGATCCATCCCCTGTTGTCCAGTCCAAGTTTCTGGCAGCCAAAGGCTTACTGCCCCCCAGAGCATGGGGTTGCATCCCTGGCCATTTTGGCTAATAGCTATTGATTCACCTGCCCCCCATGAACTTAGCTAAATATTCTTTGAACCCAATTATACTTTTGGCTTCACAACATCCCTTGGCAGTGAGTTCCACAGGCTGAGTCCTAGTGTGAAGAACTCCCTTTTGTTTGTTTCAAACCTGCTGCCTGTTAATTTCATTGGGTAACCCCTGGTCTGTGTGTGATGTGATGGGTAAATAACACTTCCTTGTTCACTTTCTCCACACTATGATTTTGTAAACCTCTATAGCAGGGGTTCTCAAACTGGGGGTCTGGACCGCTCAGGGGGTCATGAGGTTACTACATGGGGGGCCTCTATCCCAAACCCCACTTTGCCTCCAGCATTTATAATGGTGTTAAATATATAAACAAGTGTTTTTAATTTATAAGGGGAGGGCTATATAAGAGGCTTGCTATGTGAAAGGGGTCACCTGTACAATCGTTTGAGAACCGCTGCTCTATAGTGTCACTCCTCAGTCATCTCTTTTCCAAGATGAACAGTCCCAGTTTTACTAATCTCTTCTCGCATGGAAGCTGTTTTATACTCATAATAATTTTTGTTGCCGTCTCTGTACCTTTTTCCAATTCTAATGTATCTTTTTTGAGACGGGTGATGAGAACTGTACACAGTTTCAAAGTATGTGCATGCCATGGATTTATGTAGTGCCTTTATGATATTTTCTGTCATATTATCTAAGCCTTTCCTAATAGTTTCTAACATTGTTTGCTTTTCTGACAGCTGCTGCATACTAAGCAGATGTTTTCAGGGAACTATCCACAGTGACTCCAAGATTTTTTTCTTGAGTGGTAACAGCTAATTTATATCCCATCATTTTGTATATATAGTTTTCCACTGTGCATTATTTTGCATTTATCAGCATTGAATTTCATCTGTCATTTCCTTGCCACTCACTCAGTTTAGTGATACCCCTTGGTAATCCTTTGCAGCCTGCTGTTGACTTAACATCTAGAGTAATTTAGTATCCTCTGCAAATTTTCCACCTCAATGTTCACTCCCTTTTCCAGAATCATTCATGAACATGTTGAACAGCACTGATCCCAGTGCAGATACTTGGGTGACCCCACTGTTTACCTCTCTCCACTGTGAAAACTGACTGTTTATTCCCACCCTTTGTTTCCTGTCTTTTAACCAGTTACTGATCCATTGCAGGACCCTTTTATTCCAGGACCTCGTCATAGGCTTTCTGAAAGTCCAAGTACACTGTAGTCACTGGATCACCCCTGTCCACATGATTGTTGACCCCTCTCAAAGAATTGTAATAGGTTGGTGACACATGATTTCCTTTTACAAGAGCTATGTTGAATCTCTGTCAACGTAATGTGTTATTCTATGTTTCTGGTAATTCCAACAATACCAATTGGCCTGGTACTGAAGTTAGGCTTGCTGGCCTGTAATTGGCAGGATCATCTCTCCAGTCATCTGGTACTGAGGCTGATTTAAGCGATAGGTTACATACCACAGTTATCAGAATGGTAGCCATTTCAGTCTGTATCAGCAAAAAGAATGAGGAGTACTTGTGTCACCTTAGAGACTAACAAATGTATTTGGGCATAAGCTTTGGTGAGTTAAAATCCACTTCATCAGATGCATGGAGTGGAAGATACAGTAGGAATATTATATGTATGTATATATAGCTCTGCAGTTCCATATTTGAGTTCATTCAGAGCTCTTGGATGATACCATCGGGTCCTTACGACTTATTACTGCTTAATTTTTCAGTTTGCTCCAAAACCTCCTCTAATGACATCTCAAGCTGGGACAGTTCCTCAGTTTTGTCACCTAAGAGGAATGGCTCTCACGTGGGAATCTCCTTCACATTCTCTACAGTGAAGACCATTGCAAGGAATTAATTTACCTTCTCTCTGACAGCCTAGTCTTCCTTGAGTGCTCCTTTAGCATTTGATCACGCAGTGGCCTTACTTACTGTTTGGCAGTTTTCTGATGTACTTTAAAACGTTTTTTGCTGTTAGTTTTTAAGTCTTTTGCTAGTTGTTCTTCAAATTCTTTTTGGCCTGCGTAATTATACTTTTGCATTTGACTTGGCAGTGTTTATGCTCCTTTCTATTTTTCTCACTAGGATTTGACTTCCAGTTTTTATAGGATGCCCTTTTGTCCCTAATCCGCTCGCTTACTTTATTGTCTAGCCATGGCGGCAGGGTTTTTTTCCCTCGTCCTCTTACTGATAGTTTGAGCCTCTATTATGGTGTTTTAAAAGTTTCCATGCAACCTGCAGTCATTTCATCCTTGTGACTGTTCCTTTTAGTTTCCATTTAACTAGCTGTCTCAGTTTTGCATATTCTCTTACAGGCAAGCAGTTTACGGACCCCACTTTGTGATAGTTAAGCATTCAGTCCCTTGTATTTTGGGCACTCTTAATATGCACCTATCCGCTACCACTGTGCGAGCAGTTCACTGGTTTGACCTTGTTCAACACTGCCCTTAGCACATGGCACTTAAGTTCAGATCTATAAATAAAATCAAACTGAAGTTTAATTAACAGAGCTTGGAATAGAGGTTCTAATAAAAGAAATGGCCAAAATCAAGGGTTTGGAAACATAAGGTTCCAATTAAAATAAAACACAATCTACAGCCTATGTTTATTAACAAGTGACTTTCCTGTCTAACAAGGTATTTCTCACCCGATGGTCAGCCCTTGCAGCACTTGTCCAGTTCAGAGAGCTGGGATCCAACTTTCATGAGGCACCTCTGATGACTTTCTCCTTGGCATAACAACTTGTGCCATTTCCTTTGCTCTTCTACAGTTACAGGCTATTTGTGCTGTCCCCGCAGATGTTCACCATTCCCAGTGATCAAGCTAGCCCTGAGACCCCGCCTTGCCTCAGGTGCCAAGTCTCACTTCAACGGTTGTGCAGCCTAATCTACATCCCTGCTAAACTATTTCCCATACTACTATTGTGCAATAACCATGGCAACCAGCTAGTTCTTAGCTTTTGGCAGAGACCCCACATGACCCCCTTTGGTGACCGGTTGAGAAGCAGGTCGGACCCAGGGGTAATAGACCTGCCTGGCAGGTCTGAGTATCACCTCTGTTTTGGGGACTGTGAGGTTTACTCTGGGTTTGTGATGGGCATGGAGGACCATGCACACATTGTAGTATGTGCCCTCCCCATGCACAATAGACACCAAGTGGAGTCCACCTCCTTCCTGGGTGGAGAGGGATTCTGGTGCCCAGTGCTGCACCTTGGGTCTCTGAACCTCCCCTCATTGGGCCTTGTTCTCTTGCCCTGGGGAGGGGCACTCATGTCTGTGTCCCTAGCCCTGTTGAGGATCACTGGGGTTACGCACCCCAGAATCCCAACCCCCAAATGGGGCATTAGGATAGGCACTGACTCCGTGGGTGTTCTGGGGCTGGAGCACCCATGGAGAAAAATTGGTAGGTGCAGAGCACCCACCGGCAGCTCCCTGCCCCGCCCCAGCTCACGTCCGCTTCACCTCCTCCCCTGGGTGCGCCACCGCTGCTCTGCTTCTCCCCCCACCCAGGCTTGCCACACATCAGCCACAAGCCTAGGAGTGGGGAGAAGTGGAACAGCGGCTGTGCACAAGCCTGCAGGGGAGGAGGAGGAGGGGAAATTGGCCATGAATCCTTGTCCTGGAGCTGGTGCCTCTGCTGATTTTCACAGGTGGGGGAGGAGGTGCTGCTGCCCCCTCCCTTATAGCTTGTGACCTGGTGGCTAGAGAACTCCTCAGGGATGTGGGAGACTCAAGTTCAAGTTCCCCCTCTGCCTGACGAGGTGTAACAATGAACAGAGATTTCCCACCTCTCAGCAGCATGCGCTGACCAAGGGCTATGGGGCAGCCTGACATGGGCCTGCTTCAGTCTCTGCTGGTGGAGCTGTGCCACTGTGGATATATTATTGACTAGTCATTGGGCCAGTGAGCGAGAGAAGGACTCCGTAGCCTGGTGGTTTGGGCACCTTCCTGGGAGGCAGGAGACCCAGGCTCCCTTCCCCGAGTCCAGTGAGTATTTATCCAAAGTGGAAAAGTGGAGAGACTGCTGGAACCCCCATCCCAGTGTGCCAGCCTGGTGGTTGGTGCACTCCCCTGAGGGGTAGGAGACCCAGATTTCCCATTGGGCAGGGACACCCTCAAGTGCTCTAAGCACTGGGCTAACTGGACCGGGGAAGGCAGCTCCTGTTCTTCCAGCTGCATTGTGAAAGGGCTGTGACCACTAGGTGTGTTCAGAGCTGTGCTTGCTAGATTAAAGCTAGTTCACTTCCCTATGGGAGCTGACCCTCTGATTGCAGTGTGGCATACCTACCAGATCAGGCCTTGCAGGCAAGATGGGCATCCGTGCTCCTGCCTGTCTTCTCTGGTGCGGGTGCTGCTGCCTAGAGAGAGGTGGCAGTGTGCGTAGCCAGAGGCAGAAATGCAGGCATGAGGCAGCTCTACCCTGGAAATGGACGTGCCGCAGGAGTTTAGATGCCTACGGATGGTTAGGGGCAGCCGAGTGTAGGTTTGTGGATCGCAGCGGTGCTTAAAATAGGCACCTAAGCCCCAGATGTAGATCCTAGTTCCTTTGTGGATCTGGACCTTAGCACTTTTCATGGCTTGTGCGGTGGTAGCCAGTGCTGCTGCTTTTAGTGCTGTGATGGAGTCCCAACAAGCAATGTTAAAAGCAAACGATGAGTGTAACTCAGGGTTACCAGGATAACCAGACAGCCAATGTGAAAAACTGGGACGGGGTGGGGGGTAATAGAAGCCTATAGAAGAAAAAGACCCCAAAATCATGGCTGTGCCTATAAAATTGGGACATCTGGTCACCCTACTCAGGGTCTGTCTACACTGCAATCCAGGGTGTAATTGCAAGTCACATAGGGTACCTGAGCTACCTTTCATCTAGCTAGCATGACTAAAAACAGCAGTGAAGACGCGGTGGTGCAGGCCTCAGGGCTGTACAAGCCCACCTGGTTCTCTAGTTACATACTCCTGTTCCTAGCATGCACCAGGGCTCTGCTACCACGTCTACATTGCTACCTGTAGCCGTGCTAGCTAGATTAAAGCTAGCATGGACAAGCTTACCTTGATGCACTCACACAGCTGATTGCAATGTAGACACACCCTAAGGCTGTAAACAGACTTAATTTGCAACAGTTTCACCAGGAAGTTTGGGGATGTCCAGGTAAGTTTCCAGCCCTAACCCCGCCTCTTTCACCTTTGCTGACAGTCCTCTTAATGGTGCAAGGCCACTCGGCTCTAATGCGCATGCAGCATGGATCACAATAGTCTGCTTTTGCTCTACCCCTGTACTCTCCCTTCTGGCCTGTGTCAAGCCCCAGGGGTCTCAGGCTGCTCTTGCAAGGATGTCTGTGGCGCAGGGGCTCTGTGGCATGTGTGACTGGCTGGGTCTCTGGAGTGTATCTGGATAGTGTCATCTCTGACATACTGCAAGGGTGTGTGTGGTCAGGAGGGGTGAGGTGGGGTCTGAGGGTAGGGTCTTGTATGCCCCATATGGGGGTTAATATTTGTTGTGTCCAGGGCCCAGGCTGAGCCATGAGGTCAGGAGACAAGCAGGTGGGGTTCATGTTTTAGACACAGGTGTCCTGAGTTTTCTCTGGGAGAGGAGGAGCCCTGTGGCCCTCAGTGGAAAGTTAAAAGAGGCAGTGACAGAGTTGTGGCTGGAGAACTAGAGGGGCTGGGTCTGCCCTGCTGCCTGAATAACCTCCTTTGTGCTGGGCCCATGAGGGATCCTGCCGCTCCTGGGCCAGGACCCAGCTGGTTACTGACCCCACCCAGTCAATGCTCAGCTCAAGCCACCTATCAGGTTAATTTGGCCTAAACAAGGAGGATTTTTGTTGCTGATTATCTAGGAGAATGAGCCGGTCAGGCAGGCAGACCTACCAAGGACTATGGAGAGCAGAGCCAGGCGGGTGCCAAATCTATGGCAGTTCTCCAGGGTGGGCACAAGACTAGTCTCTGCCTGATCCCCAGAGAGCACAGGGCTCCAGATGGCTCCCCCGCCCCGTGGCCTTGCAAAGGAGGGTCCCTTCCTGTGTGGGACATGGGGTGAAGGACATAGGCAGTCAGGGCCTGATCTCCGAACCTGCCAAATAGTGTCTGCGGCTCCTGGGTTAGGGAGGGGCGAGTCTCCATGAGCAGCTCCATTTGAAAGCTGCACTCACCCCCTGCAGCGACAGGTACATTACAGAACGGGGTGTCCTGGAGGAAAAGGGGGAGGGATCAGGAACCCCTCCATCCTAGCCACTGGATTGGGCACTGCCACCCCTTGCGACATAGGAGCCCAGGCAGGGCCTTTCCAGAGCTCCATGCTCCCCACACAGGCTGGGGCGTGTGCATTTGCCTGTCTAGTGAAGTGTGGAGGGCAGGAGGGTGTGGCCTGTCCATCACACACACTGTGCAACTGGCAACAAGCTAATGCAAATAACGTCCTCAATCCTGCCCTTCCCCCATACAGGGAAGAGACCTGTCCCCAGCTAGGCAAGGCACGACATACACTTTGAACTATGCTGGGCAGGGCAAGTCAACAGAGCAGAACTTGAGCTGCTCCTCCAATGTCTGTTAACCCATCAGCTTGTGGCGGCAAGCATGTCTGAGCATCTCCCCAGGGGACCCTGCCCCTGCCTCTGGCCATGAGGACAGAACCCTCTCCCTGGGATGGGGCCCTACTGCACTCACTGGGATGATGGGACCGGGGAAGGGTAAGCCCCGGGGCCGCTGTCCAGCCCCAGCCTGGGGAGGTAGCGGACAGGGAGAGGAGAGGGCTTCCTGAAAAGTCACCTGACACAGCTGGGTGACCAGATGTCCTGATTTGTTAGGATTTTGGGGTGTTTTTCTTATCTAGGCTCCTATTACCCCCCACCCCATGTCCCAATTTTTCACACTTGCTATCTGGCCCCCTGCGCTCTCTGGTTCCCTCTTGCCCTTCCAGACAGAAGCCTGCGCCAGGCCTGCAGCCAGGGGAGGGAAAGCTGATTTCCGGCCCGTTGCTTCCCGCGCCGGAGAAGGACACGTCACTCAGTGTTACTGGAACTGGACAATTTTATTGAAAAATGTGACTCAGTACAAAGCAGTGGGAGCCTGACTGTAAGCGCGTGTAACAGGGGCACAGCCTGTCCAGCGCAGGCAGGCAGGCGCTCAGAGAGCCCATCGCCCTGCACACCCCGCCCAGGGTCTGCTGGCCTCCTTTCCCACCATGGCAAGGGAGGGCTCTTCATTCTTCTCATTCCCACAGAAGCCACCGCAGGGCCCCCAGAAGGATCAGCTGTTCCATGAGGCCGAGAGATCAGCCCCTGTTGTGTCCCAGCAGCACAGGCGGGTGCTAGGAGGCAGCATGTCCCAGCAACAGCTTCCTGCCCAAATCAAATCCTGGTGAAAACTCTCCTAGATACAACAAGCCACCTGTATTTACACAGCCATCAAACCCGCAGGCGGGCGCACCCTGCTCAGTATTGACACAGAGCGCTTCCCTGCCCCGTCCCCCGCGCCTACTCCCTGCCCAGGACCCTCTACACCTCTGCCAGATTCCTCCCCCCGTTGCCACGAGCCACCCCCGTTCTCCAGCCTTGGCTCAGACACGGCTTGGTCAGCTCTTCCCTGGTGGGTAGGTTCGGGCCTGGCACTTGCCTTGCATGTTTCACGCCTCTCCTGGTGGCCAGCACGGGGCAGTGAGTGGGGCACAAGTCAGAGATGATTCAGGAGAGAGCTCCGAGCCCTTTGGGAGCAGGGCATGGACCTCACCACCCTCCTCTGCTCTCTCCCAACCCCGCTCTGAACGGCATCTCCCCTCCACTCTATCCCTAGCAGAGAGGAGTGGGGTGGGGGGAGTGCGAGGTGCTCCCGGCAGTGCTTCAGAGAAAACTCCCGGGAGGTGGGGAAAAGGAGGGGTCCTAACACCCGGGCATAACCAGTGCCAGCTGGGAGAGGCTGCTGGCACATTCAACACAAATACCTTCTCACTCTTAGTTACCCATCGGCCCCTCCCTGCCCTGGGGCCTGACTCTGAGCAAGAGCTGCCAGCTGGAGGAATCCATGGGGTTGAAGGAAGAATGGGGCTCAGTGGGGTTTCTCCAGCTGGCAGGGATGAGGGTGTCTCAGAGCTGGGGTGAAACAGATCAAAGACAAAGTATCTACAAACAGAAATGAGAGTCTTAGCCAGGGTCTTGCTTCCCCTCACCAGCAGCCCTGAGGGAGACGGCGCCGTTCCTTCTCCACCCAGCCCTTGGAATGACAGTCAAAGTCTGGTGAGCGGCCAGCCAGCCGTTGTCCTTGGGGCAGCAAGGAGTGGCCATGTTCCCCTGGGGTCCGAAGGGATACAGAGCGCAGCGGGGAGGCAGTGACGGGAGCAGTCTGATGAACGGATCAGGGCAGGCGGAAGGGGTGCCGGGCTGCCTCCCTCACACGTAGTTCCTCTTGTCGTAGCTGGGTCCGGTGGATCTGGGAGCAGAGTAAGCCACCTTGGCTGGCGTGTACTTCTCATCTTTGGGGGGGCAGGAGCAGCAGAGCAGAGCCCCCCCGAACAGCTGCAGTGCTGCAGCTGCCCAACCCACGTAGAGGGAGGCCCCCAGCTCCCGCTTCTGTGACTCTACCAGCGTAGGATTGTAGAAGTCACGGATGATGGTGTTGGCTGACCAGCACACGGGGATGAGGGTCATGATCCCAGCCAGCAAGAAGATCACCCCGGACACGATGGTGATCTTGGCCTTGGTGGTCTCGTCTTCCACGCACCTGGTGCACTGCGCTCCGATGAGGGCAACCATCAGGCCCAGCACGGCCAGCACGATGGCGATCACCACCAGGGCGCGAGCCGCCTGCAGGTCCTGGGGCAGCGCCAGCATGGAGTCGTAGACCTTGCACTGCATCTGGCCCGTGCTCTGCACCACGCAGTTCATCCACAGCCCCTCCCAGATGGTCTGGGCTGTCACGATGTTGTTCCCGATGAAGGCCGTCACCCTCCACATGGGCAGCGCACAGCACAGGATGGCGCCCACCCAGCCCAGCACCGACAGGGCCACCCCACCGATCTCCAGCCCCATCGACATGTTGCCACGCCCGAGCTACTTTCAAGACAGCGGCAGAAAGGGAGCAGGACTCCTTGGCTGGCAGCACCTGCAGGCACCTGTCGCTGTCTAGGGAAGCCCCAGAGGATCCGCTCACTCCTGTGCGCACCTGTCTCCGTGGCTGCCTTATATCAGTGAGTGGAGCCAGGGCCGGGCTGCATTACCTCAGCGCTGCTCACTCACGCAGGGGTGGGGCTTCACCAACGGACTCTTCCCCTTTGGCTGACTCCCTGGCCACCACCCCTGCCCCACTCCCCTTTGTTTATGGAGATGGCATTGGTGGGGGAGGAGACGGAGGTGGAGCCAGAACCCTTCCCCGCTGGGCCCTGAGTTCCCACCTGCTGTTTTCCTGGCCATCCCTGGTGACAGATGCTCGCTGGGCTGGTGCCAGGCAGACACAGTGCTAGGGATTAGGAGAAAGGCTGGCGTGGATTCCTGTGCTTCCTGGAAAGGGCTGCCAGGGGGCAGACCCTGGAAAGGGCAGGAATTGGACACTTTGCTTTCAGTAGCTGCTCCAGTTCCAGGGTCAGAGTGGAGGCCGTAAAACCAGCGCTGTGTCTAGCCTGGTGAGGCCCACGGACACGTGCCCGAGCGTCCACTCCTCAGACTCCAGGTGGTAACATGCAGCGGGAAAGCCACCGGCCTCACCAAGGCATCCCGCCCGGCAGCAAACCCTCAGCCTCCACTACACCCGCCAGCATCGACTGTCACAGACACGCACGACGGCGCAAAGCCCTGCCTGGAGGAGCCAGCTCTGGTGCTCTGCTGGGGTGGGCAGTGGACCCGAAGGTGTGGGAGAGCTCACCCGCTCCGGCCCAGCAGGCTGAGCGAAGTCACAGCTCTCCTCGCCTCGGGATGAGGGAGGAGTTCTCTCTTCTCCACTTCCCCTTCTCCTCCCGACTGGAAAATGTGAGAGAAAAACCGAGACAGTAGCGAAATGGGGGCAGGGGGCTGGGGCAAGCGGATTTTCGGTGGGAAAGACTCACTGGGCTGGAGGCAGATGCAGATTATCTCCCTGTTCTTCCCCCCTTGGAAACCTCTCCATCTCCCCCAGGCAGAGCTGCTCTCCACAAAGGGACCAGTCTCCTATCCCACAAGCCCACGTCAGCCTGGGGAACTCCGGGCTGAGTCCTTAATGTGCTGCTGCTCCAAACACACCAACCAATTAACACGCTGCCCCGACGAATTCCTGCTGCCTCCCCGCCCCCCCCCCCACCCCAAACGACTTGTATAACGGGAGCGGGGGGCACTGGTGAGGATCCTGGCCATGAGCCATTCCTCAGTGGCTCGGAGGCTGGCATTCCGATGTATCTGATCACAGCTGCCCTCCCCACAGGGCAATGGATCTCACACTTGGAGCCCCAGGCAGGGACTGCTCATTAGTCAGGAGCACGAGGGGTGCGAACTGCACAAGGGCTGGAAACAGAAAAGACAGCCTGGCTTCACGCCAGCTTGTAAATGTGATGTGGTGATGTGGGCAGATGCCCCCCAGCAGGTGAAGCACAGGATGACTCACCGAGCCAGGCGGACTCGGGGTTTAGCAGGACGAGGAAGGACGAGACATGCATCTGCATGTCAATTGGTTTGGCGTGGGGATGCAGCCACAGCTCTCTTGCTGTGGGTAAACTCAGCCCACCAGAGCAACTACACTTCCAACGCTGGGGGCCAGGCACTTTAACTCAAACTGACCTGCAATAGCTGTCAAGTGGAGGCCAGTCCGTAGCATTTACAGCGTTGGGACAGGCCCTTATGACCGCTCCTGGCTAAGCCACCAGGTTTCAAAGCTCCTTTCATCATGGACACAGCTGCCAGGCCTGTATCCACAAAGAGATGTAGATGCAGTGCTGACAAGCATTGCAAAGCTGAACCATCCTGGGAACACGCTGCCAGCCACTCCGCCTGCGTCCCGCACCCAGGCTCCTTATACAACACGGGGAGAGAGCTGCAAAAGCCAGCCTGCTAGGTGGGGATAGCCAATGGGAGAGGTGTATCCTAAGCCACACTCCTTTCTCAGAGGCAGGGTGCCTAGCTCCGGCTGCAGGGAGGTCAGCGGTCCCTGCACAGGGACGTGCTGCCTGGAGTCAGATGGTCCAAGAGGTTCCTGGTGAGACTGAGACAGCGCCCGTAACGGTCAGAGGACGAGGTGGTGCCCCTCCAGCCGACAGCTCTTAGCCCAGGGGTCAGAGTACTGGCCTATGATGTGGGGGACTCAGGTTGGGTCTGCCAGAGGAGGGAAGGGATTTGAACAGGGGTCTCCACCTCTCAGGAGTGGGGACATGTGTGTAATCGCTCAGCTCTGGGTTACTCTGACATGGGACTTCTCTCTTACTTGGTCACTTGGCAGAGAGAGCGCATGAGGATGGCTCTTGGCCTGGGGTGAGGTCATCCACCGGAGAGATGCAGGGGCCAGTCCCCCTGCTCCAAGGACTCTTTAGATTAGAACAGCTTCAACAGGAGAGACAGTGGGAGCCCCACATCAGAGTATCCCATCGCCCAGTGGCTAGCGCACACTCCTGGGAAGATCCATGTTCAAATCCTTCACCCACTTTGGCAGAAGGGGGACTTGAACCTGGGTCACCTACCTCATAGTCACATATTTTAACCACGGAGCTGAAAGGAGCTCCCTTCTAGAATATCAGCATTGGCAGGGACCTCAGGAGGTTCTAGTCCAACCCCTTGCTCAAAGCAGGAGCAATCCCAACCTAATCATCCCAGCCAGGGCTTTGTCAAGCCTGACCTTAAAAATCTCTAAGGAAGGAGATTCTATCACCTTCCTAGGGAACCCATTCCAGTGCCTCACCACCCTCTTAGGGAAAAAGTTTTTCCTAATATCCAACCTAGACCTCTCCCTCTGCAACTTGAGACCATTACTCCTTCTTCTGTCATCTGGTACCACTGAGAACAGCCTAGATCCATCCTCTTTGGAAACCCCTTTTCAGGTAGTTGAAAGCAGGTATCAAATCTCCCCTCAGTCTTCTCTTCTGTAGACTAAACAATCCCAGTTCCCTCAGCCTCTCCTCATAAGTCGTGGGCTCCAGCCCCCTAATCATTTTTGTTGCCCTCATCTGGACTCTTTCCAATTTTTCCACATCCTTCTTGAAGTGTGGGCCCCAACACTGAACACACTACCCCAGATGAGGCCTCACCAATGTCGAATAGAGGGGAACAGTCACGTCCCTTGATCTGCTGGCAATGCTCCTACTTATACAACCCAAAATGCCATTAGCCTTTTTGGCAACAAACTGTTCACTCAGATCCAGCTTCTCGTCCACTGTAACCCTTCGGTCCTCTTCTGCAGAAATGCTGCCTAGCCATTCGGTCCCTGGTCTGTAGCAGTCTTCCGTTCTAAGTGCAGGACAATTTCTTTTGGCTCAATCCTCTAATTTGTCTAGGTCCCTCTGTATCCTGTCCCTAACCTCCAGCGTATCTACCACTCCTCCCAGTTTAGTGTCTTCTGCAAACTTGCTGAGGGTGCCGTCCATGCCATCTTCCAGATCATTAATGACAATCTCCTGCCAGGCTTTGCATTGGAGCCGATCTGATAGGTGACCTACAGGCACACTTATTGGATTGGGCCTTGCACTTGACCTAGGGGAGTGAAAGCCTGTCTTTCCCCAATTTGCGACTCACACTGGGGCTTAGGCAGGAGATGGGTGTCTGGGCACCTATCAGAGGCAGCAGGCACACGCCCAGCGGCAGAACCTTAGGCACTGAGGAAATATATACCCTGAAAACCACCCCATGAGTTTAGTCACCTCCAGGCACCAGTGCATGGGAGCTTTGTGGATCACAGTGGAGCCTAAAATGGACTGGGGCACCAAAACCCTAGACGAGGCCCCTACGTACCTTTGTGGGCCTTAGTGCTTATGACTGGGAGGCAGCATTGACACACGATCCTGTGAGAAGAGACTGGGGGACAGCACTGAAGCTTGACTGTCCCCAGGCACGGAGAATGTAGCTCCTGTGGCTTCAAGAGAATGAACAGAATCTCCAAGCAGCGGGCGCTAACGGCTGGTTCTAGGTTAGCCGGACAGGCTGGCCTGTGTCTATATGTTGACTAAGACTCCTGTTAAGTTACTAGCAATGAATGATTACAAAGACTAGCGGATTACTTGAATATGAAACATTTTATGGTACCAGGAGTGAGGTAAGTGATACAAGGAACAGGAAGAATGAAAAATCACACACCTTAGGTTTGAATGAAATAAGATGGATCAATTAAGCGTACCCACATTTTTTTTAAAAAAAATCTTTTTGAGTATTGCAGGTACTGAAGCAATTTCATTACATAATTCATTTGAGCTTAATGTTAGAGAACAAACTGGCTGTGAGGTTTTCTTTTAAAAAAATTGAGGAATACTGTTTACCAAAAAGAAATGAAACATTTGAAAGATTTCAGTTTCATTCGAGAAATCAAATGGAGGAAGAGACTTCTGAATAATTTTAAGGGATGTAAAGATAAGAAGTCAGACATGTAATTTCCAGAGTCAATGTGAGTCAAGGATAGGAAATCATGTTGTGACAGCCATCAAAATATTGATGTAGGAAAAAGGCTGTTAGAAGAGCCAGATCTACATCTGGAAAAAGCAGTGAGAATTTGCCAAAGCACTAACTGAATCAACTATGACTGCACTTTTTAGAAAGAAAACTGACTGATGTGAATATAGACTTAATAAGGAAAAGGAAAGAACAAGACTGGAGAAAAACCGAGTGAAAGTATTAAAGGTAAAACATATGAACAAATGTTCTAGATGTGTAAGGAAACACCAATGTAAACAATGACAAGGTTCCTCACCAAAGGCTCTTACGTAAATTAAGTTGCCATGGGATAAGAGGGAAGATCCTTTCGTGGATTGAGAACTGGTTAAAAGACAGGGAACAAAGGGTAGGAATAAAGGGTAAATTTTCAGAATGGAAAGGGGTAACTAGTGGTGTTCCCCAGGGGTCAGTCCTAGGACCAATCCTATTCAACTTATTCATCGATGATTTGGAGGAAGGATTAAACAGTGAGATGGCAAAGTTTGCAGATGATACTAAACTGCTCAAAATAGTTAAGACCCAAGCAGACTGTGAAGAACTTCAAAAAGATCTCACAAAACTAAGTGATTGGGCAACAAAATGGCAAATGAAATTTAATGTGGATAAATGTAAAGTAATGCACTTGGAAAAAATAACCCCAGCTATACGTACAATATGATGGGGGCTAATTTAGCTACAACTATTCAGGAAAGAGATCTTGGAGTCATTGTGGATAGTTCTCTGAAGATGTCCATGCAGTGTGCAGTGGCAGTCAAAAAAGCAAACAGGATGTTAGGAATCATTAACAAAGGGATAGAAAATAAGACGGAGAATATCTTATTGTCCCTATACAAATCCATGGTGCGCCCACATCTTGAATACTGTGTACAAATGTGGTCTCCTCATCTCAAAAAGGATATACTGGATTAGAAAAGGTTCAGAGAAGGGCAACTAAAATGATTAGGGGATTGGAACGGTCCCATATGAGGGAAGATTAAAGAGGCTAGGACTTTTTAGCTTGGAAAAGAGGAGGCTAAGGGGGGATATGATAGAGGTATATAAAATTATGAGTGGCATAGAGAAAGTGAATAAGGAAAAGTTATTTACTTGTTCCCATAATTGCAGAACTAGGGGCCACCCATTGAAATTAGTGGGCAGCAGGTTTAAAACAAATCAAAGGAAGTTCTTCTTCACACAGCACACAGTCAACCTGTGGAACTCCTTGCCTGAGGAGGCTGTGATGGCTAGGACTATAACAGGGTTTAAAAGAGAACTGGATAAATTCATGGAGGTTAAGTCCACTAATGGCTATTAGCCAGGCTGGGTAAGGAATGGGGTCCCTAGCCTCTGTCTGTCAGAGGGGGGTGATGGATGGCAGGAGAGAGATCACTTGATCTTTACTTGTTAGGTTCACTCACTCCGGGGCACCTGGCATTGGCCACTGTCGGTAGACAGGATACTGGGCTAGATGGACCTTTGGTCTGACCCAGGACGACCCTTCTTATGTTCTTATGTCCTTATGTTCAATGTCCAGCATATGGTCAAACCTGTCATATATGCAAGAAACAGAATCATTCTGCAAAAGTTTGTAAATGGAGAAGTCTGGAAAAACTCAGAAAAAATATATTTCATTCAAAATTCCCAAATAAGGAATACAGAGCTGACATTACATACGCAGAAAGTTTGTTTCTGGGTATTTTGAAGTAGAGTCACTGTGTGAACTACAAGGAGGATTGGACAGTTACTCTGTCTATTGATGGAATATTTATTTCATATGTAATAGACAGAGGTGCACAAGCTAATGTAATGTCAGGAGAAGTTATAAAATGTCTAAAAGTAAAACCTATAGTTAGAAATACATTTTAATTTACAATCTTATAGTAGTAAAAAAAATCTGTTATGGGTATTTGTAGTTATAGTTAAAGGTAATTTAGAAAACATAAGATTTGTAGTAGTAAAGTTTCTACTTCAGGTTTAGAAACATGTTTAGCACTAAATCTAATTGGAAGAATTCAAAGTGTCTGAGGTCCTGAAACACTGGAAATAGAACACCAATTTACATAATTATTCCCTGGCATTGGTGAATTGGATACAATGTATAAAAGAGAGTTAAATGAAACAAATAAACCAGTTATACATGCAACTAGAAAAATACTATTCATTTTAAGAAGTAGGGTACAAAAGGAAGATAAAAGGATAGTTAGTTTTGATATAATTAAAAAGTGGAAGAGCCCACTGAGTGGGTGAATCCATTAGTAATAGCAGAAAAATAAATGGATCCTTACCTTTATGCTTAGATCCAAAAGCCTTAAATGAGTTTATTAAAAGGAAACATTTAAAAAAGCTTACCAGGGAAGAAATATTTGGACAAATGTCAGGAGCAAAATACTTTTCTTTTTTAGATGCTTTGAATCGCTTTTGGCAAATCCGTTAGAGCAGGAAAGTCAATTGCTATGTACATTTAACACAACTTTTGGATACTACTGGTTTAAAAGATTACCTTTTGGATTATGTTCAGTTCCAGGGGCATTTCACAGAGCAATACAAAAGAGTTTTGAAAATACAGATAGCATGCATATGTACATTGATGATATAATAATATGGAGAAGAACTTATAAGAGCATGATATAAGATTAACTATAGCAATATTTGGAGCAAAAGAAGCAGGACTGAAACTTAACACAAATAAATGTAACATGCAAGAATTAAGGTTTCTAGGAAAAAAGCTCCTCAGTCAGGGATTACAGACTAATCCACAATGAATAGAAGCCATTGATAATGTTGCTTAGCCAAAAGAGAAGGAGTTGGTCATTGCAGAATTTTTGGGGTATGGCTAATTTTGTAGGAAAACACATACCTAATCTAGCAGAAAAAATAACAAATATAAGTGCTTTACTTTGTAAAACTAATCAGTGGAAACGAGACAGACCATCATCAACAAGAATTTAAGTAGTTTAAGCAACTTCATAAAAACAGCCCCAGTATTAAACAATTTGACACTAGCAGACTTACAAAATTGCCTTCAGATGCACCCAAATAAGGCCTAGGAGCAGTTCTGTTGCAGAAGTATGGTGATATATGGAAACTAGTTGCTTATGCATCTAGAGCAATGTCCAAAACAGAATGTCAGTGTGCTCAGATAGAGAAAGAGGCTTTGGCATTGGTTTTTGCACACCAGAAATTTCACATATGGTAGATCAGTACGTGCAGAAACAGATCATAAACCATCAGTTAATATTTTAGTAAAGGAACATGACAGACATACCTCCCCAAATACAAAGATTATATTTTCAGTTATATTTATATCATTTAAAATTAGAAAATCAGACAGGCAAATCATTAATTCTTGCTGATACTCTTTCTAAAGCTTATGATGTAAACAATGTAACTGAAGAAGAAGATGTGGTACATGTTGTTGTACTTAAAAATATTTCCTGTCAGAAAGTGTATGAGAAGAAAGTGTACAAGCAACTAGACTGGATGACTATTTATAATGGTTTATCATATCTATTGAAAAAGGATACAATAAAAAGATACCAAAGCCATATTATCAATTTATTTAACACTTATCAGTAATTGAAGAAATTTTGTTTAAGGGTAATTTCATTAGGGCTAACAGCAGAGATGTTGAAACACATACATGAGGGACATTTAGGCATAGAAAAATGTAAACACTGCACAAGAGAGGTTCTGTATTGGCCACAAATGAACCCAAACACAAAGGATTATATAAAGGAATGTGATATATCAAACTGTAGAAATGCTCACTCTAAACAACTTGTGGCATTTATTTAAGAAACCTTAAGACCTTGCTCATAGGTTTAGATCTATTTGAATATAAAGGACATATATATGTGGTAGTTCTTGATTGTTTTTCACATTCTCCTGAAATATCTATACTAGAAAACATGTGCCAAACAAGTCACAAATAGAACTAAATCAATTTTTGCAAGGCATTGCATTGCCAATATGGTAATGACTGAAGATAGACCTCAATTTCACGGTCAAGAATTTAAACATTTTGTCATAGAATATTATCATATTTCAAACACATTACATAGAATCATAGAAGATTAGGGTTCGAAGAGAACCTCATTGTTGAACCTCATCAGATTTCTTTTGGCCCAATGCTCCAATTTGTCTAGGTCCCTCTGTACCCTATCCCTACCCTCCAGTATATCTACCTCTCCCCGCAGCTTAGTGTCATCTACGAACTTGCAGAGGGTGTAATCCATCCCATCATCCAGATCACTGATAAAGATAATGAACAAAACCAGCCCCAGGACCAATCCCTGGGGCACTCCACTTGATACCGGCTGCCAACTAGACTTGGAGCCATAGACCACTACCCAATGAGCCCAACAATCTAGCCAGCTTTCTAGCCACCTTATGGTCCATTCATCCAATTCATACTTCTTTAACTTGCTAGCAAGAACACTGTGGGAGACCATAACAAAAGCTTTGCTGAGGTCAAGATATATCACATCCACTGCTTTCCCCATCTCCACAGAGCCAGTTATCTCATCAGAGAGGCAATCAGGTTGGTCAGGCATGACTTGCCCTTGGTAAATCCATATTGACTGTTCCTGATCACCTTCCTCTCCTCCAAGTGCTTCAGAATGGATTCCTTGCAATCTTTGGATGCACAAACAAGGGAACATAAGACCAACAGTCCTTCTAGCCCAGTATCCTGTCTCCTGACAATGGCCAATGCCAGAAGCTTCAAAGGGAATGAACAGAATAGAACTATTATCAAGTGATCCATCCCAACATCCAGTCCCAGCATCTATGAGTCAGAGGTTTAGGGCCACCCTGAGCAGGGGGTGGCGTCCCTGATCATCTTGTCTAATAGCAGCTGGTGGACCTATCCTTCAGGAACTTATGTAACTATTTTGTGAACCCTGTTATACTTTTGGCTTTCATAACATCCCAGGGCAACAATTTCCATAGGTTGACTGGGCATTGTGTGAAGAAACACTTCCTATTGTTTGTTTTAAAGCTGCTGACTATTGCTCCCTGGTTTTCTCCACATCCTGATTTTATAGACTTGAGTCATATCTTAAGTTCTCTCTAAGCTGCGCAGCCAACCGTCCACCCAGCCGGCTATCCAGTGCCGGGCACTTCAGCTGTTCTTCCCCACACCGCTGCGCTGCTCCTGCCTTCTGCCTTGGAGCCCCGACCAGCTGCTCCCAGGAGCCTCTTACTTGCTGTTCAAATCCAGGGGGGAGGAGGGGGAAGGGGCACTGATGTTAGGGTGTCCCCTTCCTCCTCCCCTGTCCCCCTTCTCCACAGAGCCGGGGGTGGGGGTGGGGGAACGACATGATACGGCTCAGGATGGAGGGAGCTTCCTGGCAACCATTGCTGTGTCTGAACAAGCGGAGAACAGGCTTCAGACTTCTAGCGCTTGTCTCTCGCTCTCACACACACAGTCTGTCTCTTTCTCTCTCACACACAGTGAGTCTCTGTCTCACACACACTCTGTTTTACACTCACCTCCCAACACATATTGTCGTTGTTGTTGTTACTTGCTGTGTTGTTTCAGTTTTTTTGACTGGTCTATGCATTTCATAATTTTTATTTCTCTTACACTTCAATGTAACACTTTGAGCAGTGAGTTCTAAACTGCCTGACCTGTTCTGCTGGGGTAATTATCCTTGTGGGAACTTTTTAACACTAGACAGTATATCGAGGGGTTTTGTTTCTACTGGTGCTGCAGATCCACATGTTACCTTGCTATGGTGCACATAACAAAATTCATCCAGCACCTGGATGGAAAAAACTAGAGGGATGCTGATCATAGCCCCACTTTGGTGTCTCTTCTCCAAGCTGAGCAGTCCCAGTCTTTTGACTCTTTCCTCATACGGAAGCTGTTCCATACACTTAATCATCTGTGTTGCCCTTCTCTGTACCTTCCCATTTCTAGTATATCTTTTTTTGAGATGGGTGGCCAGAACCACATGCAGTATTTAAGGAAATCTTGAGTAGAAGCAGAGAGGCGATTTTACCTCAATATCTGGCACTGGTGTTCTGTGTCCAGTGCTGGTGCCCACATATAGTGATAGATTCAAGGAGCTCAGTCTATTTAGCTTAAAGAAGAGAAGATTAAGGGCTGACTTGATTACAGAGATGATCTACATGGGGAAAATATTTAATACTGGGCTCTTCAGTCTAGCAGACAAAGGTTTAACGTGATCCAATGGCTGGCAGTTGAAAC
>ML677537.1:978115-996550 GCA_007922305.1 Dermatemys mawii | reverse complement strand
AGGGGGGTAGGGAGGGGCTGGCTGTCCCGACTGGGACCTCGGTGCCCTATAGGGGGATAGGGAGGGGTGGCTGTCCCGACTTGGACATCGGTGCCCCATAGGGGGCTAGGGAGGGGCTGGCTGTCCTGACTGGGACCTCGGTGCCCCATAGGGGAATAGGGAGGGGCTGGCTGTCCCATGTGGGACTCCCCCACACATGGCTGTTGCAGTACCCGGTCCCCAAACTCCTGAATTGCTCTTTGCCACGTTTGTTGGCTCCGTCCTGTTTGGGGTTGTGTTGCTTAGCTGCGTGGCTGGCTGTCACCGGCAGGCCTGGGCGAGCCTGTTTTCTGACTGTTGTTACCTGCAGTCGATCAATAGTATTTTTCTGGCACTTTCCCACAGAGCCCTTTTGCCCAGGGCCTGTGACGGGCAGTGGGAAGCTGTGTCAAACCCACCCATGAGAGGGACAGAGAACCCTAAAAGTCACTGGGTGTGTACACATAGGCATCTACATCTCTTCATCGCCCTGATCCCCTTGGTCTGACCCAGCTCCACTCCAAGCCTGTCCCTTGACCTGAGCGGGAATTGTACCAGTTCCTTGAACACACTTTCATCTCCTCTGTCTCTGGGATTGTATACGGTGTGCACGGTCATGGGAACCCAGTGCCAGGGACTGATGAGTGGGATCAGCCCCACAGGGGAGGTGGGAAGGCAAATCCATGCATGTCTGGAAAGCACCCAGAAATCCTGGGATGGAAGTGTCAGCATTAATCCATTAGTGTAATTGGTGTATGGGGAAAGAGGGACATGGAGTCACTTAGGGCCTGAAGGGAAAGGAGGAGAATGAGAGAATGGAGGCAGAGGGATAGATTCACAAAGGGGGTTAGGCACGTACTTGCCCCTTTAGGCACCAAAGTCCAAAAGTCAGACGCTCAAACAGCTGCCACTTGATCTGCAGGTTTCTAGGTCTCCCCTACTTCAGCCCCCTACGTTGCCACTGACGTCACTAGCTACTGACGTCGCCACGCCTCTAGCACCTAGATCCTCAAGCTAGGAGTTCCCCTGCTTATCATGTCTGCTGTGTCCCCATAGACCCAAGAGGCCAGTGGTTAGATCATTCACACCAGACAGGAGAGAACCCAGTGCAAGTAACTCAGGGCTCCCCACCCCAAGCACTGAGCTACAGCATCAGGCTCCCTCTCTCTTTGGTCCGGTGAGTATGTAAGTGTTTCAAACACAGTGAGACGGCTCCAGTCGGACCGACTGCGAGTCCTGAACCCTAGAATATCAGGGTTGGAAGGGACCTCAGGAGGTTCTAGTCCAACCCCCTGCTCAAAGCAGGACCAACCCCAACTAAATCTGTGCCAGGCAGTTCAGGCACTCCCTGGGGAGAGAGACAAGGGCTCCCAATCAGGCTGCGTGGGGATTTGAACTTGGGTCTCCTGTATTCTGGGTAAATGCTGGGACACGGGGCATGGGGAATGCTGCCTCCTTAGTTTTTCCTGAAGAAAGGCTGACCTGGTTCAGGCACTAGACTTACAACTGCCTAACTCCTGACGAGGGACGGAGTCCAGCATTTCCTGCTGGCTCACTTAGGCGGCTCCTCACTCAGCTTTTGTGAATCCCTTTCTTAAGGGCTCACTTTCCCCGTACAGTGTATCAGGCGCCTGAGTGTCTACCTCGGGTCTTCAAATTCCAGTCAACACGGGGTGCCTAGACATTAAGTACTGCAATGTGGAGCAAAGTCTCCTTGTGAATCTAGCCTCGATTCTCCCAGGAGCCCTTTGGGAGCTGCCACCATGAATGGGGCTGAAAGAGAAGACCTGCCTTCCTGATTCCCCATGTGCCGTGGGGAGGGGTAGGCTGGGCCAGCTTCATGTTAGCGGGAGGTTCCACAGCAACAGCCTCCTGGGATGGGCAGTGATTAGAGCAGGCATCTCAAACTCAAATCACCACAAGGGCCACATGAAGACTAGTACATTGGCCTGAGGGTCGCGTCCCTGACACCTTTATTCATATATAGGTACAACACCTCCCACCCCCACTCCTCCCCTTCCATGAGGGCCCGTCCCTGCTCTGCCTCTTTCCATCCCTTACCCCCCATTCCCACCCCTTCCCCAAATTGCCTCTTCTCTGTCTCCTGCCCTGAGTGCGGAGCTCCTCACTCCTCCCCCTCCCCACTGGAAAGTGCTAAGTGCCGCCAAACAGCGGGCACGTGGCGTGCTGGAGGGAAGGGGAGGCGGTCAGTGAGGGGAGCTTGATGGCCACAGGAAATAACTCAGATGCGGTGGCGGGGGAGGCATGGGGAGCTTGGAGGGCTGCAGCAAATAATTCTGTGGGTTGCATGTTTGAGACCTCTGGGTTAGAGGAAGGTCAGAACAGTCAGACTACAGACACCTCCTGGGGTGGGGTCTGTTCCCCATCCCGCAAAGGGCAGAGCACTGGGATAAACGGCCTGGGAAGAGTCTGCTCCCGACTTCACATGGTCCCAGGCAACAGGGGCTCAGGAGTCATGAATCACAATGTTTGTGAGCAGTAGGGCTTGGTACGTGACTCCCGGGCCACGGGAGCTGCACCATGGCAAGGCTTTAGCAGGGATTTGCTCCTGTCACTGTGGTGTAAAGGGGAGGGAAGGAGGTCTGGGGATTGGAGTTCCCCCTTCCCCTCTGAGCTGCGAGAGTGGTTTCCCCCTAACCATAGGCCCCTCAGTCTGACCGAGCCCAGGCAAAATAATGGATTGACTGATAAAGGACTTGGTTCATAGCGAATTCAAGGAGGGTAATATAATTCATGTCAATCAGCACAGGCTTATGGAAAATAGGTCGTGTCAGGCTAATTTGATATCTTCTCTTGATGAGTTACAAGTTTGGTTGATAAAGGGAATAGTGTTGATGTAACAGACTGAGACTTCTGTACGGTGTTTGACGTGGTACTGGATGCCATTTCGAGTATTAAATTAGAAGAATATAAAATTAACATGACACATTAAATAGATTAAAAGCTGCCTAACTGTTGGTTGAAAAAAATAATTGCAAATAGGGAATCACCATTGAGCAGGTGTGTTTCTAGTGGGGTTCCACAGGGATCGGTTCTTGGCCCTATGCTATTTAACGTTTTCATCAATGACCTGGATTAGAACAGAAGGTCATTGATGAGTTTGCAGATGACACGACTCGGGGAGTGGTCAGTAATGAAGAGGTCTGTGATACAGAGAGATCGGGATTGGTTGGTAAACTGGACGCAAGCAAACAATCTGAGTTTTAATACATCTCAAGGTAAAGTCATCCATGGAGGAACAAAGACTGCAGGATGGGGGCTGTATCGTGGGAACAGCGACTCTGAAAAGCACGTGGGGGTTGTGGTGATAGTCTGCTGAACATGAGCTCTCTGTGTGATCCTGTGGCCAAAAGAGCTAATGCGGGGGGATCTTGATTAGGAGTCAAGAGGTTATTTGACCTCTGTATCTGGCAGGGGTGCGACCACTGCTGGAACCCTGTCTCCAGTGCTGGTGCCCACAATGCAGGAAGAATGTTGATTCGTTGGAAAGGGTCCAGGGAAGAGCCACGAGAATCATTAGAGGATTGGAAAACGTAACTCTGGGCAAGGGCTGTAAACATTTCCTGTCTGCTTGTGTTTCAGGAGCTGGGCTGCTAGTTCCTCCCCCGTCCAGAACACACAGACGCTCTGTTGTTGAGTAACTCATGAGGGCCTTTCTTCGACAGCAGGTAAATCAGCTCTCAGACAATGGCAGCTTCTGTCTTGGGAGAGAGCAGGCGGGGTAGGGTGCAAGGGACTGCCTGTCTGCCATGTTGCACTAGGGGGTGTGTGTGAGCCAGGGGCCCCTCCCCGGGGTCCTGCCACTTGTGCTGTGCAACAACAGGAGACCAGCACCTGCTTCCCCAGAAGGTGCACTGAGATTTGCGGTACTGAGAGGGATGTTGGTGAGGAAACGTTCCCTGCTGCTCAGAGCTCTCCTGGGGACGCTGCACAAGGGCCACACTGCAAAGCTAGATGCAGAAGGACAGTCCCGGGAGAGGGGGGTTCCCGTGGCACTAGCATGCTCCAGTCCAGGGCCCCACACCAACTGCCAGAGAGCTGATATGGCTGGAGCACACATGCCAGTACCCTCTCCGCTACTGAGGGACATAGAGCATGGGCATATGTATTGCACATCAGTGACATGACTTAACTAACCAGTTCCTCTGCTAGGTTTCCCACTGTTCTTTGGATCTGTGTTCCTTAGCTAAAGTACAAGCTGGCGAATTTATATAAACCTTTGAGGCTTATTTGCTTTAAAAGGTGTGTTGGCTAATAAGAAATTACTGAAAGCAGAAAACAGATGATTGGCTGATAATGTTTGCGATGTCAAACTGGATTTTAACATGAGAGGTTACAATTATCAAGGGATGATAAACCAATGAAATGCATTTAAGGTCTTATCACAACCTTGTTACAAAGGTAACATTTGTCCTAGTTCTGGACTAGTCTAGTACAAGTGATTGTGGTTCCAGCATGGAATTATGGATCCTTCATTAAAGCTCCTTATTGACGTCTCATCGAGATGATATCCCAGTGGAATTATGGAACTGCTCTCTTCAGTTCCACCAAACAGCTCTACAGCAGGATTTAGAATTGTAGACAAATTACTTAGCTATTACAGAATGTCAGTTTTCAGTTCAGAATGACCTTGCCCATGACTCAGAGCCATACTTTGCCAGCTATACATGCACAAGACTATCATACGCTAAAATCAAACGGTAATAGGCACATAATAATTTGGAGCTGTTCTAATGTTTGGAATTTCACTAGCGCTGTGGGTTCTTATGCCACTTTAACCACAGGTTCAAACAGTGCTCAAATCATTTTTATTGATATTTTGGTAATTTTTCTTGTTTGTTTCTTTATAAAAAGAGAGTTACAGCAATAGAGGGAAAATCTTTAGTTTACAAGCCAATTCAAAGTGTCGTCCTCTTTTTGTCTAATTCTCTTGAAAGCTGTGTAATTTCTAGGTTGACCTCTTTAAAACACTCGGGATTTGACAAAGTAACTTTTGCTGTGATGAAGCCCAGCTTTCAATTACATCACTATTAGGCTGGGCTGGCGTGGTGAGTTTCTCTTGTCCTAGCACTCTCAACTGATTTAATGAATCAGCATGACTTGTAAATAACTAAGACTAAACTTGCTAGTGAAATACAAGTACACACACATTTGAGTCATTCAGAGGGTTTTAATAAAGGTACATACTTTCTGAAAAGCATTTAGCCTAACATGACCAAGTCATCACGTAAATAAAAGTTGTTCTGTTATTCATCAGCTGGAACTGATATGAATGTGGTTCTCCAGCTTAGCTCCCCTGTTGCAATGCCGGTTCAGGAGTTAGATCAGAGTTCACGCCGGTGACTCACTCAAGGCGTTAGGAAAGTGGGATTCTTATTCTTTTTCTGAATGTTGCAGTGGTCTCCCCAGATAGGACTTTAAAAGGCCGGGGTGGGGATGGGGGGCGCATTTGGAAAGCAACTTGTGGCATTGCAACACAGACTCCTTAGCCGTCCCGCTGCATAGTGGAATTCCGAGCCCTGATTTAAGATAACGGCTCCATTGTACAGTGCATAGGGAGAACCAGGTATTTAAGATGGGTTCTCAGAAGCCAGTACGTGGAGTGGGGGGCTGCCTAAGAAAGCTGAAAGGAAATGCTGAGGATTGGGGCAGGGCTTTGCTCTCAGATTCATGAAGGTATGTAGGTACCTGGCTCACGTTGATCCCAGCCTGTCAGGCCAGAGGCAGGATGCCCAGCCTGGTAGTCCCTCCCTTGCCTGGTTTTGAGCAAGGCCATAAATGCAGCTCTCCCAGGGGAGTCCCCGAACTGCCAGGCTCTTGGCTATTCTGGCACGTGTCTCTCTTCATCTGACCTGTGGAAGCCATTCCATTTCGTATAACTATTGAAATATTCACTGGGCCAGAGGGTGTGTGAGTGACTCTGTAGCCCAGTGGCTAGTGCACTCACCTGGGCTGTGGGAAAGTCAGGTTCAAGTCTTTGCTCCAGATCAGGAAGAGGGGGGATTTAAAGGGCATGTGCCCTAAATTGCTGGGCTATGGCTGTCCTGAGAGCATGTGCACATATGTGAGCCTGAAGGGTGGCCAGCTTGCTGGCTCCTGGCCGTTTTGTGCAGGACGTGGTCTGAGAACACCTACCAGATCGGGTCCTGCTGTGGAGACGGGTGGGGGAATGTCTCAGCTGATGTGTCAGCAGGAGCGAGGGCTCAAAGCAGCTCGTTAGCTGTGAGGTGGCATCAGGATTTAGGCATCTTTGCCTATGCCTAGTAGCAGAAAGGGAGGTGGCTGTGGGGCTAGGCAGTAGCTCAGTTGCGTTTTGAGAATGCCAGTGGCATCTAAATGTTGGATTAAGCCCCTAGTGAAGCAGGTAGGAGCCAAAGTATTCTTAGTTGTTACCCAACAGAGAGCCCACTTGCTGGACAGGTGATGACAGTCCCAGTAACAGTCTCTCTTGTCCAGATGTTTCAACTACAGGTGGTGATATATTGAACAAAACGTTGTTTTCCTTCATGTTTCTGGGAAAGTTTGAAAAGTCAAACCAGAAGATGAGTTTTGTCCCCTCTCCTCATTCTCCTTTATGGCTTGTTGCAGCTTTATCTCTGGATAATTCCTGTTTCTTTATGCAAAATATCTTGTGCCATATCAGTTTGTATAGTACATGTTGAGCCATCCGCTGAATTCTCACTGGCTCATCTCCAGTAAGTAACCTGCTTCCACAAGTAACCTTCCATGGGCCCCTTTGTGGTGAGCTTCTTTGGCCAATTCTTCATGACGCCAACCTTCTTCTGCAAGTTACCTTCCGTGGGCCCCTCTGTGGTGACGTTCTTTGGCCAGCTCTGTGCAACTCCATGCTCTTTCCATTAGCACTCTTTGCTGTCTGCAGACATGCCCATTTTGAAGTCAGTGTTTCGGGAAGGTCTCCTCACACGCTTGGATGGCTCTGTCCTGCAGCGGCGTCAAGTAATTTGACTCATTTGCTTGGTCATCTCCAACAGGAGAGAGCAATTAATGAACTAGCACAAAGCAGCTGTATGCATCTCTGTACCAATCCGGGATTATTCCCTGAACCGTGGTAATAAGGTTAGTAGGAGCGCCATATGCCATAGGCTCTTGGCGCAGTTGCTGGTCAGACAGCTGATTAGGACTTGCGGCCTGGCACCATTTTGCCTGGTGCACTGTCGGCTTCAGCATGACACGGGGCTGCGTCAGCACCTCGACTGCACAATCAGTGCCTGGTGAGGTGTAGTTTTGTTAACGGTTCGTTCTCTTTCTTGGGGATGGCTGGTGGGTGTGCCGGGGTTGGGCAGGCCCTTTCTTCAGGCCCCGTTTATGGGTTGCACTGACAAGTAACCCCAAAATAGGGCAGCTCAGCACGGATCCAATAACTACCTTTACCGAGGCCCAGCAGCTTCTTGGCTTGGCTCTCCTGCTCCTGGGCACTTTCCCCCTGGCTTTGCAGCCCATCTGCTGAGGTGGGGGGAGCCCCAGAAGCCAGCCTGCTTCCTGTAGCTCTGCTTCTCGCTCTAAGCCCTTCAGAGCCTAGACCCACACAGGAGCTGCAGTGCCTGACATTTAGGTGTCCTGCCGCCTAGTGGCATTCACAGCTGGGAGTTGGGTACCAGGCCCGGATCCCCAAGGGGACTGGGATGTTGCAACACTCAACGTTTTGGCCTTTAGAAGATCACAGGGACAAACCACTGTTACCCACAAAGCCTGAGCCAGGCACCTAGGCTCCCTCTACAAGGCCTGGGGAGCAAGAGGCACCTCAGGGTGTGAGTCACCCAAGACAGCACAGTGGGAAATGGGGACCAGATGGATGTTTCCTAAGCCCCGGCCCTCCCACGGAGTTTGTACCTAAGTCCAGGCTGGAGAGAGGCGCTTGGCTCTACTTGTGATCCCCTGCCAGGAGCCCCTCTGCTGGAGTCTGGTGCTGAGGTATCTAAGGTACGTCTAGGCTGCAATAAAACGCCCAAGGCCGGGTCAGCTGACTGGGGTCACTGGGCTTGGGTTGCAAGGCTAGAAATTGCAGTGGAGACATTCAGACTCAGGCTGGAGTCCGAGCTCCGAGACCCTCCCCCCACACAGGGCTTCAGAACCTGGTCTCCAGCCAGAGCCTGCGCCCCTCTACTTCTGCTTTACCCCCGAGCCCAAGGCTCTGGCGTGCCCTTCGTCATTCCTTGTCGGGCTGAGACAGGCGCCCCCCTCGCGCTCCAAGGAAGAGCTGGAGGAAGAGCCCCTCCCGGATAACTTTTTGGCCAGTGGCTCCAGCTAGAACACTCAGCTGGGGTGGGGAGCCCCCGGTTCAAATATCCCTCCCCCAGAGTTGAACAGGACTCCCAGGAGCGGGCATTAGCCACAGGGCTATGGGCTACTCCACTGGTGAAGCTGCTCCAGTTTGGCTAAATAATCAAAGAGTCATTGGAGCGAGGGGACTGAGCTGGGCCTCCCAAGGAGGCTGCATGGTTCCCAGACTACAGGTTCAGTCTCTCTGGTCCTGTGACTGTCTGTATTTATGCAAAGTGGAACAACTTCCACAGAAGAGATTGAGGGACCCTTCCCCCGCCCCTGTCATAACATCCCATAGGTCAGTGATTGCCACACTCTTTTGGGAGTGGGGAGACCCCTTTTCAAATCCTTTCTCCCCCCTGGCAGAGGGAGTCTCCCAAGTCCTAGGAGAGGGCTCTAACCACTGGACTAAAAGTTATAAAGTGGGCAGTGTCCACAGGACTGCTCCATCCAGAGTCTGCATGGGACCTGATTCGGTAGGCACGTCTGCAGGACGGGCTCCCTGGATGTGGTGTGTGGAGAAGTGCCCCTCTCTCCTGCTCTGTGGATCATGCTGGGGCGTGGGCAGGAAAGAGGCATCCAAACAGTGCACGTATCCAGAGGCAGACATGTAGGCACTTAGGGAGCTTGGACCCTATGGGTGAGGCAGGAGCACTGTGGATCCCAGCAGAGCTTAAGTCTGGGATTTGGCATTTGTGGATCTAGATCTTGGGGGTTTCAGGTGCCTAAAAGGTTAGGCAGTGGCTCAGCCAGGGTTTTGAGGATCTAAAAATTGGGTTTAGGCACCTAAAGTAGCAGTTGGGCACCTAATTCCCCTTGTGAGTCCAGCTGTGGGTGCCTAACTCAGGGCTGCAGATTCCACTGGGCGGCAGGACACTGGAGCACCTTTGTTCCCAGCCTGTTCTACCGTATCCTCGTGTATCCCAGTGGTGCTGGTGCTGGGGGGCGAGGGCTGCCGCACCCCCCGGCGTGAAGTCGTAATAATTAACCTCAAATACATGGTCTCCAGCACCACAAGGAAGGTGCTTTCGGTCCCTGCTGCCTGAGCCAGAGACCAGCTGAGATTGTGCCAGGCCCCGTAGAAACGCACACAGACTGTCCTGTCCCAAAGAGCTACCGGTCTAGGCTGAGATTCACAAGGGGGCGTAGACATTGCAGCACCTAGTCGTAGGGCACCCTGCGGCCTGCTGCTAGTCACGAGGCTGAATTAGGCACCCAGGCTCCTACGCAGTGCATGGGCGCCTAAGAATGGGAGTCACCAAACCCAGCAAGCCGCATTGCCTCAGCTAGGCAGGAGGCCACGTGAATCCCTCCAGGGGACTTCGGTGTGGGGATCCAGGCTGCAGGGACTGGAACCGGTATTGATTTTGGTTCGGTTCAGTTTCATTCAGTGTATTTTGATTCACTTCTGGTTCAAGACACGCATCCCCAGTTCAGTTACTGGCGCAAATCAGATGTCAATCTTAGGGGAAGTAAATTCAAAAAAGAGAAATGAAGCTTCAAATGGAAACTATTTTGATTTCTGAACATTTATTTGTTGTTTAACTTCAGGTTTCCGGGAGTTTTCCTCCTGTTTTTGTGTTGTCAAATAAACGTGACTATTTTTTATAAGTAACTTGTTTGACCGAACATTTTCTAGCATTTGCTCTAGCCCAATGGACCTCGCGGGAGGAGGAGAACACCTGTGAGTTTAGGGCCTCCGGTGCGGCTGTTGGGGGAGGTCTGTCTAAAGGGAGAAGGGGTGGGGACCCATTACGGTTCCCTCAGTCTTGAAGAGTTATTGTTACTTCTGAGACCAGGGAGCGTCCTATCTCTTCTCTCCCCATAGACCAGAGGGCCCTGGCTGCCTCGTGTGGTGCAACTCCCCCTTTCCCCCATCTGCTTGTACGGGCTGCCCCCCATTCTCATTCAGCAGCTCTTTCTGGTAGCGAGCACGTGCCAATGCGGTGTGTTGTTTTAGGGGCGCTGGAACAAGGGGGCCATGGCCCCATCACTATTAAAAGTGCCCTCTCACTTTTTACTGGCCATAAGAGGGAGAGACGGGGGGGGGTGGGGGTGGAGAGGAGTGAGTGGGGGGGGTCTGGGAGGAGAGGGGCGGCATGAGGACGGGGCCTCCGGGGAAGGGATAAGCACAGGGGGGTGGGACCACAGTTTGGGCACTGGTGGACCCCCCCCCCGCCTCTTCAGAGCATCCGCCACTCCTGTTTTATTATGAAAATAAGATCACAGGTTTTTTAATATATTGAGCTAAAAAAATGTGTAACCCACACACCTCCTGGGTGTGGTGCTTTGTCCTCTCTAGTGGGACCGAGACTACAGAGCGAGATTAATGAGTCTGTTCCAGCCTTTGCTAAGGGCCAGGTGGCTTTTAGCTCACGCAATAAGCTCCAGAGCTCCCAGGTTTGATCCTGGGTCTGTCGGGGTTACAGATGCCGATCTTTTATTTGAACGGGGAACCCACATTTTTTTCAGTTCAGTTCTGGTTCAGGACCAGTCGGTAGGACAAAGCTGGGGTTCAGGGGCAGTACTGGTTTGACCCCCTGACAGAGAGGGGTCTGGAGAGTGGCAGGTAATCACCCGCGTGCCCCTTGAGACTCCCACCCCTAGTGTAAAATAGTGAGTTTGCAATCTAGGAGCAACAACTAGGACTCACCAAACTCACCTCACGGGGAGGCCACAAACATCCATTATGTGGGAACAACTTGCTGAGCAGGGCAGTATTCAGACAGGCTGTAGCTCATTAGCAATGTCTCCCAGGATCACTTATCTTCATGAATGAGAGTGTTTGCAGGAAAGATAAGCTCTGACCTTTTTGGAGCTCACATGGGTCTGATCTCCCCTTTCCAGACAAACAGGTAACATTTCCCACACACTCCTATCATTCTCAAACCTGTCTATTCTTAAAGGGCAGCTCCCAATAACCACAACACAAACACTAACAATGCAAAAGCAAAATATGTATTAAGACAACATCCAAATTCACTTCTAAGTACAGACGTGTACACTAATCCAACAGTTTCTCCAGGTTTCTTTGTGCATGTTTTTTCACCACTATATGGAATATCCACAGGGTTTGAATATCTAATTTTCAGTTTTACAACCCAAGTTCCACCTCACTTACAGGGGCACCTGATGGACGACAGAAGCACGCTATTAGCACATATGTGGGCAAGTGGGTGCCCACAGTGGTCTCCTGGCTATAGTGAGTGTAGTTGCATGGAACTTGTCTGCGTGCACATGGCTGGAGTGCTAGTTGCAGCATCTCTGCAAATTGTTCTCTTAAGAAAGGGCTAGGTTAGTTTTACAAGCATGGCATCCTCCCATGTTATTACTAAGCCCGCAGTACATGGCACAGACAACATAGTCAATTGCAGCACTGCCTTACATCGAATATCAGCACTGGAAGGGACCTCAGGAGGTAATCTATTTCAACCCCCTGCTCAATGCAGGACCAACCCCAGCTAAATCATCCCAGCCAGGGCTTTGTCAAGCCTGACCTTAAAAACCTCTAAGGAAGGAGATTCCACCACCTCCCTAGATAACCCATTCCAGTGCTTCGCCACCCGCCTAGTGAAAAAGTTTTCCCTAAACCTCCCCCACTGCAACGTGGGACCATCACTCCTTGTTCTGTCCTCTGACATCACTGAGAACAATCTAGATCCGTCCTCTTTGGAACCCCCTTTCAGATAGTTGAAATCCCCACCCCCATTCTTCTCTTCTGCAGACTAAACAATCCCAGTTCCCTCCGCCTCTTGTCATAACTCAAGTGCTCCAGCCCCTAATCATTTCTGTTGTCCTCTGCTGGACTCTTTCCAATTTTTCCACATTCTTCTTGTAGTGTGGAGCCCCAAACTGGACATAGTACTCCAGATGAGGCCCCACCAATGTTGAATAGAGGGGAATGATCACGTCCCTCGATCTGCTGGCAATGCCCTTACTTATATAATCCAAAATGCTGTTAGCCTTCTTGGCATCAAGGACACACTGTTGACTCATATCCAGCTTCTTATCCACTGTAACCCCTAGATCCTTTTCTGCAGAACTGCTGCCTAGCCATTCGGTCCCTGGTCTGTAGCAGTGCATGTGATTCTTCCATCCTAAGTGCAGGACTCTGCACTTGTCCTTGTTGAATCTCATCAGATTTCTTTTGGCCCAATCCTCTCATTTGTCTAGGTCCCTCTGTATCCTATCCCTACCCTCCAGCGTATCTACCACTCCTCCCAGTTTAGTGTCACCTGCAAACTTGCTGAGGGTGCAGTCCACACCATCCTCCAGGTCACTGATAAAGATATTGAACAAAACCACACCCCAAACTGACCCGTGGGGCACTCCGCTTGGTACTGGCTGCCAACTAGACACAGAGCCATTGATCACTATCTGTTGAGCCCAACGATCCAGCCAGCTTTCTATCTATCTTATGGTCCATTCATCCACCCATACTTCTTTAACTTGCTGGCAAGAATACTGTGGGAGACTGTATCAAAAGCTTTGCTGAAGTCGAGGAATAACACGTCCACTGCTTTCCCCTCATCCACAGAGCCAGTTATCTTATCATAGAAGGCAATTACATTTTGTCTAGGTCATCTGGCTGACTGGCCCCCAACCGTGTGCATGTACAAGCAGGAGCCTTTCTTGTTTGGGCTGTCTTAGCATGGAAGCAGCTATTTATGTTATCTGGTTACTTGGGATTGACACAGAGCCAAACTCTGTTAATGTGGGTTACAGAAGCTCCTGTACTGATACAGACCTTCTGAGTGGCAGAATGAATGTGCCTTTGTCTGCTGTGTTAGAGGCCTGGGCTCTATTCTGAGCTGTGTCTGAAGTGACCTTCTCTCAGGTACCTTATCTGTTAAATGAGGAAGTGACAGTTGTCCCCAAGGCAGCAATATGGTACATAATGCAGGTTGTGACATGTCCAGCAATGTTAATAGCCCTCTGTAGATGACCAGGTATTAGAACTCATGAACTCTGGGCTTATGCTATTGGGAATTTTCCACTAGGTTACTAGAGAGGGTAATAGATCCTTACTCTGTTTATAAGAATTCGCCTCAGTAGTCTATGCCTGCTGCATCTGAGTCCCTAGATCCATATCCAGGTGAGTCATCTGTATCCAGGTGATGACATAAGGGAGCATCAGGAGGACTGTGGTTATGGAAGGATCACAGTGGAGGTGACAATAACCAAGGTGATTTAGCTGTTGGGCTTTTGTTTGGTTGTCCAGACGAGTCTCTGCTCTCCATGCTGGCACGCTGCCCTAGCCTTGGGCCTTGAGGTGAAGCTGGAGCACACAACTTATTCCATGGGGTCTCCTCCCACACAGCCGGAGTCCAAGGCTTCCTCACAAGGTTACTCTGTGGTTTTCCTGCAGCACCTGTGATCCCCATTGCTCACTAGGCCAAATCCAGGGAGCTGCAGGCACTGGGTCCTGCTATTCTGCCATTCCCAGACAGTCCCTCTCAGATGCTGAAATGCAGACCAGGGGGATGGAGGAGGTTCTCCTCAGTGGCTAGGCTCTGCTTTCTGGATCAGATACTTGTCACGAGTGGCCACTGGCTGTGTGCCTGGGCTGGTGTCGTGCTGCTCTCTTGGAAGAACCAGGAGTTCACCTAGGAACTGCCCGTTTTCACTTTCTGGGTCTGGGCAGCGGTCATGGCCGCCTCGAAACCCCAGGGATGGGTGTGCAGAAATGCCTAGGTAGCTAGAGGGGTTTGTCTGGGGATGGTTAGAGATTTAGGAGCAAGAGAGACCATTTCTCCGTTGTATTCCATCCTCCCAGTACCAGTGCCCTCTCCATTGCCAGCTGGGGGCTCTGCAGGGCTGCAAAGCTCGGGGCCCAGCTGTCTCTTCTGCAGTGGATTTCCCATAAGATCTCACTTGTGTCCCAGCCCAAGCTAAAGCCGTGAGTCAGCAGGGACTAGCACACCCGGTGACATGGGGCAGGGTGGGGACGTAGGTCTGTCTTGGGCTCCCCAAGACCCCTCCTGACAGGCCCATGACCCCTGGGCCTTTGCCCTGATAGGAAGGGTTTCTCAGCCAGGTAGACCTGAGGGATTGCTACAGCCCAGCTCTCAGCCCCTGCTGCCCCAGGGCAAAAGGCAGGTCTGCATCACTCCCTGCCCCTGTCTGTCTGTTCCTCCCCCAGCTCTCTCTGGGCAGGGATGCTGAGGAGTGGCCTCCCAGCAGCATTCTGGGCTGAGTCAGCGACTGGGACAGCAGGGCGGTGTGGGGGCTGCAGGCGGCTGTGGGACAGCGCTGTGCTGGGAGGAGGGAGGGAGGGATGCTGAGTGATGACAGTCCACAGAAAGCTCTTCTGTGCAGTGCTTGTTCACAGGGATCTGCCCCAGCCCTTCCTCTCTGGCAATCCCGCAGCAATCAGCAGCTCAGACCGGTTTGGGGCTCTCAGTGATTGGTGGGGCCAGACACATTGAGGACACCTCATCCCTGAGGCCTGGTTCACACCTGGGTGATGTCAACAGCCGGCCCTGGTACAAACCAGGGCAGCAGCTTTGGGCAGGACGAGGTGCCGGGCTCCCAGCAGTGCACAGTGGGCTGTGCTAATAGTGGGAAGGGGCTCAGTGAGGACTGGAGAGCCCCACCCTATAACAGCTGTGACCCCCAGGAGCAGCACTCTACTGGGAGTGGAAACTGAGGCACAGCTGGGTCACATGACATGCCCCAAACCACACAGTGGGAGAGCTGGGACTAGAGCCCAGACACCTGCTCCAGCACTTAGACCCTCTCTGCAGGTTTCCTCCCTCCACCTGCAGAGCCTGCTCCGCTCTCCCATTTCTGGGTGGAGTGGGGGCGAGGGCTCTTTCCAGATGGGACTTTAGCAAAGCTGGGAAAATTCTAACTTAGGACAATGGGAAGGCAGCCCCCCTGTGTGTCCCTCCCTCTGTAATCTGTCCTGGAGCAACACCGCTGTGGTGAGACTGCAGAGCCCAGGAATCCTGGGGAACTGGTTTTACACATTCTGCCTGTGCAAAGTGGATGGAGCAAGGGGGAGAAACTCCACCCCCTGCAAAGGCGTATAACCTCTCTAAAAGGTCCAGCCAGGGAGCATTGCACCTCTGCTTCCAGGGACACCAGTCAGCACTGCTGGGGCTTGTGCAAGGCAGAGAACAGAGTGGGATGGCTTCTATGGGGCTGCAGGTGATGGGCATTGCCCTCTCTGTCATTGGCTGGCTGGGCACCATCCTGTGCTGTGGGCTGCCCATGTGGAGGGTGACGGCCTTCATCGGGAACAACATTGTGGTGGCTCAGATCATCTGGGAGGGGCTGTGGATGAACTGCGTGGTGCAGAGCACGGGCCAGATGCAGTGCAAGGTCTACGACTCCATGCTGGCGCTGCCCCAGGACCTGCAGGCGGCTCGCGCCCTGGTGGTGATCGCCATCGTGCTGGCCGTGCTGGGCCTCCTCCTGGCCATCGTCGGCGGGAAATGCACCAACTGCGTGGAGGACGCTTCTGCCAAAGCCAAGGTCATGATCGTCGCTGGGATCATCTTCATCATCGCTGGCATCATGATCCTCATCCCCGTCTCCTGGTCGGCCAACAACATCATCCGGGATTTCTACAACCCCATGGTCACCGAGGCGCAGAAGAGAGAGCTGGGGGCCTCCCTGTACATCGGCTGGGCTGCCTCCGCTCTCCTGCTTATTGGGGGGGCCCTGCTCTGTTGCAGCTGCCCCCCCCGGAATGAGAAACCCTACTCTGCCAAGTACACGGCCGCTCGCTCGGTGCCGGCCAGCAACTACGTCTAGGGACCAGGTGTTCTCTGGGCCTCCTCGACCCTGGGGGCCACCCCTCCCACCCCAACAAGACAATCAAGGAGCTGCCGTCCTGTCCAGATCCAGCCCGCTGCTCTGCTTGCGCCTGGGGCCTCTGCGTGAGCCAGCTCTCCCCTGTGCCCTGGACCGATGGCTGAACACAGACAGAAGCTGGCAAGGAGCTTCCCTTAGGAGACTGTGACCTTTCCATGGGCGGGGGCCTTGGGAGAGCGGCTCGGCCTCCTGTGAGCAGAAGCCCCACGGTGCCAGGCTGGCTGGCTGCTCAGACACGCCCCCAGCACATCCCTGCCGGGCAGGTGCAGCTGGTGAACGGCTGCACAGGCCCCAGTGCTAAGAATCTGCCACTGCAGCTTGTTTGTGCCGGAGCGCGGGGCTCCTGGCATTCGCCAAGGTCACCAGCCCGGGCATCTCCACAAGGCGCAGCTAACTCCGGTGGTGTCTCCACGCAGCTCTCGCACCACCTGTGCCCACCCAGGAGCGGGAAGGGGGAGGGGTGCACTGGGGCATGGCGTGGGGGGAGGGGAAGGGTAGTAAGAAAGTGCAGGTGCTTCTCTGTTTCCCTTGAGATTTCAGCTGGTTCTTTAATCCGAGTTAAAACGGAGACTGTCCCTGACTGCCCTGGCAGCGCCATGCTTCCGGGGGGCAGAGAGGTGGCGTGGGGGTAGAGCAGGGAACAGAGAGCCCAGCCCCTGCAGTGCCTGAGGGAAGGGTGGGGGCCTCCAGGCCTCCTTCCAGTACCAGCGCTCGGGTCTCCGGCAGGTGCTGGCATTTCGGACGGGCCCTTGCACGGGGCTCAAAGCAGGAGCGTTCAGCCGGAGTTTATTAGAGTGAAACTGCAACAGGGCCCCTGTTTGTGTCCACGTGTCTGTGGCTGTCTCGGTGGCTGGGTTTCTGTTTGTCTCTGTCTCTGGGAGTGTCTCTGAGTTTCTGTGTGCGCCTGTCGACTCACAGTGTTGTCGTTCAGTGCCTGTCTCTGTCTCACTCTCACTCTCTAGGAGTCTGTCTTGCTCTTGGTGGCACTGGCCAGGTCTACCTAGAAACTTTTGCTGCTAGCGCAGTGTCACATAGGGGTGTGATTTGTACCCCATTTCTGTGCTGGCAGAAGCTGCAGAGCAGGGGCAGGAATGCCGGCAAAAAAGTCCTTTGCTGGCCCTGCTTATTTCTCCCTGAGAGCCAGGGTAAGCGGAACTGCCTGGGAGATTTGCCCCCGGGGCTCTACCTATAGAGCCAGGCTGGCCACGCTCCGAGTGGAGCATCAGTCAGAGACAGGGCTTGGTTCCGATGGCCCGTCCTGAGGGGCTGGGCTGCTGAGCAGGGGGCTGTTTCCCACAGGCTCACCCCTGCCCTGTGTTTCTGTTTTGACTCCTCCTCAGGCCTCTGTTTGTTTCGCTGCACCTGTGGTTTCTGTGTCAGCGGCACCGGGGAGGGGCAGTGCTGGGGACTGGCTGTCAGTGGCCCAGCTGGGCAAACCGGTTTGGGAGGTGGGAGCAGAGCCAGGCAGGTTGAGCAAGAGCAGAAAGGAAAGGTGCTTCCTCCGGTGACACCCCTCCTCTGCTGCCACCCATGTCCCGCTCCGGCTGAGTCTGGAACAGGGGAGCTCCAGCCTGACCACTGCAAACAGGAACAGCCTGGAGGCTGCCCAGATTAATCACCTGGCTACAGGCTCCCGCGGGCTGCCATCCCTGGGGAGGGGCAAAGCCACTGTAACAGGCATCCAACACTGTGGCCTGATGCTGGTTCCCACCTATGCAGACTAGACCAGGCGGCTCCAGGGCTTGCCTCTGGAAAGGGGGCCCCTTAGGTGTGGCTGATTTGCTTCCCCCGTGGTGACCCATAGGCTTCCCCCGAGAGCTGGAGCCTGGGGCAGAGCTCCACTGATGACAAGCAGAGCGGCTCTGGGGGCTGGGAGTGCCAGGAGGGGAAAGGGGGGTGTGAGCAGGGGTGCTGAGATGCCAGGAGAGCGCTAGAAGGGGGCCGTGCCCCAGGGCGACATGGGAGCCCCTCCGGCAGACCGGGGCCAGGCTGGGATCTTCTTGCCGAGGTGAAATGTTAATGGATTAGTGTCATTTTCTACATTAAACCGCAGCTGCTCCAAGCCCTGCTGTGCCGTGTCTCCTTTCCCTGCGGCCCACGCCCCGCGGCAGCTCCTGAACGGGGTGGGGCGCGGGAGGGATTGGGGGTGCTCCCGCATCAGGGGTGCAGGCCTGGTACAGTAGCAACACTTGTCGTGAAGTACCCGCTCCCCACATACCCCACAACCCCCCCAGACCCCCCCCCCCCTGTGCTCCCCACACACCCCAAAACCTCCCCAGAGCCCCACCCCGG
>ML677537.1:930971-963911 GCA_007922305.1 Dermatemys mawii | reverse complement strand
CCCCCCCCGCTTTCCAATCCACCCCCAACAGCCCCTGACCAGCCACAACCCCCCCCGCTGTCCAACCTCCACCCTGCTCCCTGTCCCGGTCACAGCCTCCCTCCACATGTGCTGGGGGAGATGCAGGAAGGAGTTTGTCTATCTTGCTCAGGGCCTCACCTGAGACACCGAACCAGGGGCAGGCAGGGTGGTAATGGGGGAAGGAGGACTGGCATTGTCCCAGCTCAGTGCTAGCTCCTGGCCGGGGGCTGAGCAGGACCGAACAGCATTTGTCTGTGTAGGCAGATCCCACAGGCAGCAGGGGGTCTGTCTGGGCAGGTGTTAAGTTCCCTGCTCTGGGGAACCATCCACCTCGTAGCTAGTGAGGTTCGGAGGGGCTCACAGCCCTTCCCCTGGAGAACCTGGCACAGTCCACGTGGGGGCAGACCCACGCGAGCAATTCCTGCATTGTTAATGTTGGGGAAATTGTAGTGACCTCCTGAGACACAAGCCCAGTGGCACAGGCCACGTCAAGGCCAGGCAGTAGCCAGCTGTGGGGCTCGGTGCTCCAGGACAGCCACATCCTGCTAGAACAGAATGGGGTTGTGGGGTCAGGAGACAAACTAAGTGGCCCATGTGTCAAAGAGTCCCCGGGGCGATGCTCTGGAACTGCTCCCTACAAAGCCAGTCAGGGCTCTATGGGGAGCTTCCTCTCCGTGAACAGCCTGTCTCCAAGGCTAGGAGCTTCACAGCTTCCACCTTCCTGGGTCTGACCTCAGAGCACTCAGCACCTTCTGCCCCTCTGTGTGCTTCTCCCAACAAGCCCGCCCAGGCGGGGTCCTGGGGAAGCCTGTGGATCCTGCACCCCAACTCCACAGTCAGCCGTGACTCTCAGCCAGCCAGTAAAACAGAAGGTTTATTAGATGACAGGAACATGGTTTAAACCAGAGCCTGTCGGTACAAAGAACTGGACCCCCTCAGCCAGGTCCATTTTGGGGGGCAGTGAGCCAGACAACCCCTCTGCACTTCACTCCATGCCCAGCCAGCTCCAGACTAACACTCCCCCACCCTCTTCTGTCTTTGTCTCCTACTGGAGCCAGGAGGTCACCTGATCCTTTTGTTCTCCAACACTTCCAGCTAACACCTTGCAGAGGGGGGAAGGGCCCAGGCCCTCAATTGCCAGGAGACAGGGCATCGGTCACTTACTTACACTGGCCCTCTGCTCTGCACCAGTGACACACCCTTATTCCTCCACAAAGACACTCAAGAAAGGCACAGGGGAAACTGAGGCACCCACACATGATCTAGAGGAACTATTAAGACCATTCCCACTCACACCATGGGAGTCAGGGACAATGGAGCAGGTGTGGGATAGGTGACAGGAGGTAAAGCAGCAGGGCCAGGATTAGGGATGGGAGCTGACAGAGAATGGTGGTGTGATGGGAACAGGAGCAGGGCTAGAAAGATAGCAGAGTTCTTTTTCTCTGTCCAGGCTCCTCTGCCACCTGCCTCAGCACCATGCCAGTGTCGTCCCTCGCTAGGTGTGGCAGGAAATGGACGAATACGTCCATCAGTGAGGATGGTAGGGCAGCGTCCCCTTCACCTTGCACCTGCGGGGATTGGGTGTCACTGGCCATGTGGCAGCACAGGGGAGCCCTCCACAGACTCTGCTGTCATGGGAGTGAGTTTGCAAGGCCAGGACTGTGGGCCTGGCTGCATAGGGCTCCCTGCACAGCTGGGCCCTGTACTGGTAAGTCTTTTATTTTACTTTCATCCCTGCCTAGACCAGCTCTCACAGGTGTTTGTCCAGCCTGTTCTTAAAAACTTTCAGTGCTGGGAATTCCACAACCTCCCTTGGAAGCCTGTTCCACAGCTTAACTACCTGGAGAGTTAGAAAGTATCGAACCTAAATCTCCCTTGCTGCAGATTAAACCCAGTAATTCTTGCCCTACCTTCAGTGGATATGGAGGACAATTGATCACCATCCTCTTTATAACAGCCCTTAGCATATTTGAAGACCATTATCAGGTTCCCACCACATCTGCTTTTCTCAAGACTAAAATGACCAGTTTTTTTTAACAAAAACAATGAGGAGGTCTTGTGGCACCTTAGAGACTAACACATTTATCTGGCATAAGCTTTCGTGGGCTAGAACCCACTTCATCAGATGCACAGAGTGGGAAATACAGGAGCAGGTATAAATACATTAAAAGATGTGAGTTGCCTTACTAATGTGAGGTCAGTCTAAGGAGACAGTTCAATTGACAGCAGGAGACCAAGGGAGGAAAAATAACTTTTGAAGTGGTAATGAGAGTGGCCCATTTCAGACAGTTGACAAGAAGGTGTGAGTAACAGTAGGGGGAAATTAGTATGAAGGAAATTAGGTTTAAGTTTTGTAATGACCCAACCACTCCCAATCTTTACTCAGGCCTAATATGATGGTGTCCAGTTTGCAAATTAATTCCAGTTCCTCAGCTTCTCGTTAGAGTCCATTTTGGAAGTTTTTCTGTTTTAAAATTAACACCTTTAAGTCTTTAATAGAATAGCCAGGGAGATTGAAGTGTTCTCCTCCTGGTTTTTGAATGTTATGATTCCTGATGTCAGATTTGTTTCCATTTATTCTTTTGCATAGAAAGTGTCCAGTTTCACTAATGTACGTAGCAGAGGGGCATTGCTGGCATGTGATGGCATATATCACATTGGTAGATGTGCAGGTGAATGAGCCCCTGATGGCGTGGCTGATGTGATTAGGTCCCATGATGGTGTCACTTGAATAGATATGTGGACAGAGTTGGCACCGGGCTTTGTTGCAAGGATAGTTTTCTGGGTTAGTGTTTTTGTTGTGTGGTGTGTGGCTGGTGGTGAGTATTTGCTTCAGGTTGGGGAGCTGTCTGTAAGCGAGGACTGTTCTGTCTCCGAAGATCTGTGACAGTGAGGGATCGTCCTTCAGGATAGGTTGTAGATCTTTGATGATGCACTGGAGAGGTTCTAGTTGAGGGCTGAAGGTGATGGCTAGTGGCATTCTGTTACTTTCTTTGTTGGGTCTGTCCTGTAGTAGGTGACTTCTGGGTTTTCTCCTGGCTCTGTCAATCTGTTTCTTCACTTCCCCAGTGGGTATTGTAGTTTTGAGAACACTTGATAGAGATTTTGTGAGTGTTTGTCTCTGTCTGAGGGATCGGAGCAAATGTGGTTGTATCTTAGAGCTTTTAACCTTTGGTCATTGCTTGGGTTTTCTAAACCTTTGGTCAGGTTTGTTGCTCTCCTCTGGACTCTCCAATTTGTTCACATCTTTCTTAGGTGGGTGCCCAGAACTGGGCCCAGTACTCCAGCTGAAGCCTCACCAGTGCCAAGCAAAGCAGGATAATGACCTTCTGGGTCTTAAGTACGATGCTCCTGTTAACACACTCCAGAATGAGATTACACTTTTTTCCAACAGCATCACATTATTGGCTCATATTCAATTTGTGATCCACTAGAAGCCCCAGATCCTTTTCAGCAGCACTATCCCCTAACCAGCTATTTCTCATTCTGTAATTGCACATTGGATTGATCCTTCCCAAGGATTTGCACTTGTCTTTACTGATTTAAAGCTTGTTGATTTCAGACCAGCTCTCCAGTATGTCAAGGTCATTTGGAATTCTGATCCTCTTCTCCAAAGTGTTTGCAACCCCTCTCAGCTTGGTGTCATCCACAGATTTTGTAAGCCTATTCTTCAATCTGTTATCCAAGTTATGAAAGAAAATGTTGAATAGTACTGGACAGACCCCTGTGAGACCCCACTAGCTACGTCCCCCAGTTTGACAATGAATCACTGATAACTACTCTTTGAGTATGGTCTTTCAACCAGTTGTACACCCACCTTATAGTAATACTGTATGTTGGGCTGGTTATTGGGGCGTTTAACATATGACTACATTGGGTTATCTCAGTAGGGGGCTATCTGGAAAGCAGGCAGGAAGAAAAAGCCATCTCTGAGCAAACAGTGAACAATTAAGAGCTAATGCCAGGATCAATACTTTGGTTTAAGACGGCCGTTTTGTCTCTACACCATGGTCATAGACTCCCAAAGGGAAGAACTGCAGATGTCCAAACTCAGGTCTGCAGGGCAAGCGCAGCCGATACTCAGGCTGGTCTAGCAGGAGAGTTTCCAGATTGCTCCCCAGGAGAGATAAAGGCAAGAGGCTGACACCTGAGGAGATGTACCAGAGAAGGGTCAGAGGTGTGGCTAGCCCAGTAACTATGACGTAGCTCGGGGTGGGCAAACTTTTTGGCCCGAGGTCCACATTGGGATTGCAAACTTGTATGGAGGTCCAGGTAGGGAAGGCTGTGCCTCCCCAAACAGCCTGGCTCCCGCCCCCATCTGACCCCCACCCACTTCCTGCCGCCTGACTGACCCCCTCAGAATCCCTGACCCATCCAACTCCCCCACCCCTGGCTCCTTGTCTGCTGACCCTTGCCCCTAATCAGCTCCTGGGCCTCCACCCCCTACCCAATCCCCCCACTCCCTGTCTTCTGACTGCCCTGATCTTTATCCACACATCTGCCCCCTGACAGACCATGGGGACTCCCTATTCAAACCCTGTTCTCCAGCCTCTGCCCCTTCCAACTGCCCCCTGCTCCCTGTCCCCTGACCACCCCCTGGGACTCCCTGCTGCTTATCCAAACCCCTGACTCCGGCCCCCTTATCACGCTAAGCTGGAGCCAGATATGCTGCTGCGCTGCCCCACAGGATGTGCAGCCCCGCCCCACAGAGCGCTGCCCGCGTGGCGGCGTGGCTGTGGAGGGACAGTGGGGGAGGGGCCAGGGGGAACCTCGCTGGTCAGCTCAGGGGCAGGACAGGACAGTCCTGCGGGCCGGATGTGGCCTGTGGGCCGTAGTTTGCCCACCCCTGACGTAGCTGCTTTACAGAGTTCAGCCACAGTGCTAGGCTGTCAGTCTACAGAGCTTGGGGCAGCGAGTTTCCCAGCCCGGGTTGACTGACTCAGACTGAGGACTCACTCTAAAACCAGCCGTGCAGACAGCATGGTGAAAATGCGGCTCATGCTGAAACACGGGCTCAGAAGACTGAGGAGGAGGGTGGGTTTCAGAGCAGGAGCTCCAGCCCAGCGGCAACTTCAAAGTGCTGTCTGCACAGCTCTTTCAGGAGCCCTGCTAGCCCATGTCTGTTGGCCCGGGCTGGGAGGCTTGCTGCTGCACTCTGTGCACACGAACCCCCAAGGCTCCTCAGTGCCAGGGGTGGAATCCTGGCTCCACTGACGTCAGTGGGAGTTTGCCCCTGGGCTTCTGAGCCTCTGGCGAATGAAGATAAAACAATACAGGGGGCGCTGCGGAGGAGCCTGGGGCTGTGTGGTGGGGTTCAAAGAGCAGGGGAGCTGGAGCTGGCTGGACCTTGACAAAGCCCTGGCAGGGATGATTTAGTTGGGGTTGGTCCTGCTTTGAGCAGGGGATTGGACTAGAACCTAGCGAGGTCCCTTCTAATCCTGATATTCTATGATCCTATGACCTGGATCACAGGGATAATGCGAAACAAGTCGTTATCGCTGCTTAACAGGCAGCTAGGAGGCCTCCCAGCTCTCCTGGCCCCCATCCTTCAGAGATGCTGCTACCTCATCCGTATGGCAACTATTGTCTGGCTTAGCATTATCCCTATGGCAACAAATCTGGGGCTCATAACAACCAGATGGGGCTGCCTGGTGGCCATGGTAACTGCTGGGGGGGTTGGCTTGTGCCTTGCAGGGTGGGCCTGATGTCACAGTGTATGCTCAGTGTGAGCTCAGCACTGGGGGCTGCCAGTGCTGGATGGCGGGTCACTCTGGGCACACGAAGGGCCATGGCTAGCCTCCCTGACGTCTTGATGCAGCTGGTGAGAACTGTCTCCCTGGGGAAGACACCAGCTCAGCCCCAAGGAAAGCATCCCCCCGGATCTCTGGGCACATTTCCGTAGGGCACCTCCAGAGCTACTGCACTGGCCCCAGGGCACTGGGTGAACCATAGGGGTGGGACTGTCTCTCCCTTGGTCCTGGGCACTGGATGCCCCCTGGGAGTGGGGCCGTCTCTCCCTCGGTCCCGGGCAGTGGGTGCCCCCTGGGGGCAGGACTGTCTCTCTCTCGGTCCCGGGCAGTGGGTGGAGCTGTGTCTCCCCTGGGTTCTGGGGCAGTGGTGCCCCTTGAGGGGCGGGTCTGTGTCTCTCCCTCCATCCTGGGTCATGGGGCTCCCTGAAGTCTGGGCCGTGTCTCCCCTGGGTCCTGGGCAGTGGGTGCCCCCTGCTGGTGCTATGCTCCTCACTCTCACTTTCCCCCACAGCCTTATGTGAATCACCTTTGTGTCTGCAAATAGCTGCTCCTGAAGCTCGTCCCTTCCCGTGGCTGGGCTGCCAAGCTGCCCAACGTGGCTGATATGCACGTTTCCTGTTCTGAGCCACAGGACGCCCCAGACCAAGCCTCTAAGCAGGGGCCAGAGGCCTCTTTGCCCACACGGCACAAGGTTGTTGTGGGAGGTTTACTAAACCCCTTCTGCCTTTCGCTGCACATGAGCCTGCTTGGCTGGTACTTCGGCCTCTGGAAGGTGCAGGAGGATGTGGTCAGCTGCATCCGTCTCTCACTGGAGCGCTGCACCGACCTGTTCTTCTCTGGGGCTCAGAACCTGCTGCTGGGCTGCATGCTGCTGCTGCTGCTTGCATGGAAGGCTTCGCAGCGAGCCCAGCAGTGCGTTCAGATGCAGCTGCAGCAGAGCTGGGTGAGACGTGGAGGGAGAGGGCTGCAGGGACACAGGGAAATCCCCAGTCTGGGGTCTCTGCCACGCCCCTGGCATGGGGAGACATGGCGGGAGCTCCTCCCAGCCCTGGAGCCGTGGGGAGGAGAGTGAGCTCCTGCCGGAGCCAGCGCGGGGAGGGGGAGCCGGGATGGACCCCCCCGCAAAAGGGGTCAGAGTTACATTTCTGCCCACTCCCCTGCTCTCCCCTCACAGAGCCAGCCTGCCCCTGTGGCAGCCTCTGCAAAGCCCCCCTCACTGGGTGGACTGGCCCTGGCTAGCCCCACACCTGCCTGGCCAGCTGCTGGGGCTGCGTTTCTGAACTCCCCCCCCTTGCTGGGTCCCTGCCGTACGGGCCGGGCTGCTGGAGCTGTGCTCCGAGCACCGGGCTGTGTCTGTGATGCTGGCCCGGACTCTGCTGTCTGTGCTGGCCACTCACCTTCCTGCCCTGCCTTGTCTCCGCCAGAAGGCGCTCGAGAGACAGTTTGCTACTGTGCTGTTGTGGCTGCTGACCTGCTACTGGCGCCTGGAGAGTCTGGTGGCCCCGATAGCCTGGGGCCCTGCCTACTGCATCACCAGGCTCACCAGCCTCCTGTCCTGGATCCTGCAAGCGGCGTTTGAACATACCATCCGGGTCGCTCTCCAGGCGGAGGAGGAGGGCGTGGAGATGGCGATGATGACGACGGAGAGGGGAGGAAGGCCTGGCGCGGCCCTCGCACCAAAGGATGCCCCTGTCCTTGGGAAGGAGGCCAGAGTCGAAGTTTCTTCTCATGGCCTTTAATAAATGCTGCTGGGAAGCTGCTCGTCCCTCACACGTGGGCTTGGGAGAGGGAGTGGCCAGAGCTGGGGGGTCTCCACTTGAGTGTACGTCCCCCCGGGGCTGCGTCAGTGGCCCCCGAGCAATGTTTACGAGGCACAAAGGGCACAAGCAACTGTCTGCGTTTGCCCTCGGTGCCTCCAGCACAGCGGCGTGGGCCTCAGGTGGGTGGCTGGGAGCAGGCACGTAACCTGGGCAGCCTCTCCAGCCACTCAGCAGCTTTGCTAGCTGGGCCGGCCCAGCCTCTGCTTCGCAGGCGCTGTGCGTTTGGATGCACTGGCCTGCGCTTGTCACTGCACGGGGCCCCCCATTTTCGAGCCAGAAGGGACCATGTGGTCATCCTGTGTCTGGCCCAGATAGGCCAGAGACTCCCCCCGCAGTGAATCCTGCATGGAGCCCAGCAACTTCTGGCTGAGCTAGAGCGACTCCAGCCCCGATTGAAGGACCCCGCCCCGCCCAGTGCTCATCACTCACACCCCTAGAACGCTGTGCCTGGCAGCCAGGGACATGGAGGCTGCCTTGCTGCTGCAGAAGGGGCAGCAGAGTAGACAGGCTCTTAAGGGCAGGGACAAGTTCTGGGTTTGTGCAGCTCCCAGCACAGTGGGGTGATCCTAGCTGGGGGCTGCCCATCATCCAGAGACAAGGGCGGTGGGAGGGGCCCTGGCCTGGCCCTCAGGAGAGCTCAGTTCCGGTCTTGTCTCTGCCACCGACACCCTGTGTGACCTCAGGTGAGTCACGTGAGCATTCTGTACCCAGTGGCTGGCTCGTCAGACACCAGCTAAAGGGAACCCAAAGGCAGCTGAGGTTCCCCCCAGGTCTCCCACTGGGGTTGGGGCAGCCCAGGACCTAGAGTATGGAGGAGATGCAAGGGCAGGACTGGAGGAGATGCTCCCCCCGACGCCGGCTTTGTGCTACTGGCTGGGTTTGCTGGTTTGTGCCCAGGGTTCCTGCAGGGCGAGGTGCACGGGGGCTCCCCAGGCTGAGCAATCCCCAGAACATGCACCTCTTCCACAGAGCAGTACTCCCCTTGGGCCTCTAGAGGGCACCTTCTACCCATAGGTCACTGCCCCTGGCTTGGCAGACCCGCCGCAAGCGGGAGCCTGCCCTGGACATGGGGAGAAGGGACTTTGTGACACTGCTCCTGGACAGCCCTGTGCTGTTCCTGGGCCGGGTCCTCGCCCTGTCCTGTGAGCATTGTGCCCCACAGCCCCCCTGCTCTCTCTGGTCAGAGCAGTTATCGCTATGGTAGAGCTGGGAAACTGAGGCACAGAGGACACATCTCTGCTGCATCTGGAAACCAGCCACCCTGCCAAGGCCATAAAAAGAGCTGTGTAGATGGTGCAGCTCAGGCTGGAGCCTGGGCTCTCAAATCTGAGGTCTGGGGGCGAGCTCACGCGCCAGCCGAAGCCACAGCGTCACAGCAGTGTCTGCGCAGCGAGTCCCAAGGGTTGGCTCGCTCCCAGCTGCAGGGCAGGGATACCCAGAGAGGCTAAGTTCACACAGCCAGTGTGGGGAGGAGCAGGATGAACTCCGACCTCCCATGGCCTGGGGAGCTGTCCTCTGGCTGGGTGCTGCTATCACACCAGCTGTCTGTCTGGGGAGTGTGGGAGTGTTTGGACAGTGGCTACAGGTGGCTGTGCTTTGTTCTCTCTTTTGGGGTCATGGGGGTTCGGGGTTTGGGCATCGGGTGTTTACTTTCAGGGGTTCTTTTGTTCTGGCAGGTTTTTGCCTGCCCCGTTTGGACTGGGCTGGCTTGCCCAGAGACCAGCACTGCACTTCGTTACAGAGTCGCAGGGTTTAACTTGTGAGCATGGATTGCGATTTTGCCTCAGACTCTGCCTCTGGGGAGGAGCGTGTTCTAGCTGTGGGGAAGGAGTCGGGGTTATAAATGTGAGGTGCCTTGCGCATGCTGTGTTGCTTTTCACACTTAGCCTTGTTGAGGCTGTGGTGGTGGAGGGGATGGTTATGTGGCATGGCTTTGTCCCTGCTGTGCCCCGCTCAACATCTGTTGTTAAAGTCACGATCGCTTAAGTCCAGACGAGCAGCTGGCCAGAGACCTGGCGAGGGGTGTGTGTGTGTGTGTGTGTGCGTGCGTGCGTGCGTGCGTGCGTGCGTGCGTGTGTGTGTGTGTGTCTTTGACCAGTGACGGCATGGCCTGCTTTCCTTGTGGGCGTCTGACACATTTGGTCAATTAAGCTGCCCCGGGGAATATGGGGCTTTCTATGATTGAAGCACATATGGGGTGGCAGAGACTGGGTCCCAGCAGGCACCAGATGGCTCTGCTCTGTGGGGGGCTGCACCCCCTTTGCATGCTAGCGGATGGCATTACAGGGTCTGTGGCTCCTGGCTCAGGTCTCACGGCCTGGGCCTGGATGTGAAATGGAGGCTGAGCCTGTTGCTATGGCATCTGTGGCTTTGGCTGTGGACTCTGGTTTGCTGGCAAAGCCACAAGCACAAATAGGCTGTTGAAAATGGAGGGGGCCCTATTCTGAGGGCTGGTGCCCTCGGGGAGCACAAGGCTGCTGGACGTGGTTCTTTAGTTGGAGGCATCAAGCACCAGTGTTGCCCCCTCAGTCCTCGCAGCCCCCTCCCTCCAGGCTTTCTGAGGTCCCATCCCCAACAAGGACGGCAGCGACTCTGAGAAGTGGGGGGATGATGCATTCACAGATCCTTCAGGTCCTGAACGCTCTGAGGAAGGATTCACCCCGGATGCAATTGGCCGTTTCTGGGTGAGCCAAAAGGGAAAGATGTGGTAGAGGAGGCAGCTTGATTTTCTCATCTTGATCTGTTTTGTACTTTGAAACATGTCTCTGTGGCTGAGCTTTTCGACTACCTGAAAGGGGGTTCCAAAGAGGATGGATCTAGACTGTTCTCAGTGGTAGCAGATGACAGAACAAGGAGTAATGGTCTCAAGTTGCAGTGGGGGAGGTTTAGGTGCGATATTAGGAAAAACTTTTTCCCTAGGAGGGTGGTGAAGCACTGGAATGGGTTCCCTAGAGAGGTGGTGGAATCTCCTTCCTTAAAGGCTTTTAAGGTCAGGCTTGACAAAGCCCTGGCTGGGATGATTTAGTTGGGATTGGTCCTGCTTTGAGCAGGGGGTTGGACTAGATACCTCCTGTGTCCCTTCCAACCCTGAGATTCTATGAAGTGGAAGTGGTGTTTTCCTGGGCTCACCTTCTGAGGATACATGTTGTCATTAACAGTTTAATCACTTCTATGCTGTGACATAAGGGATTGTTTTGGATCTCCCTCCACTTCTTTTAGAAAGAATTCAGAAGGTTATTTTGGACTGTTGCTGGGATGGCCAAAAGCCATATGTCCAGAGGCTCAGTGCTATGCCCCAGTTTTTAAGCAGTTCCTTGGAGGAACCCTTCAGTGTGCCAGCTCCCCACTCTTCCTTCAGGGCAGGGCATGCAGTTTTACCACCTCCTAGCCTGAGCCTCTTGGCTCCAGCACTCCTGCTTCACACCATTAGCTCTGCCCAAAGAGTCTGGTTCAGACACCTGGTCAGAGACTTGTACACTCTTCAGGGACTAATGCACCTTAGCAAGTATTTCCAGTGACACACCAAGAAGCATTTTCAAAACAGAGTATATTTTATTAGACATCAGGACCACAGCAGTGGAAGTCCTTGCGCATCTGGGGGAACATAGATGAAATCCCTTATCAGTGTGATCACCTCCTGCCAGGTTTCCCTCCCCACTCTGACCTCTGGGGTACAGTTGTGGGGACCTGTAGAAAGACCCCCCCAGCTTATTTTTACCAGTTTAGCTTAAAAACTTCCCCAAGGCACAAATTCCTTTCCTTGTCCTTGGATAGTATTGCTGCCACCACCAAATGACTTAAACAAACATTCAGGGAGGGGCCACGTTCCCAAAATATCTCCCGAAACCCCTTCACCCCCTTTCCTGGGGAGACTTGAGAGTCATATACTAACCAATTGGTTACAAAGTGAGCACAGATCAAACCCCTGGGTCTTTAGGATACTGCGAATCAATCAGGTTCTTAAATGAAGAATTTTATTAAAAAAAAGCAAAAGAACACACCTGTAAAATCAGGATGGAAGGTAACTTTACAGGTCAAATGAAAAAGATTTAAAACACAGAGGATTCCCCTCTAGGCTTAGCTTCAAATTTACAAAAACCAGAAATAAAACTCCCTCTTAGCATAGGGAAAATTCACAAGCTAAAATAAAAGATAATCTAACACCTTTACTTGCTTTACTTAACATTTTTGTAATCTTAGGGGCTGTTTCAGGAATATCTTTGGGAGATGGATCTTCCTGCCCTGGTCCCTCTCTGTCCCAGGGAGAACAATAACAAAGAGCACAAACAAAACCTCCCCTTTTCCCTTCCCCAAATTTGAAAGTATCTTCTTTCCCCTTTAGTCCTTCTGGTCAGGTGCCAATTAGGTTATCTGAGTTTCTTAACCCCTTACAGGTAAAGGAGGGATTTGATGTTATTATATTTATTACACCTCCTGAGTTTCATATGGTTCCAGGTTGATAATGGCCAATCTATTGCGTGGAATTCTGGAGACAGAGGCAGAGTAGATGACCATGAGCAGGTCCTGGCAGCAAGTTACTTTAAGGAAATTATGGGACTTGAGAATGTGGACTGGTTCTGGACTAGGGCCTTGTGGGTCAGAGCCATATCTTCTGGATAAGGTTAGGCCCTGCTGTTTCTGGTTCCAGGTCAGTAGGTCAAAAAATAGTGTTGAACTGGGAGAAAAACAGCGTCCACCAGAGTTGTTGGTTCAGGGTCTTGGCCCTGCACAGGTATTCCAGGTTCTTTTGATCAGTAAATACTTGGACTGGATGACAGGCCTGTTCCAAATAGTGTCGTTATTCTCTGAAGTTGAAGCTCCTTATCCAAGACCTCATGTTTTTTGTTGAGCACGTGTAATTTTCCTTGAATAGTGGGTGATGGGTGCAGTGTTTGGTCGGGTCTATGCCTTTGTGAAAGGACTGCCCCAGTCACTGTAAGCGAGGCATTGGCTTCCACAATGAACACTTCAGTCATGTCAAGACGGGCCAGTTCTGGAGTGGTGGTGAAGGCAAGTTTCAACTGCTCAAATGTGTTCTGGGCCTCAGGCAACCAATGGAATTAGGTGTTTTTCCAGCATAGGACCCTGAGGGGCTCAGCTTGAAAAATCTGAGATGAACCTCTGGTAGAGATTTGTGAAGCTAAAAGATGTTGTAGGTCATGCACATAGCAGGGTGCTGCCCATTTGTGGACAGACTGGACCTTGCATGGTCTGTCATGGTGTCTTCTGGGGACAAGATGAAACCCAGGCGCTTGGATGAGGTCTGACTGAATGCTAATTTAGTGTAGAGACCATGTTCTCATAGTCTGTCCAGGACTGTGTGGACTGTGAGTCGGTCCAGATTGTCTGAGAAGATCAATACATCATCTAAGTGTACCATCATGAACTGGTTCAGGAGGTCTCAAAGCACATAATTAATGAAGTGCTGGAATGTCACTGGAGCATTAGTCAGTCCGAATGGCATAACTAAATATGCAACTTGGCCAGGTCCGAAAGGTGATCTTCCATTCATCTCTTTCTCAGATACTGAGACTGTAAGTGCCCTAGAGACCCAGTTTTGTGACAATGTGGACTGCCCCCACATGGTCCAACAATATAGGGATCGGGGTAGTGGGTAATGGTTCTGGATTGTTATTTGAGTTAGGGGTTAGTAATCAGCACATAAATGGAGGCTGCCATCCTTTTTTATGAAAAGGTCACAGCATGGGCTGATGAAGTCAACTTGCAGATGAACCTCAGGGCCAAGTTCTCTTGGAGATATTCTCACAACACCCGCAGTTCAGGCTCTGACATTGTGTGTATCCACCCAAACGGTATCTTCACTGCTGACTGAAGTTCTATGGGGCAGTTGTAGTTCCAATGTGGAGGGAGGCTTTCTGCATTCTTCTTCTCCAAGACATGAGTGTAATCATGTTACCTGGGGGAAATTCCATTGTTCACCCAGTGGGTGTTTCATTGCTGATGACTGCACCTACTTGGGCCTTCCTGGATCTGGGTGCAAGGTACGCTGGTCCCTGGACATGCAGTCAGTAGAATTCTAATGGGACCTTCCCCCTTGCTGTAAATGAGGGGGTCATGAAGGGTGAGGCGGGAGATGCCAAGGATCAGGGGAAAATGCGGGGAATAGATCATGCCAACTTGTATTATTTCTCTGTGCCCTTGAAAAACGGCCTCCCGGGGCGGGCAGTCTCCTCCACAACTGGACTAAAGAAAGTGAGGTGCCATCAATGATTTCAACTGTATAGGGCAAGGGCCTTGTGTAGAAGGGAATCTGTAGGGCCCGAACTGTAGCTGCCTCTATGAAATTGTGCGCTGCTCCTGAGTCAGTGAGGGCCTGTTGGAGAGGAATCTGTCCGGGGTCCCCTGGGATGTTCAGCTGCACAGGCACCTGCGAATGAGAAGCCCCTAGATGGGGCTCAGGGTGTGTCTCAGTGAGAACTAGGATACAGAGAAGTTCTTTCCTCTGAAGGCTCAGCCAGTTCTCCCCACTGTGAGCCTGGGTCAGCTTGTTTCCCTGAGCTCTTGCTGTTCCTATTGGGTGGGCCGAGATGGTGTGGTCTGTTTCCTGAAGCAGACGCATGGTTTGTGCTGATGGCACCATTCCTTTCCTTCGGATGGGAGTCGCTGATGAGCAAGATCAGTTTGCATGTGCTCAGTGGGTGATACAGAAGCTGAGGTCCTGCTATGTGTGTAGTGGGGCTGCAGAGAACCTTCTCTCTCCTCTTTGTTCTCACAGCTGTTTATCCATGCGGGTGGTAAGGTCCACCAGGGCACGTAGGCCCACAGGCCTCTCTGCATGGACCAGTTCACCCATGTTGGATTTCTTCCTGCAAGCCCTGTTGGGACTGGGACAGCTGTGCTGCTTCGTTCCACTCTCCTCTGGGAGGCGATGGAAATCTGCTGCATAAGAGGCCACTGTGCCCGGTTCCTGATGGCGTCCCCCCAGGGCGGCCTCGGCTGTTTGAGCTCACTGCGGGTCATCAGACCTAGTTGACTGATTGGAGAAAGGCACCCCAGTGCGACAGCACCGGGCTATGGACTTCCAGCAGAGGGGAGGTGCAGCCTAATGCGTCTCCTGCTAGCAGGCTGATTACCAAGGCCCCCTTGTCCGGGTCAGGGGCATCGATGTGGGGACACATCACCACCAGAAGGCAGCACTGGTTCCTGGAGCACGAGGACTGCTGGCAGTTCCTGTCCAACCCTCACGGGCCCTGTTCTGGGCAAGGCACTGCAGGCTGTGTTCGCAGCACGGTGTTCCTGGGGCCGAGCTGCCTCACTTGCTCCTGCAGCCCCTGGCTGGCTGAGGTCATGTGCACAACTGGGACCTGCAGCACCTGATTATTCACGGGACAGCTGAGGGCCCCTTCAAGCGAGTCCAGTGCTTTTGGGGGCTGTGCTGGTGCTGCTGAGTCCATCCTTCTTACTCGGGATCGGTCTCTCAAGATTACTGGGGCCGAACCAGCTGTCTTGGCTGGGTCACGGGTGGCCAGACCTAGTCATTGGGGCCAGAGTCACAAGACAGGAATCAAGAATCAACTGGGTCAGGAGCGTGGGAGGTCAGAACCACGAGCTGGGAACCAGGGGGCCAAGTCAGAGGCAGGAGACAAACTGGAGATGAGGCTCGTGAGTCAGATGCCAGGCGTCACACCAGGTCGGGATGCCAGGAAATCAAGCCAACCATCCAGGAGCAGAGAGCACAAGTCACATAAGCCAGAGCAGGATGGAACCCAATTGTTTATACAGCTTCCTGTTCCTACTGCTGGCTTAATTAGGGCTAGTGGGCCAATCAGCCACTCCGGGACTCTGCCTGTCATACCTCGGGGCGGAGCCAGAAACTGTGCCAGGGCTATCCCAGGTAAGCCATTGACAGCAGGCTGCTCCTATGAACCCCGCAGACCCAACTTTTAGGCCTGTGGGTCATTGCATCACCCCTTCCCCTCTGGGCACCCTCTGGGCGACTAGGGCCAGGTTTCTTGGGATGGCTCCTGAGGCCTGACCCAGGATGGGAGCATGAACATTTGCATTCTTCTGGGCTAGAGCCTTCCCAATCTATCAAGTACCACAATTTTCGCTGCTTGATTTTAGAGTCGAGGACTTTGTGAACAACATATTCGTCCTGACCTGCTTGCACCGAGGGGCGACGATGGGGGATTTTGGGGGAAATATGTTCTTGGTGTACGGTTTGAGAAGTGAGCTGTGGCAAACAGTTTAAGCAGATTAACACATACACAGACACGCACAAATGAGTTACAGTCCTAAATTTCAAAAGGTAATAGAATCTTCTATGAAAAGCAAGCTCTTTCTGTCCTTTAGGGCTAACCCAGGCTAAGCAGCTGATTATCCCTTGCTTATGCCTAGAAATCTTGCCCCCCAGAGTGCATGTGGTAGTGAGATTCCTTCATGGAAGGGGTTTTATTTGCTTCAGCCCTTCAGCTTTGAGATGCAAACTCAGTTTATGGGAGGAATTAACTTGCAAGACTCATTTTCATGGGGTGGGGGAGAATAAACAACTAAGTATGTCTCCCCGAGCTAGAAATTACACTTCCAGGTCCAGTGTAGGCATACCCCAAGATAATAAAAAGTAGTTTAAGTCTATCTAGAATGAAAAGTATCCTAAAAATGGCATGGGTCCATTACTAGGTGGACATGGTGGAATTGTCAAATGTAGAAAAGGTGGAATTTTTCAGTAAATATTTTGTTTTATATTTGGGGAAAAACAGATGATGTAGTCATATCATATGGTGATAAAAAAACACTTTTCACTCCAACAGTAACTATGGATGATGTTAAAAAGCAGCTACTAAAGTTAGACATTTTAAAATAAGCAGGTCCAGATAATTGCATCCAAGAGTTTTAAAAGAGTTGGCTGAGGAACTCTCTGGACTGTTAATGCTCATTCTCTGTGGAAGTTTCAGAAGACTGGAAGAAAGCTAATGTTGTGCCAGTATTAAAACAAGTTAAAGGGATGGCCCAGGTAATTATAGGCCTGTCAGTCTGATGGCGATTCCAGGCAACATAGTAGAATGGCTGATATGGGACATGAATAAGAAAGAGTTAAAGGAGAGTAATGTAATTCATGACAATTAACATAAGTTTATGGAAAATAGATCCTTTTGAATGAATGTGGTATTTTTTTATGAGATTAGAAGTTTGGCTGATAAGGGTAATAGTGTTGATGTAATATACTTAGCCTTTCGACTTGATACCACCTGACATTTTGATTAAAAAACTAGAAAGACACAAATCTAACATCACAAATTAAATTAATTAAAAGTTGGCTCACTGAAAGGTCTCACAATGTAATTGTAATAGGGGAATTGTAAGCAAGCATGTGTTTTTTTAGTGGGGTCCTACAAGGATAGTTTTTTGGCCCTACACTAAATATTTTTATCAATGACCTAGAAGAAAACATAAAATCATTACTGATAATGTTGCAGACAACACAAAGATTGAGTGAGTGGTAAATAATGAAGAGTACAGTCACTGATTCAGTGTTACCTTCATCACTTAAGCTGGGCTTAAGTAAAAAATATGGATTTTACTACAGCCAAATGTAAAGTCACATATCTAGGCATAAAGAATGGAAGCCATACTTATAGGATGGGGAGCACGCTGAAAGAGACTTGGGGGGTCATGGCAGCTAATCAGCTGAACATGAGGGCCCAGTACAATGTTGTGGCCAAAAGGGCGAATGCAATCCTTGGATGTAAAAACTGGGGAATCTTGAGCAGGCCTAGGGAGGTTCTAGTACCCCAGTGTCTGGCACTGATTCAGCTGCTGCTGGATTCCTATGACCAGTCCTGGTGGCCACAATGCAAGACAAATGTTGATAAATCAGAGGGTTCAAAAAAGAGCCACGAGAATGATTAAGAGACTAGAAAACCTGCTTTATAGTGATAGATTCAAGGAGTTCATTCTATTTTGCTTAACAAAGAAAAGGTTAAGGGGTGACTTGATCACAGTCTACAAGTATCTATATGTGTCACGGAGTCCCCGGGACGATGGTCTGGACTTGCTCCTTAAGAAGCCAGTCAGGACTCTGGGGGGGAAGCTTCTTCTCTGTAAACAGCCTGTCTCCAAGGCTAGGAGCTTCACAGCTTCCACCTTCCTGGGTCTGACCTCAGAGCATTCAGCACCTTCTGCCCCTCCATGTGCTTCCCCCAGCGAGCCCAGCCAGGCAGGATCCTGGGGAAGCCCGTGGGTCTGCACCCCAACTCCACAGTCAGACGTGACTCTCAGCCAGCCAGTAAAACGGAGGTTTATTACATGACAGGTGATCTAAGACAGATCTTGGAGGTACAGCAAACACGACCCCTCTGCTGGGTCCATTTTGGGGGCCAGAGAGCTAGGCCAGCCTGCCTGTAGCTCTCTGCCTCATCCCAGCCAGACCCAGACTGAAACTCATTTCCCAGCCCCTCCCCCGCTTCCTTTGTCTCCTTCCCAGGTAGCAGGTCAGGTGACCTCTTCCCCCCACCTGGAGTCAAGCTACAGCTACAGGCATGGACACCTTCACACAATAGTCAGGGGAGCCATTGAGAGCATTTCTATTCCCTCACAATATGGCAAGCTGATATTTAATTGTGGGCTCTTCAACCTAGCAGAGAAAGGTGTAAAACAATTCAATGGCTGGAAGTTGAAGCGAGACAAATCCAGACTAGAAGAGAAACTGCAGAACTAAAAGTCATTTGCAAATATAACACCATAAATTTGGGCTTGAATAGGGACTGGGAGTGGCTGGCTCATTACAGAAGCAACTTTCCTTCTCCTGGAAGTGACTCCTCATTAATTATTGGGAGTGGACCACATCCACCTGGATTGAATTGGCCCTGTCAACACTGGTTCTCCACTTGTGAGGTAACTCCCTTCTCTTCATGTATAACAAGGCCTGCATCTGTAATTTTCACTCCTGCATCTGAAGAAGTGGGGTTTTACTCACGAAAGCTTATGCCCAAATAAATCTGTTAGTCTTTAAGGTGCCACCAGACTCCCTGTTTTTTGGTGGATACAGACTAACACAGCTACCCCCTGATACTTGACACCCAGCACTAGTTGTGATTCACACTCAGGAGCCATTGCCCCCCACCTGGCATTAGATTCACACTCAGCATCCAAACTCTCCCCACTCCAGGCACTGGATTCACACTTAGGATCCAGCTGCCCCCCGGCACTGAATTTACACTCAGGATGTACACCCCACCCCCACAGTGGATTCCCACTCAGGATGTAGAACCCCCACCCTCCCGGCACTGGATTCCCACCCGAGATGTAGAACCCCCTACCCCTCCCCAGCACTGGATTCCCACCCGGGATGTAGAACACCCACCCCTCCCCGGCACTGGATTCTCACTCGAGATGTAGAACACCCCCCCTCCCGGCACTGGATTCCCACCCGGGATGTAGAACCCCCACCCTCCCGGCACTGGATTCCCACTCAGGATGTAGAACCCCCACCCACCTCGGCACTAGATTCCCACCCGGGATGTAGAACCCCACCCCTCCCGGCACTGGATTCCCACTCGGGATGTACACACACACCCCGTACACTGGATTCCCACTCAGGATGTAGAACCCACCCCCCCGGCACTGGATTCCCACTTGGGATGTACACACACACCCCGGACACTGGTTTCCCACTCAGGATCCAGCCCAGGCAGTGGTGCTGAGTCACTCTTCAGAGTCCAGCTTTGCTTGTGCCGGAGGAACCTTCCCCTTCTTGGCACTGCACTCACTTGGAGGCAGCTTTGCAGCTGGGCCTTAAATCGTGACTTTAATGGCCTGTTTCACACTTTTAACATTGTGTCCACAGTTAATTTAAGCCCCTGCTCCTCTTACAAGATAAACAGGCTGGGGAGCCTGCTGGCCAGCTCCCTCTGTCGGCTAGCTCCCTTGCCAGCCAGCCCTGGCTCTCCCTCCAGCCTGACATTCCTGCACTTGGCCCTGTTAGCTGCAGCTGGGCCGCCTGCTTGGAGAGTCTCAACATTTGCAGATCAGTTCTCAGGTCTGTTGGTGCTTTTCTAAACATCGTGTTCCCGGGCCTGGCTTGCTCGGCCCAGCTGTGCACAGCTGTACAAACAGCTCCGCTCCACACCCAGCATCCCCGCCACTCCAGGCTGGCTCGGCTACCGCCGGCACCTCAGAACCCGCTCGGCGTGAGGTCTAGCCCCCACCACACCATCCCGGCCAGTCTGTGCTGAGGGACCCAGGCAGGAGGGGACAGAACTGGGGTCTATCCCCCATCCCCTCCTCCACCCCAGCCATGGCCAGGAGGGAGGACACAGAGCCAGGGTCCTTGTGCTCCTCTTCCCCAGCCTAAGCGTTTTTGGGGAGCTGGCAGGGGGTGGCAGAACTTCAAGGTAATGAACAGGGAAGGTGAAAAGACACCAACCAGAGAGCAGACCCACCAGCATGGCCATGTGTCTGCAGTACGTTCACCCCACGCTGTCCCGTGTCACCAAATCACTCGCCCCACCCTGCCCCATGTCACCAAAACACTCGTCCCACCCTGTCCCGTGTCACCAAAACACTCGCCCCACCCTGCCCCATGTCACTGAAACACTCACCTCACCCTGTCCCGTGTCACCAAAACACTCGCCCCACCCTGCCCTGTATCATCGAAACACTCGCCCTACCCTGCCCCATGTCACCAAAACACTCGCCCCACCCTGCCCCATGTCACCAAAACACTCGCCCCACCCTGTCCCGTGTCACCAAAACACTCACCCCACCCTGCGCCATGTCACCAAAACACTCGCCCCATCCTGCCCCGTGCCACTGAAACACTCATTCCACCCTGCGCCGTGCCACCCACTCGCCCCACCCTGCCCTGTGTCACCGAAACACTCACCCCACCCTGTCCTGTGTCTCCAAAACACTCACCTCACCTGCCCAGTGTCAACAAAACACTTGCCCCATCCTGCCCTGTGTCACTGAAACACTCGACCCGCCCTGCCCCATGTGACCAAAACACTCACCCCACCCTGCCCCATGTCACCAAAACACTCGCCCAACGCTGCCCTGTGTCACCAAAACGCTCACGCCCACCCTGCCCCCTGCCACCAAAACACATCCCACCTTGCTCCCTGTCACCAAAACACTCATCCCACCCTGCTCCCTGTCACCAAAATACTTGCTCCCATCCTGTCCCATCACCAAAACACTCACCCCACCCTATCCCTTGTCACCAAAACACTCACTTCACCTGCCCCGTGTCACCAAAACACTTGCCTCACTTTCCCCGTGTCACCAAAACACTCGCCCCACCCTGCCCCTGTCACCAAAACACTTGCCCCACCCTGCCAGACAGGGCAGTGGGGGAGAAGTGCTGATACTGTAACAGCTCAGCCTTGCTATGGTGACCCCCACAACACTCCCCATCCCCCCACATCCTAACCATCTCCAGACACATGCACACCCCAGTCGTCCCCCTGTGACCTTCCTCATCACCCACCGTGACCCCTAGGCACCTCGTCACATTGCCCCCCCAGCTTTGCCCCCTCCTTCTCTCCCAGTCTCCCCACCTTCCCACAGTGACCCCCTCAACATCCTATCACCCCCTCCTCCGCCCCCTTGCAGCAGCCCCTCTGCTGAGGGGAGTGGAATAGCCACTCTTCAGGCCATGCTGCAGTTCTTGTTTAAAGCTGAATTTTGTACCTGTTCAGATACCCCCAAAATGTGAGCTCAGCATTAAACCCAGTAGGTGAGGTTGGGGGTGGGGTGGAGATTGTGGGAAAACTGGGGTTCCTGAGGTACAGCAACGGGGACACCAAGTCTATTCCTAGAGATTAAGGCCAGAAGGGACCGTTAAATCCTCGCACAGACTGTTGAATGTACCCAGGTACCCCTGTGCTGGGCCCAGTAACTTGTGTTTGGCTAAAGCAGCTCCTAGTTGGGGTTCAAATGCCCCAAAGAGATGGAGACTCCCCCTCTTCTCTTGGGGGTTTGCTCCAGTGGTTCATCACCCTCAGAAATGTGTGTCTGGTGTCAGTCCCCAGCACTGGTTCTCGCTTGGCCTTTTCCCACTGGATTAAAGAGCCTCTGGTGCCCCAGGAAGGTATTTACACACATGGCATCAGGTCACCTCTCACTCTTCTTTCCGATCAGTTGCACAGATGGAGCTCTGTCCAGCTCTCAGCCTCAGCCGTTTTCTCCAGCTGTGGAATAATTTTTGTGACTTTTTTCTACATCCTCCAACTCTTCAACAGTCGTTTGAAAATGTGGCCCCTAGAAGTAGACACCATATTCCAGTGCTGGTCTCACCAGTGCCGTACACAGAGGTAAAATCACCCCCATGTATACACCCCGGGATCACATTAGCCCTTTCCTGCACAGCACATCAGTCCTTTTCAGAGTCTCTGCTTAGCACGGTACAGCGCCCCAGTCTCTGGGGATTGCTTGCGTTCTTCAGTCCTAGATTTATAACTTTGCGTGTGGGTGTATTTAAATGTGTTTTGTTTCAGTGGGCCCAGTGTACCAAGCAGTCTGACGCCCCGGCCTCATGCCAACCTTTGCGTCACTGCAAATTTTACCAGCATGATCCAATATTTATTTTCAGATCACTGATGAAAATGTTGACTGGCATTGGGCCGAATGCTGATCCCTGCAGACCCCTTGGGAATATCCCCCTTCACTAGATCCCCCCCGACTACTTGTTGAGATCTCTCAGTTAGCCAGTTCTCAGTCCATGCAATGAGTGTTCTATTCCTATTGTATGGTGTTAATTGTTAAATTAGAACGTCTTGTGGTGCTTACTCCAGCACCTTACAACAGTCAGTCCACACTCAGAATGTCTTCACAGAATGAAATCAGCTTGCTTTGCCAAGACCAGGTTCCCATTCATGCTCCTAGATGTAAAACTTTGCATGTGGCTGTAGTAGAATGTCAGGCACCGCTGTGGACTGGTGTTCATTATATTCCCCTCCTTTAGTAGCTGGGTCTGCAACATGACATTGCTAGCGTGGCCGAGAGGAATGCTGGGAGTTTCCTTGTACTGCTGCAGACATGCCCACCACTGTTTGTCCTTTACTAAACGTTACTGTCGGGGAGCTAATATTTTGGGGCATGTGAAGGCATTGCATAGACTACAGCGATGGAAGTGGAGGCAGATCACTGCCTCCTGGGCCACGGAGAGTGGGGCAGCTCCTCACACAGCCATGCTTGAGTGCTGCAGGTTGCTTCTTTGTGGTCCTTGCTCTAGAGAAGGGCCTTCTCCTCCAGCAGCGGGAGGATCATCCTGGACACCTGACGCTGGAGCTCAGCAACTCTGGGAGCTCCTGTGGGTGAGCCCCCTCCTGAGACTGGACTCGTAATGGGGCCTGTGGGGAGTTTCCCCAGCCTCCCTTGCCCCCATCCCTGAGGTCCCCTGGAGTAAGGCCTCCTGTTTAGCTCTGTGCAGGTGTGGGACAGGAGCTTGTTGCTCCATCCAGTCCCAGCACAACAATTGCTGAAGAGGTGGGATGAGTCGATGTGGCTGGCCATACTAGAGGCTCAATATCCAACTTTTCCAATGCACAGGAAAGAGAAGAGGAACCTCAGGAGGCCAATGTGGCTGCATGAGGCACTTTGTAGCTATCTACAAACCAATAGGGATCCACACAGGAAATGGAAGGAGGGGCACGGCACCAAGGAAGGACACATGGGAACGGCATGAGTCTGTAGGAACAAAGTCAGGAGAGCCAAGGCAAAGGTCCAGGCATGTTAGAGACAGCAAGAAGGGGAATCACAAATACATCAGAGAAAGAAAGGAAGATCAGGGATGCTGAGGGTCTGCTGCTCAATGGAGAAGGTGAGCTGGGAACGGAAGATGCTAGGAAGGAAGAGCTGCTCAATGAAAACTCATGGCGACTGGGGGAGGTCCCGGATGATTGGAAAAAGGCTAATTAGTGCCCATCTTTTAAAAAGGGAAGGAGGAGGATCCAGGGAACTACAGGCCAGTCAGCCTCACCTCGGTCCCTCAGTCCCTGGAAAAATTATGGAGCAGGTCCTCAAGGAATCAATTCTGAAGCACTTAGAGGAGAGGAAGGTGATCAGGAACAGTCAGCATGGATTCACCAAGGGCAAGTCATGCCTGACTAACCTAATAGTCTTCTATGATGAGATAACTGGCTCTGTGGATGAGGGGAAAGCAGTGAATGTGTTATTCCATGACTTTAGTAAAGCTTTTGATACGGTCTCCCACCATATTCTTGCCAGCAAGTTGAAGTATGGGCTGGATGAATGGACCATAAAGTGGATAGAAAGTTGGCTGGATCGTCGGGCTCAATGGGTATTGATCAATGGCTCCATGTCTAGTTGGCAGCCAGTATCAAGTGAAGTGTCCCAAGGGTCGTTTCTGGGGCTGGCTTTATTTGATATCTTTATCAGTGATCTGGAGGATGGTGTGGACTGTACCTCCAGTAAGTTTGCAGATGACACTAAACTGGGAGGAGTGGTAGATACGCTGGAGGATAGGGATAGGATACAGAGGGACCTAGACAAATGAGAGGATTGGGCCAAAGGAAATCCAGTGAGGTTCAACAAGGACAAGTGCAGAGTCCTGCACTTAGGACAGAAGAATCCTATGCACTGCTACAGACTAGGGACTGAATGGCTAGGCAGCAGTTCTGCAGAAAACGACCTAGGGGTTACAGTGAATGAGAAGCTGGATATGAGTCAACACTGTGCCCTTGTTCCCAAGAAGGCTAACGGCATTTTGGGCTGTATAAATAGGGGCACTGCGAGCAGATCGAGGGATTATTCAACATTGGTGAGGCCTCATCTGGAGTACTGTGTCCAGTTTTGGGACCCACAGTAGAAGAAGGATGTGGAAAAATTGGAAAGAGTCCAGAGGAGGGCAACAAAAATTATTAGGGGCTTGGAGCACATGACTTATGAAGAGAGGCTGAGAGAACTGGGATTGTTTAGTGTACAGAAGAGAAGACACAGGGGAGATTTGATAGCTGCTTTCAACTACCTGAAAGGGGGTTCCAAAGAGGATGGATCTAGACTGTTCTCAGTGGTACCAGATGACAGAACAAGGAGTAATGGTTTCAAGTTGCAGTGGGGAAGGTTTAGGTTGGATATTAGGGAAAACTTTTTCACTAGGAGGGTGGTGAAGCATTGGAATGGGTTCCCTAGTGAGGTGATAGAATCTCCTTCCTTAGAGGTTTTTACGGTCAGGCTTGACAAAGCCCTGGCTGGGATGATTTAGTTGGGATTGGTCCTGCTTTGAGCAGGGGGTTGGACTAGAACCTCCTGAGGTCCCTTCCAACCCTGATATTCTATAGTTCTCTGATTCTATGAATGCCGACTTCGCTTCAGTCTTCACACCCAAAATAACATGAGACTGGACGACTAGCAAAGTTACCGTAGATAATAAAAGGGAAGGGGCGCAGACTAGGATATGTAAAGAACAAGTGAGAGATCTTCTGACTAATTTGAATGAATTCAAGTCAGTGTTATTCACCCCAGGGTGCTGAAGGAATTAACTAGAGAAATCTCGGAGCCCCTGGCGATAATATTTACAAACTCCTGGATGGCAGGAGAGGTCCCAGAAGCCTGGAGAAGGGGTCATGAGGTTCCCATCTTTAAAAAGAGGAAAAAGGAGGAGCTGGGGAACTATCGACCAGTCAGCCTGATCTCCACACCTGGGAAGCTACTAGAGCAATGTATAAAATGTTCAATTTGTGAATACCTGGAGGATGAAGGGCTGACCAGTAGCAGCCAGCTTGGATTTACTAAGAACAAATCATGTCAAACCATCTTGATTTCCTTTTTTGACAGGGTGACTGGTTTGGTGGATAGGGGGACATAATGGTACCTGGACATAATGTACATGGACTTTAGCAAGGTTTTTGACAAAGTCCCACGTGACATTCTGATAAGTAAGTTGGAGAAATGCAGATTCGGCAGAACTACTATTAAGTGGATACATAATATGTTAAACAATCGCCAACACAGAGTCACTATTAATGGAATGATGAATTGGAGGGAGGTCTCAAGTGAGGTTCCACAGGGATCTGTTCTGGGTCCAGTGTTGTTTAACATCTCTATTAATTACCTGGACCTAGGACGAGAGAACATACTGATCAAATTTGCAGATAACACAAATCTAGGGAGGGTTGCCAACATTTTGGAGAATAGAGCTAAAATTCAGCAGGATTTTGATAAATTGGAGAACTGGGATAGACAACAAAATGAAATTCAGCAAAGACAAATGTGAGGCGCTACATTTAGGGAAGAAAAGCCAAATGCACAAATGGGGGCTAACTGGCCTGGCAGCAGCATTGCTGAGAAGGATTTGGGAGTTGTGGTCGATCACAATCTCAACATGAGTCAGCAATGCAATGCTGCTGCTGTAAAAAAACGCAAATGCAATTGTAGGTTGCATTAACAGAGCCATAGCATGGAAGTACCACTGTCCTGGGCACTGGGTAGGCCTCAGCTGGAGAACAGTGTCTAATTTTGGTCACCAGTGAATAGAAAGGATGTAGAGAAACTGGAAAGGAGCCAGAGGCAAGCGACAAAGCTGATCAAAGGATGGAATGCAGGCTGAAGGAACTGAGTGTGTTTAGTTTGGAAAAGAGGAGATTGAGAGGGGCCATGATAGCGATCTTCAAATACTTGAAAGGCTGCCATGATAAAGATGGGAAAAAGTTGTCATCTCTTGCCACAGAGACAGGACAAGAGCTAATGGGTTCAAACTACAGCAGAGCAGATTTAGATGATATCTCAGGAAAAACTGCCTAGCTGTAAGAGCAGTAGGACAGTGGAACAGAGGCCTGGTGAGGTTGTGGAAGCTTTTTCCCTGGAGGTTTTCAAAAGGAGGCTGGAACTGTCTCTCTGGGATGGTTTAAACACAACAAATCCTGCCTCTCGGCAGGGGTTAGACTAGATGACCCTGGTAGTCCCTTCTAACCCACTGGTTCCATGAGTCTAGGTTGGGAGTCACTGTGCTAGAAGAACTTGGTACTGTGAGACTGGAAGAGTGCTAATGTGCCAGTATTCAAATGGAGAGGCAGGATGGCCTGGGTTGCTCTAGTCCGGTTAGCCTAAGACTCATCTGGGGAAAATAATGAAAAAGCTGATACGGGATTATGTTAAGAAAGACTGTGGAATAATGTTTCCTCTTGAGTGCTGCCCTGCCCCGAGGGGAGGAGGTAGGAACTACCCTGCAATGTCTAGAACTGGTTATGATTTAGCACCAGAGACATTTACACCCATTCTTTTCTGCCACCCGAGTACAAACTCCTTCATTACAAGATGATTATGAGAGTTCAGTGGGACCCTATTGAGGGTGAGAGCCTGAAAGGCCTAGTGCTTGGAGCCCCGTCAGTCCCTGTTTCTGAGCTTGTGGCTCGCACAATGCGCCAGGGATCGGAAAGGGATCGGTGTCCATCAGACAGGTCCCTGGCGCACTGTCTGCATGGATCACTGAGGTAACTTTCCCAGCCACCATCATGGCCACTAGTTTCAGAATGGCTGAGGAGTGGGGAAGATGCGATTTCCCCCATCCTGGTTTGTACTGTCTGGTTTCCAGTTTCTGAATTTGCCCCGACGTTGGTCTAGAAAACAGAATCCCACTGTGTGACCCAACTGACCAATCAAAAGTTAGCGAGCGCACTGCAAAACAACCCCCTTCCCGCCCTCGGCCATGCAAGTGACAGGGCGTGCGGGGAGCATCCCCGGAAAGACGGTTACAAACACAAAGAGTTTGGAAAAACTTAAAATGTTTTGCAAAAAAGGGAAATTTTACTAGGATGGTTTGTGTCTTGAGAGATCCCGCCCAGCTGCTCTGTTTACTGGCATCCCTCATGTGCAGGCGCCCTCGGGGGAGAGGTTAACGACACTGTCTGAGGGCGGATGCCTTTATCTCCCACACAACGGCTCGACAATGGCCACTGCTACTCCTGCCTCTGCTAAAGCTACAGAATGAAACAAAGGAGCAAAGGTGGAACCTGCCCCGCTCAGCACAGAGCTAGGCTCCCCTCTCATGGGGGCCGGGCGCAGGTAGAGGGCACGAGTCTGCCTCAGCCCCTATTAGCAAAGCCGGCACCTCCAGCCCGGGCGGCAGGAGCTCCAGTTGTTAGATCCCAGCTCTCAGGTTTGGCTCCGCTTCCAGGGACCCACCCTGGGGATTACAGCATCAGGCCTCCAGAGCCTGGGGAGAAGTGACAGCCGCCCCATCCGGCACCGATCCTCCCGCTGCCTCCCCTGAGATACGTAGGGAACCATACGCTGGGGTTTTCCCAGATGCTTCGGGAGCATTTTTCAAATCAGAGGAAATATCCAGGGTTCTCCCTGTGGAGCAGATGTTTCAGCTTAGAAAGAGCAGTCTCTGCACTGCACTGGTCCCTCCCCTGCAGCCGCAGCTCTTGGGTCCTGCTGCCGCACCCAGCCGCCAGGTCAATGGAGCTGCCCTGTGCCTCACAGCTGGGCCGCCTGCCCCGCCATGGAGCCTCAGAGCCTGGCCAGAAGGTGACAGAGCCGGGGAGGGGGAGAGATCCCCCAGGGAGGCTCTGACTGACAGGCTGGCGCTGTGTCCTAGGCCTGCACCAGCCGCCCTGCCTCTGTGACCGGCAGTGTAACACTGCCCCCCACCTCGAGTGGGAGACCACAGATCCCCCTGCCAGCACCCTCCAAATACCCCCTGAAAGACCCCCTCCAGCACCACCAAACTGCCCACCTGGCACCCGCTCCAAGTCCCCCCCCCCCCCTCCCCCCCCCCCCCCCCGTATTTGGGAACTTGAAATACGGTAACCCTAGAACCAATGGATCCGCGATGACTTCCCAGTGCAGGCCCTGGATCCAGGCCCGGCTCTGTCTTATATGCCACCCCAAGCAGAACGGGAAGAGCTGGTTTCAGCGGCAGGCCTGCGGCAGCTCTGCCAAAGAGAGAAGTTTGTTGAGCTGCCACAGGCGTGCCGCTGACGGCTGCCTGAGCGCCGCCCTGAGAGTGCCAGGAATACCGCCCCCCGCCGCTTGCCACCCCAGGCACCTGGAGCCGCCCTGCCTGGCCCTCCTCCTTTGCAGAGAGGCAGGAGCAGAAGTGGTCCTGGTGTCGGGCAGTGGCTCCCTGGGGGGGAATGCGAGCCGAGCCCTGTCTTTGCGGGGCACTGGGCTGGATGGGGAGGCCTCGGTGGCCGGCGTTCCCTGCTAACAGCCATTGCCGGGCCTTGTGGAACAACCAGGCTTCTGCAGCTGTGGGGACCTGAGTGAGGTCCTGAAACACAAGGACCCTTCCAGGCAGAAGGTGGGAACCTGGCTCCTGCTTCTCCTGCTACTCAGCTCCATGTGGGGCCTGGGGGAGAGGGACTTGGGGAGGGCGGTTTCCCTACCTGGGTTGTGATCTTCCTGCCTCTCTCTGGGACTCGCTCATTCTCATTGCACTGAGCCAGTGAGAAGGTGCCCAGCCTTCCTTTCCCTGGTGAAATGCAGCTTTGCCCAGCCGTGCTGGTGCCAGGGGTCACTTCGCTGAGAGTTTAAGATTAGCAGCCGTGTTAGTCTGCATCCATTGCATCCAATGAAGTGGGCTATAGCCCACGAAAGCTTATGCTGAAATAAACTGGTTAGGCTCTACAGTGCTACAAAGTCTTCCTCGTCTTGTTCATTGAGAGTGCAGCTCAGGAGCTGCGGAGGGAGGGCCGAGCTATTGCATCTGTGTGAGGGAATAGAAACGCTCTCAATGGCTCCTCTGACTATTGTGTGAAGGTGTCCATACCTGAAGCTGTAACTTGACTCCAGGTGGAGGGAAGAGGTCACCTGACCTCCTGCCCGGGAAGGAGGCAAAGGAAGCAGAGGAGGAGCCGGGGAGTGAGTTGCAGTCTGCAGCTGGCTAAGGAAGGGCAGGGAGGCCCAGATAGGGTCTGGCCTCCCTGGACCCCTGAAATGGATCCAGCTGAGGGGTCCGGTTCGCTCCATCTACAAGCTCTGTGTTAGATCATGTTCCTGTCAACTAATAAACCTCCGTTTTACTGGCTGGCTGAGAGTCACGTCTGACTGTGGAGTTGGGGTGCAGACCCATGGGCTTCCCCAGGACCCTGCCTGGCTGGGCTCGCTGGGGGAAGCGCATGGAGGGGCAGAAGGTGCTGAATGCTCCGAGGTCAGACCCAGGAAGGTGGAAGCTGTGAAGCTCCTAGCCTTGGAGACAGGCTGTTTACGGAGAAGAAGCTTCCCCCAGAGTCCTGACTGGCTTCTTAAGGAGCAAGTCCAGACCATCGTCCCGGGGACTCCGTGACAATGTGCCTCTCTGGGTGCCCCAATTCACTCTGGGCACAGGCAGGTTCCCAGGCCCACAAGAGAGGGACAGGCCGTTCCGCGAACCCACGCCTCTTACTGCGGAGTTGTGTCCACATGTACCCTTGTGGTTTCCTTGCTGAGCGTGTCTCCGTGTGCAATGTTGGAATGAATCTCGTTACTGTTAACAATGGTTCTGCTTCCCACTGTCAGTACCTTGCAAACCAAGACCCAAAGAAACTGGCCCGCCTTGCTCTGTGCCTAGATGGATTTTGTTGCCCCAAGGAGACACTTATGGGGCAGAAATACCATGTGATCTGGTTTCCCAGCATGCAGGAACTGAAATCCTGTGGGGAGATGATCTCCTGTTACTTCAGATGCATCCAAAGAGCCTGTGAAACCCTTCCCAATACAGCATCCTGCCTGAACTCGCTGGGTTGGGGGAGGTGCCTGGGGCTCTGCTCTCTTGGTGCGCTGGGAGACAGGTGTGGCTGAGGCCAGCGGGTGGAGGCTCCGTGCAGGTGAGATGGAGGCAGCGCTGCTAGGTTTGGGAGCTGTCCCCAGAGCTGCTGGAGGAGACATCTGCTCTGTGCACATGTCCAGGCTGGGTCCTGGTTATTGGTACAGCCCTGGCTGGATCCCCTAGTCCAGGGGTCTTCAAACTTTTTCCCTCAGGGCCCCTTTCCGCGGAGGGAAAACTCTGGCACCCGCAGATGTATGTCCACTGAAATGCCGCCGCAGCAAGTGGAAGCTTCTGCTTTCCGAGGCGGCATTGCGGCGGCCCAAAAATAGACCGCCCAGGAGTTCCCGGGCGGTCTTGGTGGCGGCGCTGGGGTCTCACACACCCCTAGGGGTGCACACACCCCCGTTTGATGATCGCTGCCATAGTGGACGGTCACCAGTCTGCTGTCACTGGACTCAATCTTCGGATCCCACATCCTTCCAAGCCAGCTGGCTCTGGGCAGAGTCCAGGGGCCTCAGACACACTCTTGGGTGCGGGCCTCTTGTCGGGCTCCCTTCGTTGGGATGCAGAACTGTGTAGCCCAGCTGCTCTGGCCTGAAACCGAAGCTCCGACCTTCCAAGCCTCCTCGGTTGCTTCAGCATGAATTCTGGGCTCACTCTTTAGGGCAGAAGCCTCCAAACTACGGCCCGGAGGCTGGATCTGGCCCGCGGCTTCAATTTGTCCAGCCCTCCAGCTGAGCAGTCATGCCGAGCAGGCACGTGGAGAAGCTGCCGTCTCCCCGCCCTCCAGGGTGTCCCTCCGAGCTGCTGCTGGCGGCCCTATGTGTGGAGGGGTGAGTGCCCCCGTGGCAGCGGCCAGAGGAGCAAAGTGGGGGATTTTGCATATATTGAATTTTTTCACAGTCGCTTTGGCCCATGAAGCCCCTTCAAAAATCTAATATGGCCCTCGTCTCATAAAGTTTGGAGACCCCTGCTTTAGGGGATAGTAGGAGCACAGGCTTTGCACAGTAGTTTCAAAACCACAGTGACTTTACTGTACGTTCTCTTGAGCTCTGTCTCACTTGCACAGCATTTTGTTTTTTCAGAGAGCATGGCAAACAACACAAACCTTCCTGAACTGAAGATACAAAATGGAGCAAAAATAGTTAAACCCTCTGAAATGTCAGGTATTAAGTAAGGCTTTCGTTGTAACTACATTCCTTTTTCCCTCCCTCTTTAGGGTGGAGAGAGTCTTTAGAAGGAAAGGGAAAACCTTCATGTTTGACAGCCTCTTAGATGGTGATAATTGTCCTTGGGGAACAGAGAAGTTACTTGGGATGGGATGGAGCTGTTGTCAAAGTCTGATCCCGTTTCCTAGAAGCCAAAACAAGACACATGCACAAGAGGGATGAGAAAAGAACAGCAAAGAGAAAATGCAGCTTCTGTCTCTGGTGTTGGCGCTCACTTGGACTTTCATTGCTGGAGCAACACAAGCACAACACATAACCTGATCAGCCACCCTGAGACCTGGCAAACTCGTACCAGCATTGAGCTGTTTAGGGCATTGTGTTTAGCCACTTCTTTCTGTTCACAGGCTCAGAGCAGTGTTGTAAAATATACAGCCTTGGCTGCTGAGAGACAGAAGGCAAAAGAAAAGGGACAGAAAAAGAGAAATTAGATGAGGAACAAAGGGGACACACAAGGATGGGGCTGTGCAAAGTCACACATCCCAGGTACTGGTTGGGATTTAGCCAAAGCAGGCTGGTGATGGCCGTTGGGTCCCTCCCTCTGGCCCAGTCTGGTCAGGACGTCTCTCAAGATGAGGCTGACAAACGCCCAGCGGTGCTACGGTACGTCCCGGGGTCCCGTGGATGTGACTATGGGGTAACAGCCGTGATGGGAAAGCTCACAGCAGAGGTTCTTAGCAGGCAGTTTCCTTTTCTGTTAATTTTCCTTTGGGTGAAATCCCATAGGGATGCTGGGTGGACCAGCCCGTCTTTTTATTGTTTTGTCCACTAATTCGACTTAATTTCTGACACGCCAATTTTGTTCCATTGATTTCTGGGCTCATGCTTTTCTTGTTTACTAGACCTGATCTCAACGCAGCCCTTGAATTACATCAGGAGCAGAGGTGCACACCCCGGTACAGTGTACCAGCAAGAGCTGGTGCGCCATACCGGGGTGGACCGGCTTCCCCAGGCGGCAATTTAAAGAGCCTGGGACTCCCAGCTGCTGCTACTACAGCCTGAGTCCCGGGGCCCTGCTTTAAAGGCTCTCCCTATTCTGGTAGAGGCCCCACCTCTTCCGATTGAGGCCACGCCCCCTCTGGTCTCTGGAGTACCGGTAAATCCTTTAAGTTACTTTCACCCCAGGAAGGGCTCTGGCCATGTGCTGGCCCTGCTGGCACAGGTAGTGCCACTGTGTGCAGTGCTGGGTCAGGCCATTGCTGGTGCCTGGGAAACTCCCCGGCGTGGATGAATTCCAGTGCAGAGCGTTTCCTGCAGAGCCCATCCTGCCTCAGTGAACAATTTCTCTGGCCTTAGGGCGCCACCTGAGAAAAGCCAGCCTATTGCTGGTGCTTCGCTACCCCAGCTCCCTGCTGACAACGTTTCCTGAGTGACAGATTTCCTAGAGCTGAGAACTGATGGTGGGGATTTTGCCCCTCTCCCTGCCAGGGGACGCCCCATCCGGCTCCCTC
>ML677537.1:903558-920971 GCA_007922305.1 Dermatemys mawii | reverse complement strand
CTGCTGTTCCTGGGAGGGGGTCCCACCACCACAAGCCAGGAGTGGGCTGGGGCAGCACTGCCTCTCTTGGACTGCTGCTCCTCGCAGTGCCTGGGACCAGAGCAGCGGGTGCGGATGGCCCCAGGGCCACCCCAGTTGCTCGGGCGGCCCTAGGGTCAGCTGTACCAGCCACTGCAGCTCTGGAAGTCATGGAGGTCCCAGAAAGTCCCAGAATCCATGACTTCTGTGACTTCCATGAGAGACTCACAGCCTTAATAACAGAACGCTAAACTGTATTATACAGTTCTAGCGGGTACTGTGTGTAACATGCTGCCAGGTTTCCTCCCCACCACTCTGAACTCTGGGGTACAGATGTGGGGACCCGCATGAAAGCTCCCCTAAGCTTATATTCTACCAGTTTAGGTTAGAACTTCCCCAAGACACAAATTCCTTCCCTGGTCCTTGGATGCTATTTTGCCACCACTACTAAGTGATCTATACACAAATTCAGGGAAGGGTCATTTGGAAACTATCCTCCACAAAATATCCCCCCAAGCCTCTTCATCTCCTTTCCTGGAGAGGCTTGAGAATACTATACCAACCAGTTGTCTTAGCAATGTGAGCACAGACCAGTGTCTTCAAGACACTAAAATCAATCAGATTCTTAAAAGAAGAACTTTATTTATAAAGGAAAAAGTAAAATAATCACACCTGCAAAATCAAGACGGAAGGTAACTTTACAGAGTAATAAAAGAATTAAAACACAGAGGATTCCCCCCTGGGCTCAGCTTTATAGCTACAGAAACAGGAATGAAACCATAACTCAGTGGTTTGAGCATTGGCTTGCTAAATCCAGGATTATGAGTTCAACCCTTAAGGAGGCCATTTAGAGATATGGGGTAAAAATCTGTTGGATGATTCAGTTGGGGAGTGGTCCTGCTTTGTGCAGGGGGTTAAACTAAATGATCTGTTGAGGACCATTCTACTTCTGTAACATAGGAAAATTCACAAGCCAAAAAATAACTTAACATGTTTCCTTGCCCTACTTGCAGTTTCTGTGGTTTTAGATGGATTATTTCAGGTATTTTTTTCAGGAGATATTATATCTGCTTGGCCTCTCCCTCCGTCTGGAAGGGAACAACACACAGAACAAAACCAAATCCTTACCCCCTGAGATTTGAAAGTATTTTCTTTTCTCATTGATGCTTCTGGTCAGGTGCCAACTAGGTTATTTGAACTGCTTAACCTGTTATAGGTAAGGCAATCCAGGGCAGCTGGCAAGGATACATAAAAGTTGCTACCCTTTCCTCTATATCCATGACACATGCATTACTTAAACTAACCTCAGCCATATTTGGCAGAACAATAAATGATCTTACAGTGACCATACCTGGTACGCATCTCTCTTGGATGAAAGCTCTGCCCATACCTGGTACAAGAATCCAACCTGCTAGTAGTAGCCATGCAATCTACCATCTACAAGAAAGTATATGACAGAGACTCAGAAGTAAACTAGCACCAGAGGAGAAGAGAAACAGAAGGAACAGAGCAACAAAGAATGTAGAATTGCTTCAACATGCTGCTCTTCAAGGCACCAGAGCACTTCAGTTTTGATAAATCTTCGCAATGGACAGACTGGAAGCAGTATTTCACAAAATTTTGAATTGCTACAAAACTCCATAAGGAAACTGAAGATACTCAGCTCTCATCTTTAATTTATACTATAGGGATCAGGGAGACCATATCTTTGAGTTTACCGCAAACAGTCACAAAGACAACTAGGAAAGGGTTCTTTGATGGAAGCCGTGGAATCTCTGTCATTGAAGATTTTTATGAATAGGTTAAACAGGTTAGAAATGGTCTAGCTGTTATGTAGTCCTGCCTGGAGTGCAAGGGACAGGACTAGATGACCTACTGAGGTCCCTTCTAGTCCTACAGTTCTATGATTCTATACTTAATACTTCATAGAAATGTGGTTTACATAAGAGCATGTTGTCCTCAGAGAATTCAAGGACCAGGGGAAAATCATAGAACTGGAAGGGACCTTGAGAGATCATCTAGTCCAGTCTCCTGCACTCTGGGCAGGACTAAGTATTATTCAGACCATCCCTGACAAGTGTTTGTCCAACCTGCTCTTAAAAACCTCCAAGGATGGAGATTCCACAACTTCCCTAGGCTATTTATTCTAGTGCTTAACCACTATGACAGTTAGGAAGTTTTTCCTAATGTTCAGCCTAAACTACCTTTACTGCAGTTTAAGCCAATTGCTTCTTATCCTGTCCTCAGAGGTCAAGAAGAACAATTTTCTCCCTCCTCCTTGTAACAACCTTTTATATATTTGAAAACTGTTATCATCATATCCCCTCTCAGTCTTCTTGTCTCCAGACTAAACAAACCCAATTTTTCAATCTTCTCTAATAGAGCATGTTTTTTAGGCCTTTAATCATTTTTGTTGCTCTCTTCTGGATTTTCTCCAATTCTTTTCTGACATGTGGTGCCCAGAACTGGCCACAATCCTACAGTCGAGACCTAATCAGCACAGAGTAGAGTGGTAGAATTACTTCTCATGTCTTGCTTACAACAACTCCTGCTAATACATCCCAGAACGATGTTTGCTTTTTTGGCAACATATTGTTGACTCATATTTCGCTTGTGATCTAGTATGGCCCCACACCCCATTCCACAGAACGCCTTCCTAGGCAGTCATTTCCCATCATGTACGTGTGCAACTGATTGTTCCTTCCTAAGTGGGGTACTTTGCATTTGCCCTTATTGAATTTCATCCTATTTACTTCAGACCATTTCTCCAGTCTGAACAAGATGCATGTTTATGTCCAGCCAGTGTAAAGCCAACAAACCTTGGCTATTAGTGGGTGAGATAGAACCTGGGACCTCTGGAGCTTATAGCATAAGCCTCTACTCCATGAGCTAGAAGCTCACTTTCCTTAGGAGCTTTTGGTGAGGGACCTTGTCAAAGGCTTTCTGAAAATCTAAATACACTGCATCACCCTTATCCACAAATTGGTGAGGCACAATTTCCCTTTACAAACCCCATGTTGACTCTTCCCTATCAAATCATCCAATTTGACACAAATATGGTCACCAGGTTCTAGACTTGGCCGTTCTCTAACCGAGTGTCATCTATTGTAAAACTCTTCACGAGCTCTTTTTGCTTTATCTGATTTACGTCTCTACCATTTACAGTATCATGCTGTCTTTGAAGTTCAGTACGGCTCAGTCTAAGTGTCTCTGAATTGTACTGTTTTTTTAATTGCACAACATGAACACATAACAACTTAATCATCTGGCTGTCCTTTGGTTGCAATGACTCGCTGTGGGGACCAGGAATCCTTGAGTCATCCTGTTCTGCATCTGTCTTCCATAGAGCTTGCTCTGTAGATTGTTCGTTCTGAGGAACAAACTGTAAAAGTCAATGGTTTCTGATAAACTCTCCACTGTTGTTCTTGGTCACATAGGATCTGGATGCTGAATTTTTTTTCTTTACAACAGTTGGCGTTGTCCATATTTTTTCTCCATCATAAGAACATAAAAATGGCCATACTCGGTCAGACCAAAGGTCCCTCTAGACCAGTATCCTCTCTTCCAAAAGTGGACAGTGCCAGATGCTTCAGAGGGAATGAACAGAACAAGCAATCATCAAATGATCCATCCCCTGTCACTCATTCCCAGCTTCTGGCAAATGGATGCTAGGGACACCGTCCCTGCCTATCCTGGCTAATAGCCACCAATGGACCTATCCTCCATGAATTAATCCAGTTCTTTTTTGAACCCTGTTATAATCTTGGCCTTCACAACATCCTCTGGCAATGAGTTCCACAGGTTGACTGTGCGTTGTATGAAGAAATATTTACTTTTGTTTGTTTTAAACTTTCTGCCTTTTGGTGACCCTAGTTCTTGTGTTATGAGAAGGAGTAAATAACACCTCCTTATTTACTTTCTCCACACCAGTCATGGTTTTATAGCCTCTATCATATCCCCCCTTAGCCATCTCTTTTCTAAGCTGAAAAGTTGCAGCCTTATTAATCTCACCTCATATGGAAGCTATTCCATATCCCTCATCATTTTTGTTGCCCTTTTCTGAACCTTTTCCAATATATTTTTGAGATAGGGCAACCACATCTGCACACAGTATTCAAGAGGTGGGTGTACCATGGATTGATATAGAGGCAATATGATATTTTCTCTCTTACTATTAATCCCTTTTTCTTAATGATTCCCAATATTCTGCTAGCTTTTCTGACTGCTGCTGCACATTGAGTGGATGTTTTCAGCGACCTATCCATGATGACTCCAAGATCTCTTTCTTGAGTGGTAACAGCTAATTTAGACCCCATCATTTTATATGCAAAGTTGAGATTATGTTTTCCAATGTGCATTACTTTGCATTTATCAACATTAAATTTCATCTGCCATTGTGTTGCCCAGTCATCCAGTTTTGAAAGATTGTTTTGTAGCTCTTCGCAGTCTGCCTGTGACTTAACTATCTTGAGTAGTTTTGTATCATCCACAAATTTTGCCGCCTCGCTATTTACTCCTTTTTCCAGATCATTTATGAATATGTTGAAAATATTGGTCCAAGTACAGACCCCAGCAGGGACACCATTATTTATGTCTCTCAATTCTGAAAACTGACCATTTATTCCTACCTTTTGTTTCCAGTCTTTTAACCAGTTTCTGATCCATGAGAGGACCATCCCTCTTATCTCATGACAGCTCACTTTCCATAGGAGCCTTTGATGAGGAACCTTTCTGAAAATCTAAATACAATGCATCACCCTTGTCCACTGGCTTGTTGACCCCCTCAAAGTATTTTAGTAAATTGGTGAGGCACAATTTCCTTTTACAAGCCACATGTTGACTCTTTCCCAACAAATCATCCAATTTAACGCAAATACGGTGACCAGGTTCTAGACTCAGCAGTTCTCTGAGTGTTTATCCTGGACTCACAGGTCATACCCACTCTTGGCCCTGTGCGGTCCATGGGGGGTGCCCCTTTCAGTGAGACAGCCCTTCTTGGGGGTCCACTCTCTCTTGGGGTCAACCCCTACACCTCTCTGAGCCTTAGCACGCCTGCCTCCGCCGTGGGCCCCCTCAGGGAGTCCCGTTGCCTGGGACCCCAGGGCTTTTACCCCCCGAGGGAACGATACCCCCCTGTTCTCCAGACCAGAGTGACTCTCAGCCAGTGTAAAAACAGGAGGTTTACTGAGCATTGAACACAGCACAGGAACTCTCAGGACCCTCAGGCCTGGCCTCCATCAGCCCAGTACCTCCCAGTCTCCCTGCATACAGGTGGGCTCCGTCTGCCCCACTCTCCAGCACAGAGCCCCCCTGCTTCCCAGCTGGGCAGCTGATCTCACGTCCCCAAGTCCCATTTCTGTCCATTGTCTTGTCTTCAGGTAAACTGGGTTGTAAACAGGGTTGTCTGGGCCTCTGGCTGGAACCGGCTGGTCGGGTCCCCCAGGATCCTCTCTTCACAGCGCATTGTCGTCTGCCCCCCCCGCCCACACGCTCCCTGTTCCTCCCCACCCAGCACTGCCTGCGACTCCTGAGCTGGGCTCCAGGTCACCGGTCGCTGGGGTCTCCATTCTCCAGGCCATTGGCTGGGGTCCCAAGTTCCCTCGAAGGTCCTCTGGAACAACAAACTCCTTCTCCCATCACCTTGTTAAATCAGTAACACCCAGAGAACCGAGTCCCACCCCCTCTGCATGCAACTCATAGGAAACCCAAGGAAAAAGAACCCTCATTCCGTCACATTGTCATCTGTTGTAAAACTGTTCACAAGCTCTTTTTGCTTTATCTGATTTAGCTACTCTCTTTAGGTCTGGCCATTTTGAAGACAGATACGTTCTCAAAGACAGAACAGTAGTTCTACATTGTGCTGGAAGTTGGCGGATGTGATTGCAGTGCCATTGGCCATTATCTTGGAAAATTCATGGAGTTCGCGGGAGGTCCCGGATGACTGGAAAAAGGTTAACATAGTGCCCATCTTTAAAAAAGGGAAGGAGGAGGATCCGGGGAACTACAGGCCAGTCAGCCTCACCTCAGTCCCTGGAAAAATCATGGAGTAGGTTCTCAAAGAAACCATTCTGACACACTTGGCAGAGAGGAAAGTGATCAGGAACAGTCAGCATGGATTCACCAAGGGCAAGTCATGCTTGACCAACCTGATTACCTTCTATGATGAGATAACTGGCTCTGTGGATATGGGGAAAGCAGTAGATATGATATATCTTGACTTTAGCAAAGCTTTTCATACAGTGTTCTTGCCAGCAAGTTAAAGAAGTATGGGATGGATGAATGGACTATAAGGGGATAATAAGCTGGCTGGATCATCGGGCTCAACGGGTAGTGATCAATGGCTCCATGTCTAGTTGGCAGCTGGAATGTGGATAAATTGGAGAGAGTCCAGTGGAGGGCAATGCAAATCATTAGGGAGTTGGGGCACATGACTTACGAGGAGAGGCTGAGGGAATTGAACATAAGAAGGGCCGTACTGGGTCAGACCAAAGGTCCATCCAGCCCAGTATCCTGTCTACCGACAGTGGCCAATGCCAGATGCCTCAGAGGGAGAGAACCTAACAGATAATGATCAAGTGATCTCTCTCCTGCCATCCATCACCCACCTCTGACAGATGCTGGGAACATCATTTCTTACCCATCCTGGCTAATAGCCGTTAATGGACTTAACCTCCATGAATTTATCCAGTTCTCTTTTAAACCCTGTTATAGTCCTAGACTTCACAACTGCCTCAGGCAAGGAGTTCCACAGGTTAACTGTGCGCTGTGTGAGAAAGAACTTCTTTTTATTTGTTTTAAGCCTGTTGCCCATTAATGTTATTTGGTGGCCCCTAGTTCTTCTATTATGGGAACAAGTAAATACCTTTTCCTTATTCACTTTCTCCGTACAACTCATGATTTTATATACCTCTATCATATCCCCCCTTTGTCTCCTCTTTTCCAAGCTAAAAAGTCCTAGCCTCTTTAATCTCTCCTCATATGGGACCTGTTCCAATCCCTTAATCATTTTAGTGCCCTTCTCTGAACCTTTTCTAATGCCAATATATCCTTTTTGAGATGAGGAGACCACATTTGTACACAGTATTTAAGATGTGGGCGCACCATGGATTTGTATAAGGGCAATAAGATACTCTCCGTCTTATTCTCTATCCCTTTTTTAATGATTTCTAACATCCTGTTTGCTTTTTTGACTGCCGCTGCACACTGCAAGGACATCTTCAGAGAACTATCCACAATGACTCCAAGATCTTTTTCCTGATTAGTTGTAGCTAAATTAGCCCCCATCATATTGTATGTATAGTTGGGGTTATTTTTTTCCAAGTACATTACTTTACATTTATCCACATTAAATTTCATTTGCCATTTTGTTGCCCAATCATTTAGTTTCGTGAGATCTTTTTGAAGTTCTTCACAGTCTGCTTGGGTCTTAACTATTTTGAACAGTTTAGTATCATCTGCAAACTTTGTCACCTCACTGTTTACCCCTTCCTCCAAATCATTGATGAATAAGTTGAAAGGATTGGTCCTAGGACTGACCCCTGGGGAACACCACTAGTTACCCCTCTCCATTCTGAAAATTGACCCTTTATTCCTACCCTTTGTTCCCTGTCTTTTAACCAGTTCTCAATCCATGAAAGGATCTTCCCTCTTATCCCATGGCAACTTAATTTACGTAAGAGTCTTTGGTGACGGACCTTGTCAAAGGCTTTCTGGAAATCTAAGTACACTACATCCACTGGATCCCCCTTGTCCACATGTTTGTTGACCCCTTCAAAGAGCTCTAATAGATTAGTAAGACATGATTTCCCTTTACAGAAACCATGCTGACTTTTGCCCAACAAATTTATGTTCTTCTGTGTGCCTGACAATTTTATTCTTTACTATTGTTTCAACTGATTTGCCTGTACGGACGTTAGATTTACCGGTCTGTAATTGCCGGGATCATCTCTAGAGCCCTTTTTAAATATTGGCATTACATTAGCTATCTTCCAGTCACTGGGTACAGAAGCTGATTTAAAGGACAGGTTACAAACCCTAGTTAATAGTTCTGAAATTTCACATTTGAGTTCTTTCAGAACTTTTGGGTGAATGCCATCTGGTCCCGGTGACTTGTTACAGTTAAGTTTATCAATTAGTTCCAAAACGTCCTCTAGTGACACTTCTATCTGTGACAATTCCTCAGATTTGTCACCTACAAAAGACGGCTCAGGTTGGGGAATCTCCCTAACGTCCTCAGCCGTAAAGACCGAAGCAAAGAATTCATTTAGTTTCTCCGCAATGACTTTGTCATCTTTAAGTGCTCCTTTTGTATCTCTGTCATCCAGGGGCCCCACTGATTGTTTAGCAGGCTTCCTGCTTCTGACGTATTTAAAAAACATTTTATTATTACCTTTTGAGTTTCTGGCTAGCTGTTCTTCAGATTCCATTTTGGCTTTTCTTATTACATTTTTACACTTAATTAGGCAGTGTTTATGCTCCTCTCTAGTTACCTCAGTAGGATTGGACTGCCACTTTTTAAAAGATGCCTTTTTATCTCTCACTGCTTCTTTTACATGGTTTTTAAGCCACGGTGGCTCTTTTTTAGTTCTTTGACTTTGTTTTTTAATTTGGGGTATACATTTAAGTTGGGCTCTATTATGGTGTCTTTGAAAAGTGACCATAAGGTTTTTAAAATGTTTAAGAAGCTGCATTTAAAATTAAATTAAAATGCACAGTGGCCCCAGACTGGTGGCCAGGACCTGGGTGTGAGGGAATAGAAATGCTCTCAATGGCTCCTCTGACTATTGTGTGAAGATGTCCATGCCTGAAGCTGCAACTTGACTCCAGGTGGGGGGAAGAGGTCACCTGACCTCCTGCCCGGGAAGGGGACAAAGGAAGAAGGGGAGGAGCTGGGGAGTGAGGGTCAGTCTGGGTCTGGCTGGGAAGAGGCAGAGAGCTACAGGCAGGCTGGCCTGGCTCCCTGGCCCCCAAAATGGATCCAGCTGAGGGGTTATGTTTGCTGTGTGGTCTGTGCTAGACCATGTTCCTGTCATCTAATAAACCTCTGTTTTACTGGCTGGCTGAGAGTCACGTCTGACTGTGGAGTTGGGGTGCAGACCCACGGGCTTCCCCCGGGACCCTGCCTGGCTGGGCTCGCTGGGGGAAGCGCACGGAGGGGCAGAAGGTGCTGAATGCTCTGAGGTCAGACCCAGGAAGGTGGAAGCTGTGAAGCTCCTAGCCCTGGAGACAGACTGTTTACGGAGAAGAAGCTTCCCCCCAGAGTCCTGACTGGCTTCTGAAGGAGCAGGTCCAGACCATCGCCCCGGGGACTCCGTGACACTAGGCAGTGTGAGTGCCACTGAAAGTCAGCTTGCCTGTGCCGTAGGTTGCCTACCCCTGATGTAGCCCAATATCCTGTCTTCCAACAGTGGCCAATGCCAGGTTCCCCAGAGAAAATGAACAGAACAGGCAAATATTGAGTGAGCCATCCTTTGTCATCCAGTCCCTTGTGAACAGAGGCTAGGGACACTCAGAGCACGGAAAGCATGTTTCATCCCTGCCCATCCTGGCTAACAGCCATGGATGGGCCTGTCCTGGAGGAACTTCTCTAGCTCTTTTTTGAATCCTGAGACAGAATTTAAACAGAAAAATGAGAATGATAATTGGAAATTGTTTAAGAACATTTTACTAGATGCCCAAAAAGCTACAATCAAGAAAGAAGACCAAACCGGTTAAAAAACAGCCTGGCTTTGGGGGGAAGTGACAACAGTTATAAATATATATACGTACAAACACACAACAAATGAAGAAAAGGGAAGTTGATAATATAAATCAGAGCCTAGGAACTATTGAAAGTTGATAATAGAAGCAAAAGGGCACAACTTGACATTTATGGCCAGCAGAATTAAGGCCAATAACAAGGAGTTGGTTGTTTTGTAGTTTTTGTAAAAGTATATTAGAAAAAAAAAGAATTCTAAGAATGGTATTGGTCCATCAGGAGATGGAAGTGCTAGAACTGTCAATAATAATGCAGAAATGTTGAATAGTTCTGTCCTATACCTGAGAAAAAGCCACATGATGTATTCATGTCACAGGAAATACATTCCAACAGTAACGTGTGATGTGATGATATTAAACAGCAGCTACTAAAGTCAGAGATATTGAAATCAGCAGGTCCAGATAGTTTGCATCCAGGTGTTTTAGAAGAGCTTGCAGAGCAGTGCACTGGATTGTTACTGTTGATTGCCAGTGTCTCTTGGAACACTCAGCAAGTTCTAAGAAACTGGAAGAAAGCTAATGTTATGCCAATATTTAAAAATGGTAAATGGGACAATCTGGCTACTTAGAGGCCTGGCAGCATGACATCGATCCCAGGCAAAACAATGGAATGGCTGCTATGGTACACGATGAATAAAGAATTAAAGGCGGGTAATATAATTAATATTAATCGACATGGGTTTATGGACAATAGTTCCTTCCAGACTAATGATATTTTTTATAAGAATACAATCTTGGCTGATAAAGGTAACAGTGTTTATGTAACGAACTTAGAATTCTGTCAGGCATTTGACCTGGTACTATGTGACATTTTGATTAGAGCTAGATTTAGAATGAGATTGATACACATTTAACATGGCACACATTTAATGGCTTAGGAACTAGCTGATCTATAGGCCTGAAAATGTAATTTTAACAGGGACTCATCCCACAAGGATCAGGTCTCAGCCACAGGCTATTTAACATTTTTGCCATTGATCTGGAAGAGAACCTAAACTCATCACTGATAAGGTTTGCAGACGGCACAAAGATTGGGGGGTGATAAATCACCCAGACAGGACCCTGAAACAGAGCGATCTGGATCACTTGGTAACCTGGGCATAAGCCAACAAAGTGCATTTTGATACAGCCAAATGTAAAGTTATACGTCTAGGAGTAACGAGTGCGGCCATCTTTACAGCATGGGAAATTCTACCCTGGGAAGCTGGGACTCTGGAAAAAATTGGGGGTTATGCTGGATAATCAGCTGAGCATGGGCTGCCTGCGTGACACTGGTTAATAAGATCCTGGGCTGTATAAACAGAGCAATTGTAAAGGATGGGCCACCCTAGCACACCTGATTGGCTAAACTTGCCACTGCAGGTGAGCTCCACGCTGATTTCCCCCACTTGGTATCAGCCAATCCACTTGCACAGATCTGGGCCAGACATGCCAAATCCATGGAAAAAATGCAGAAATTGGACTTGTTTTTGGTTTAATTGGCTTTTGAGTTGCTTTATGGCTAGATTTTAGTTTGTAGCTTGTTGCTTCTTTTTTTGATTGGCTCCCAGCAAGCAGGGACAAGGTGGGCGGGGGACGGCAAGCAAGGAAGAGAGTCGGAGGTGCACAGCGGGCCCACCACAGTCCCAGACTGCTGGGGTGATCTTGTCACATAGAGCTTTGGAGTTCTTAGGGATTGGCTTGTTTTGAGATGGGATTAGCTTGATTTTTGGATTATTGTGAAAGTTCGGGTGCTTATTTACCACGTGAAAGTTGGCAACTGTGATCTGGGCACTGAGAAGCCAAAACAAACTAGCCAAAAGAGATGTGTTGCCTTTAATGACACCCTAAGGAACACATGTAATGACAAATCAAAGGCCCTTACCTCAGGTCCCAGGTCAGATCTCCCAAACTAACCAGCCGCACAAAGTCTCTAGACCTGGTCAGGCTAGTCTTCCAGCACTGGAAGGAGATCACTCTTCCTCTTCCTGTTTAAATAGATAACTAAGGCAGACCTGGGCACTTCCTTAACTGCACCAGCTGTTCTGTTGGTGAGCTAGGCTGACCATTGAAGGCTAGTGCGCGCTGGCAGGAAGACTGAGTAGGAGGGAGGTTATATTACCGTTGTATCCGGCACTGGTGTGACTGCTGCGGGAATCCTGTGTCCAGCTCTGGTCTCCACAGCTCATGGGGGATGTTCAGAGAAAAGCCACCAGAATGCTGAAAAGATTCAAACCTGCCTTCTAGTGACAGACGCAAGGAGCTGTTTAGCTTAACAAAGAGACGGTTAAGGGCACAGGTGTAGTTTGGCTTCTATATCTGGGAGATAGAGGGGCAGGGTCTCCTCCCTGGCTCACCTCAGCAGGACACCTAGCAGGCAGCAGCTGCGCCCCCTCACTGCACCCTAGAGCTAAGCTCCTGCCCGTGCACAGCACCTAACTACCTCCTGCCTGCCAGGTGTCCCGCTGAGGGGAGTCGGGGAGGAGACCCGGCCCCTCCCAAATATAGAAGTCAAACTACGCCTGTGCCCTTAACCGTCTCTCCTCCTCATGTCTGTCATTAGAGGCAGGTTCTAATCCTTCCCTCATTCTTGTGGCTTTTCTCTGAACATGCCTCTGGCGCTCAGCATGCTGCAAAAGTGAGGAACCCAAGCCTTGGGCACCGAGGAGGACGTGGGTATCAGCCCAGACAACCTGCATTGGCCGGAGCTGGCCGGCAGTGGATGCTCTGATATGCAGCTGAAGGTAAGGAAGGAAGCAGCCTCCCTGGTTGGGAGCGATCACTGAGCACCACGTGGGGCTGGGGTAAACGAGCAGAGAAAATCCCCCAAGTGGAAGAACGGAGCCTTTAAAAGCCCCACCAAAGCTGACGCTTTTGGGAGGTGCAGAACACAAGTGGAGAAGGGGCCAACAGCAGGTGATGGGCGCCAGTGAGAAGGATCAGAGGGTGATTCTGAGGCAGGGGAGGTGTGTGACAGTGATGGGAGCTGGCTGGGGAGCTGGCACTCTGACCGCTCTGGCATTAACTCGGGCCCCGGAGCGTGGGCATGGGGATGACATTCTCTAATCAGGCTGTGGGTGCTGGAGGTTCATTAGCTCACCAGCTGGACTGATCAAAAGGCACTGGCAGGATGTGCTGGGGGAGGGGAGGAAACGACTAGGAAATGCCCTGTGGAAATCTAGGGAGCGCTGCTCTCCAAGTAGCAATGTCACAAAGCAGAGAGGGGGCTGTAACAGCAAGTGCAGAAAGCAAGTGAAACCGCAGAAGAGTTTCCTACTGACCAAAGTCTTGTCACAGAGGCCAAAAATACAGGCCAAGCCAAAGGAAGGAGCCATGGCAAAAATGTCCTCCTGGAGCGAAGTAGACATAGCTCTGTGTCCACAGGCTGGAAAACTCTGGGTACTTGTCCTAGCCCATTGTTCTTATTCCTGCGAGATAGCCCCATGCGAAGATATTACAGCAAAATGAGATTGGGCCTTGTGATCTTGGAATGTATGAAGCTGTCGACATTTTGTTCAGTGGCAAACAAGCCTGCCTGCGCTGTTAGAAATGGACGTCAGAGGCACCGGGGACTTGCAGACGTAGAATGAGAAAGGTCAGGGAAAACGAATGACTGTGTATGAAGTGGGGTCCCAGGAGCTGCTATCACTTCATGAAGGGCTTCCTTGTGCAAAGGCAGGTGAGAGCAAAGTGCCTCACAGTTCTGGGTCCCCCGAGAAGCATCACAGGGGTGTAGTCAGCAGGAGCTTCACCCCATTTGCTAGCTAAGTAAGGGCCACACTCCAGTTGCTTATATATCAAGTAATATAGATACTGAGAGATTCAAATGTGCAAAGGTTGGAAACAAATGAAGAAAAGGTGACAGTCTATTGTTTTCTGTTTGTTTCTTTAGGGTGCGGGAAATAGGACAAAGGAAAGCACAGGATGAGGAAGGCACAAACCTGTGCTAAACATAACTGATCCCAGCTGAGAAAACTGTGCAGAACATGGCTTACATGTCACAGGGAAAAATGGGGAAGGGATGAGATATTTACTCATGGAATATGATAAGCAGCCAGGAGAACTGATTGATCCACCGTAGGGACCCGAGGCCGGGGAGAGGTCATCTTAGGAAACCCAAGGTGATCAAATATTTTTGATGTGATCGAGACTGTAGCGTGAACCCTTTGTCCCAGCTGCGTGATCCCGGGGGAGGAGTACCCTTGGGACGAGGGGCCCATCCTTGCATTTCCAGCTTTTTAAGCTCATGCTGCCTGTCCTTCTCAAGTTCTTGAGCTTCTACTGCCTGCTTTCGCTTGTCTGCCTTCTCCTGCTGCTGCTTCTCTGCTTCCAGCTCCTTTTCTTTTCTGGTTTTGTAGCTCCATTCGTCTCTGGTGAGTCTCCTCTTGCTCTGCGCTCTTTGCTCCTCTGCTTCCAACTCTTCAGCTCTTTCTGCTCTTTCCACCTTTTGAACCTCTATCCTGGCCAGTTATAACTTTAGTGCTGCCTCACTGGGACAACCTGTGTCCGCCTTGCAGGGAGACTGAATGCATCAAATATATTTGACCCCCTTTGGGAGGATGTTCAGGGAACATAACATCTCTGATGACTAGAGAATGACCATTTCATGGTCTAGACTGACTGGCAGAGCTCTGCAGATGTTAATTATATGGATGTAAACAAGGCTGTGATCTATGATCTGTTTAAGGGTCCGTGTTTAAAAGGTTTCAAATTACTCCAGAGATGTATTGCCTAAAGTTTAGAAACCTCAAAAAAAACTGGCTAAATGAAGGGATTATGTTCATAAAAGGGGGATTATCTGAGGGAATGGATAAAGAGCATAGGGGCAGAAACTGAAGAGAAGCTAGTAGATCTGTTTGCTCAAAGCAGTTCTTGGCTGTCTGCTCCGGAGAGGTGAGGGGCTGCAGCGTGGGGAAAATCCCCAGCTTCAGTTGCAGAGTCAGCTGATTTATACCAACAAGGGAGACCATTTGTAAAGCACAGGTCTCAAAGAAAAAGAAGGTCCCCATTTAGTTCCTGGGAAAGCAGAGAGAGGGGAGGAGACACCACCCCAGGACTGGCCACCCCTAGTCATGTTGATGATCAGACCTCAGCCCAAGAGGAAGGGCCAATAAAATGTTTCCTGAGTGGATTGTCTGAACATGTGAAGAAGCAAAGTCCTGAGTATGGGGGATCCAAATACGCTCCCTGATTCACCCGCGGTGAATGCAGATGCCCTAAAGGCAGAGACATCACTGGTGGGTGGCAGAGGGAGTGCTGACTAACTTTGTCAGGACTGTCCTCCTGTGGGTGGACAATGCTGTCAAAGTTTCTTCTCCTCAGAACTGATGCCGTGCAAGGCACTTAGCAGAGCAAGACTCTGGATTTAGCAAAAGGGTATTGGCATATCTCCCTGGCCAGGGAAGCACAGAAAAAATCCACCTTCGTTACTACTTTGGTCCTTTTTGGGTTTAAAGTATCAGCTTTTGGGTTAATTAATGCAGGAGCCAGATTTCAGAGGATCCTTAATAAAGTGTTATCCAGGTTACAAGACTGTGCGACATTGCAAACGCCAGCGATTCCTGGACAGCTCGTAAGAACCACTTGGGAACTGTGCTGAAGAGTCTCACAGTAGAAGTGTCAAAGTGTAAGATGGCGCGAAAGCACCAAAGGCCCTTTTCTAGGTCATTGGGTTGGAGAGGCTGGATTTGCCCAGACCTACTGAAAGTTGAATCCTCTGTTAACTGGCTTGTAAAAGCAAGTTCAGTCTGTGATAGGCTCAGCAAACGATTACCACTGGTCAGTGGAAGGTTTTAGCAACGGAGCATCTGCAAAAAGACACAGCCTGGCAAAGGGATTTGTGTGTCTGCCTGTCAGAAGGGTTTTGGTGAAGTAAAAACTTTTGTCAGAGAAGCTGGTTGTGGCCAGTCCAGACTTTGGCAAGGTATTTGGACTATGCGTTGATGCATCCAACACCAGTGTAGGAGACATCTAAGGCAAACAGGTGGAGATTTCTATTGCTTTCCTAAGAAAAACCTGACTCACTGAACAGAATGGCCGTGTCATAGAAGGAGAGTGTTCTGCAGTTGTGTGGCCAATCAAGTATTCATCTAACAGGCCACTCTCCATTGGTAAGGCTCCACAGCACAAAAGGTAGCAGCTCCAGCCTGGTCTGCTGATATTAGCACTGCAAGAATATGATGTGAGAATTGTACTTATTCCAGGCAAGGAAAATGTGGTGTTCGATGCACTGTCAGGCAAGGAGGTTCTGAACTGATGCTTACGGATTAGCCGGTGGCTAGCCCTACTGCAGCAATGCAAGGAGTGCACGTGACCCATGGACCTCTTGATGGCAACTGGCAGACAGGACAGAGGGGCACATGGTTTTACAGGATCCTGCGGATTGGGTATATGCACAATAATTCACCGAAGGCTGGCATGTAAGGTTTCAACTGAGAGCCATCGTCCGCTGCAACTTGTATGTGCGGCTCATATCTCAGACGTTCTGTATCTGTACCAGCAAATGTGTTCTTAAAGCTTAACTCAACTGGAGGTGGTGAAAATGACAGGATGGAACACACAGCCGGAGCTAAGATCACAGGATTAGTCTGGTCCCTCAGGGGAGGGCAAGGAGACTCTTCACTGAGGAGACAAGCTGAAAGTGTGGCTTGTTTCAGGAAAAAGAAATCCCAGCCTGCCTGGCTGAAAAGCACTGACGGGCAACACTCTGAGACTGGACAGTGAGTCTAGCGTCTAGAATGTGTGTTGTGATTTTATTTTGTATGTAGCCGTTTGTTCCCAATATTTCTACTAGCTGTCACTTACATCTCTGTTAAATACACTTAGCCTTGTTTTTACTCTAAAGCTATGTGAGTGCTGTGTGTTAAGTGAGGCAGTGATCTGAGTTGTACCTGGTAAACTGGGGGCATGTGGTTCCTTTAGGGACAGTGATACTGCAAGTGTCCAGTGGCCCAGGGGCTGGACACTCCAGGGCACTCAGGGCTTAGAGTGTGCCTATGGCTAACGTGCAGAGGGAAGCAGAGCGCACACGGGCTGAGAGGGGAGCTGCTTCTGTTGCCCACGGCTGCTGGAGTCAGGGAGCCGACCCCTCGCAGCCCAGCCCAGCTTCCTCACGCTAAGGGCAGATGGTAACGAGGTGGCTCCCAACCTGGGTACTCCCGGGAAGTGCCACAGCAGGTTGGGTCTAAGAATGTGAAATTCTCCTTGCTGTTACTATTGCTCTGCTTTGCTCGGGAAAGATAATGTGGGCACCTGTCCCTCTAGCAGGGGCTGGGGTGAGCTAGTTGGAACCGTGGTTGTTATGAAGTGAATCAAGTTTGGTCAGACTCCTTGGCTCACAGCGATCCCTGAACGCCACAGGCCCCATGCTGAGAATGTGCTGGCCCCCGGCCTCTTCCATCAAACCTTCCCCGATGCTGACAGCGGCTGTTCTACATGGGCAGAGGAGGGGCACTCTTGGATAAGCAGGTTCCCAAGCCACTGGAGAGCTGCAGGACACAGCTAGCCCCTCATCCCACATCTGGGAACTATCTGGCAGCCAGTCCAGTGTCAGCTGTGGGGGTTTTCTGTATACTACCTGCTCTGTGAGTGCAAAGGCCAGTGGGTATCTATCTATCTATCTATCTATCTATCTATCTATCTATCTATCTATCTATCTATC
>ML677537.1:880149-903458 GCA_007922305.1 Dermatemys mawii | reverse complement strand
TCTATCTATCTATCTATCTATCTATCTATCTATCTATCTATCTATCCCCAGACACCCCCTCTATCACACAGAGACTGTGTCCCCCTCAGCTGTGTCCTGCCACTCACATATCACAGGTGCGCAGCAGCCACTGACTGCCTGGGAAGGCCGTGTTCTTCACTGGCGGCGCTGGGAGCCGCGGCGCTGGGCGCGGCCTGTGCCCTCTGTCCCACACACCGCCCCACGGGCACTTGCAGAGCAACTTGCAGTGCAGATGCTGTAGGCAACCCCAGCTGTTGGATGTTTCTTGGCCGCCTGTTCCTCAGCCGGCCAGCCAGGTATGCAGCTATTCCAGCAATTTCCTGCTGCACTGGGGGAAATGGCTTGACATAAATATACAGTTCAGATAAACAAAGCCCCGGTGCTAATGGCATTGCAGACGGATTGCGTCGTGGGCAGCGCCTCCAGCGCCCCAGCGCCTGCCTGTGTTCCCTTTGGCAGCACAGACAGTGACCGCTGCCATGGCAATGTCACCGGCGTGAGACCCCAGCGCTGCTTTCGTGATTTATTAACAACGTTCCCTCCCCAGCACGAGCCACGGCCCAGGCCAAGAAGTTTGCTCATGTGAGCGGAATCAGGCAGCGTCTCCTTTTGGCTGGACAGGAGGCTGGAAAAAGGAGCCGCTTTCAGAGGGTCCGATCCTGCCCCTCCCTGAGGTGGAGGAGGACATGGGCCCTCCCGCCCTCCCTCTGCCTGACATCTTCGCTGCCCAGTCAGGAGAGGTCCCATGAAACTCTTGCTGTGCCCGGTGCTTGTGAGTGGATGTTTCCACCAGCGAGTCGTTCCGGGACGCTCGCCGTGTGTGCCGGGCGAGTCGTTGCAGGGTGCTCACTGCGGGGGCTGGGTGAGTCGTTGCGGGGTGTTACTGGGATTCTGGGTTTCCCCTGCTGGCACAGAGTGGATACCCCATAGGCAGCCCTTCCTGCGTGGGGCGGGGGGTATGGGGATGGGACCATGTGCTGATCAGCTGCTAGAGCACAGGGAGCTGTGAGGTGCCATGCGGATGGTGCATTTGCAGGTGCACTGGCAAAGCCGGCAGATTCCCAGCCCCAGACACTGACGTCTCCTCCTCATGCCCATACGGCTCCAGGAGAGGCACACACGGCCTGACAACTGTCTCGGTGCAGCCTGGAGCTTGGTCTCTGGTCCCCCTTGGCCTCTGCAGAGACTGTGCTGAAGGGCGTCAGGATGTGGGCAGCAGGGCGAGAGCCCAGAGGAGATGTGCTGCCAGGGAGCTAGGCCATAGCTACAGAGCTACATAGCTACAACCTTGTGCTCACCCCAGGGGTCCCTGGGATAAGAGTCTAGGGCCTGGGGGTGCTTCTGCCATAGCACGTTCCTGGTGCTGCCCACACTGCGCCCACAGCACCCGAGGGAGACCCCGTCCCCCCCACAGGCCTCGGCGCAGCTGTCCAGTGGCCTGTCAGCCACCCTTGGAGCCAGGGATCAGGCCTGTGTCCTGGCTTTTCGAGAGGTTGCTTCCGCTCCGCCCAGCAGCGTGAGGGGAAGGGCCTGGCTGCCCCTGCCTGGGGAAGGGGCTGGTGACAGCTGTGCCCTGGTTCCTGATGCGCCCTGAGAGCAGGTGGCCGAGAATGACGTCAGGTGTCAGGCAGATTAATGAGTGAGCTCAGCGTGACACAGGAATGGTGCCCGGGGCCTAGTTTGTTTAGCTAATGACTGTAATTTGGATGGAAACCGTTCCCAGCCGGGGAGCCAAGACACAGGGCCCTGCCCTGCTCTGTGCGGGCCGCAGGCTGAAATCAGAGGCCATTTCCCTCGTTCAAAGGTCTCCCCCAGTAACTGAAAAAATGGCTTCTCCTGAGCTGGGCCCTCCACACAGGGCCAGAGCAGCATCGTCTCAGTGTGGAGGAGGCTGGACCCTGGCCGGGGAGTGGGCTGAGCTGAGAGGCAGGGCCGAGAGCCAGATGACTGGGGAAGCTGGAGCTAATGATTCCCTGGCTCAGCAGCCGGCTTCCCTCCTGCACGTCTCTAGGACAGGAACATCTCTGCTGGGCTTGTCCGCGGCTTAGGCGCTCACCCTCTGTTCTCAAGATGGCAGCCTGGGTGTTTCCCAGAGTCACTCCTGCGTCTCCATGCTGCTGGGTATGGGAGATTGTCTTGGGCATCCCATGTCCCACTCCTGGGCAGGTTGTGGAGTCAGGCTTCCCCATTCCCAGAATCCCGCAGGAACAAGCACCCGCTGGAGGCACCCGCTGTATCTGCACCTCCAGGGGCCCCAGGTCCCTCTGTCAGACAGTGTCACTCACAGCAGGACACTGGTGGCAACCGCCCCAAAGACCAGAGCCTCACAGACAGAGCTGCCAGTGGCGACCCAGCCCAACATCACCCTGTGTCCTGGCCCTGCACCTCCCCATCCATTGGCACATGGCACTGCTGGCAGCAAAAGGCCTGTGCAGAGACCCCATCACAGGATACCCCCCAGAGTCCATGGGGGCTTGTGGTGCATCCAGGAGGCTCCCGCCGGCAGCCATTGAGGGATTGTGAGGGGCCCAGTGGGACTCAGGGCTGCCCAAGAGTCGTTTCTTGGCTCTGCTCTCTGTAATGACCACAGGAGCAGAGTGCCACAGAGGAATCACTCAGGCTGTGCCTGGCCCAGAGCTTCCTGGGAAAGCCATGGGGGTCGGTAGCTCTAGGGGTTGGGAGGCTGTGTCCCTGGGGCTCTCTGGGGCTGCCAGACATATAGCAACAGAGACAGGTTCCTGCCATAGCCTGGCTCGAGGGAGCCCGGGGAGTGGCCAGTCTGAGCTCTGCTTTACCCTGTGCTTCTCTAGGGTGACTTCAGGGCTTTCGGACCTCTAGCACGGCGGTTCTCAAACTTGTTTGGTCAGCAGCCCTTTTTCTCGTGCCCGCGGGCTGCCGAGAGCCCTGTGTGTCCGCTGAAATACCATCGAGCCGAATGCTTCTGGTTTCAGAGGCATTTTGGCGGACATGCCGAGCACTTCACAGTGTCTGCCGAAAAGCCACCAAAACCGGAAACTTTCACTTCGGCGGCTTTTCGGAGGACACGCTGAAGCACACGGCATGTCCACTGAAATGCCGCCGAAAGCAAAAGCGTTTGGCTCGGCAGCACTTCAGCAGCGCAGGGAGCTCACAACCCCCTGCGAATCACCCCATGACCCCCTGGGGGATCATGACCCCCCAGTGTGAGAAACGCTGCTCTAGCAGGTCTCAGAACTGGTCACCTTGGTTCGAAAAGGCTGCTGCTAATACTCTCTGATGGCGAGCCCGGTGCCCTGAAGGGGGGTCCAGGCCTCCCGCAGGAGTTCTCTCGCTGCAGGGGGGCTGGAAAGACAGGGCGTGCTGGCACCTCAAGGCCCAGTTTCAGAGTCCTGGAGGCTGTGGTCCTGCCCCGTGGAAGTGAGGGGACCTGGGACCCAGCACACTAAAAGGGTCACTCCTCAGGGGCTCAGTTCTGGTTCGGGCATAGATCAGACTGGGTGGATCCGCGCCACCTTCCCACTGTTTGGGATCACATGGCCATGGCTGGGTTTCTCCCCATAGTGCTCAGTTGCTCACCCTCTCCCCGTAGGCCTCAGCATTTCCCAGGGCCCCTGGCCAGGTCCAGAGCTGGGATCCATGTGGGAGTTTGCTCCAGTAACAGTTTCACAGTAACTATGATTACAGACAATCAAGGGCTGTTGTTTGGGGATCTATCACATGTGATGACACAGAACCAGCATGGAGAGTGAAAATGAATATTCATGGCAAGACTAATGGCTTTAAAATTGACTCAGGAGCAGATTTGACCATCATCTCAGCTCAGAAGGGACTTACAATCCTCTTCTGCCCCTCCCGGAGCTGAAGTCACCTGACACTGCTCGGACTAGCCCTGGGGCTCTGAACTGCATGGGCCACTTCACCACCATAACACAAAGACAAAGACAAAAGCTGTGCATTCAGAGTGTGTATGTGCAAGTCACAGTGTGGCAACCATGATGGACCTAGTGAGAAAGAAAATAAATACAATTCAAAGACACTTGAACTGATCCTTACTGACTATCCTAATTGCCTTCTATGATGAGATAACTGGCTCTGTGGATGAGGGGAAAGCAGTGGATGTGTTATTCCTTGACTTTAACAACGCTTTTGATATGGTCTCCCACAGTATTCTTGCCAGCAAGTTAAAGAAGTATGGGCTGAATGAATGGACCATAAGGTGGATAGAAAGTGGGCTGGATTGTCGGGCTCAACGGGTAGTGATCAATGGCTTCATTTCTAGTTGGCAGCCGGTATCAAGCGGAGTGCCCCAAGGGTTGGTTCTGGGGCTGGTTTTATTCCATATCTTTATTAATGATCTGGACGATGGTGTGGACTGCACCCTCAGCAAGTTTGCAGATGACACTAAACTGGGAGGAGTGGTAGATACACTGGAGGGTAGGGACAGGATACAAAGGGACCTAGACAATTTAGAGGATTGGGCCAAAAGAAATTTGATGTAGTTCAACAAGGACAAGTGCAGAGTCCTGCACTTAGGACGGAAGAATCCCATGCACTGCTACAGACTAGGGACTGAATGGCTAGGCAGCAGTTCTGCAGAAAAGGACCTAGGGGTTACAGTGGATGAGAAGCTGGATACGAGTCAACAGTGTGCCCTTGTTGCCAAGAAGGCTAATGGCATTTTGGGCTGTATAAGTAGGGGCATTTCCAGCAGATGGAGGGACATGATCGTTCTCCTCTATTGGACATTGGTGGGGCCTCATCTGGAGTACTGTGTCCAATTTTGGGGCCCACACTACAAGAAAGATGTGGAAAAATTGTAAAGCGATTTGACAGCTGCTTTCAGCTACCTGAGAGGGGGTTCCAAAGCGGATGAATCGACTGTTCCCAGTGGTACCAGATGACAGAACAAGGAGTAATGGTCTCAAGTTGCAGTGGGGGAGGTTTAGGAAACACTTTTTCACTAGGAGGGTGATTAAGCAGTGGAATGGGTTACCTAGAGAGGTGGTGGAATCTGCTTCCCTAGAGGTTTTTAAGGTCAGGCTTGACAAAGCCCTGGCAGGGATGATTTAGTTGGGTATTGGTCCTGCTTTGAGCAGGGGATTGGACTAGAACCTCCTGAGGTCCCTTCCATCCCTGATAGTCTATGATTCTGTGATCTTCAAAGACAGCATAATAGTGTAACTATTGTAAATGGCAGGAATGCAGAACTTAATGCAGGATATGGAATGAAATGCTAAACTATTATACTGGTCAGCCACTAGCTGGTGCTGTGTGTAATATTTCTTATTTAAGCTAACTTCAGGCATACATGGCTGAACATTAATGGATCTCTAAGCGAACTTATCTCTGGAGCATGTCTCTGGGAAGGAAGCTTTCTGGCCATTCCAGAGCTGGTACAGAAGCCTCACTTGCTGTGTACAAAAAGTACATGACACCTGTGGCCATTTGATCAGCTGTCTGGGCAGGGTGCAGGTTGTCAGCTCACTGGGGCCCAGGTTAATGCTCTCTCCCCGCACTTCATGCACCCACAGGACCGTGTATCCAGTCAGCAGTGTCCCAGGAGAGGTGGTATGTTGAAGCATCTCCTCTGGGGATTGATGAGAGGAGCAGGTGGGGAGCGGGAAAGAGTGATGTTTTGGAAAGGGCACTGCACCGAGATGCAGAGATCTGGCCTCAGGTCCCAGCTCTGCATTGTGTGACCTTGGGCCAGTCACTAATGCTCTGGGCCTCAGTTTCCATCTGTACAATGGGGATAATGAGCCTTGCTTTGCCTAGCTGGGGTGTTAGAATCATAGAATCATAGAATATCAGGGTTGGAAGGGAACTCAGGAGGTTCTAGTCCAACCCCCTGCTCAAAGCAGGACCAATCCCCAATTAAATCATCCCAGCCAGGGCTTTGTCAAACCTGACCTTAAAAACCTATAAGGAAGGAGATTCCACCACCTCACCAGGGAACCCATTCCAGTGCTTCACCACCCTCCTAGGGAAAAAGTTTTCCTAATATCCAACCTAAACCTCCCCCACTGCAACTTGAAACCATTACTCCTTGTTCTGTCATCTGGTACCACTGAGAACAGTCTAGATCCATCCTCTTTGGAATCCCCTTTCAGATAGTTGAAAGCAGCTATCAAATCTCCCCTCAGCCTTCTCTTCTGTACACTAAACAATCCCAGTTTTCTCAGCCTTTCCTCACACGTCATGTGCTCCAGCCCCTTAATCATTTTTGTTACCTTCCTCTGGACTCTTTCCAATTTTTCCACATCTTTCTTGTAGTATGGGCCCCAAAATGGGACACAGTACCCCAGATGAGGCCTCATCAATGTCGAATAGAGGGGAATGATCACATCTCTCGATTTGCTGGCAATGCCCTTACTTATACAGCTCAAAATGCTGTTAGACTCTTTGGTAACAGGGCACATTGTTGACTCATGTCCAGCTTCTCATCCATTGTAACCCTTAGGTCCTTTTCTGCAGAACTGCTGCCTAGCCATTTGATCCCTAGTCTGTAGCAGCGCATGGGATTCTTCTGTCCTAAGTGCAGGACTCTGCACTTGTCCTTGTTGAACCACATCAAATTTCTTTTGGCCCAATACTCTAATTTGTCTAGGTCCCTCTGTATCCTGTCCCTACCCTCCAGTGTATCTACCACTACTCCCCAGTTTAGTGTCATTTGCAAACTTGCTGAGGGTTCAGTCCACCCTCCAGATGCTCCAGATCATTGATAAAGATGTTGAACAAAACCAGCCGCGGGACTGACCCTTGGGGCACTCCGCTTGATACCAGCTGCCAAGTAGACATGGAGCCATTGATCACTACCTGTTGGGCCTGACGATCCAGCCAACTTTCTATCCACCTTATGGTCCGTTCATCTAGCCCATTCTTCTTTAACTTGCTGGCAGAATACTGTGGGAGACTGTATCAAAAGCTTTGCTAAAGTCAAGGAATAGCACGTCCACTGCTTTCCCCTCATCCACAGAGCCAGTTATCTCATCATAGAAGGCAATTAGGTTAGTGAGACATGACTTTCCCTTGGTGAATCCATGCTGACTGTTCCTGACCACTTTCCTCTCCTCTAAGTGCTTCAGAATTGATTCCCTGAGGACCTACTCCATGATTTTTCCAGGGACTGAGGTGAGACTGACTGGCCTGTAGTTCCCCGGATCCTCCTTCTTCCCTTTTCTAAAGATGGGCACTACATTAGCCTTTTTCCAGTCATCCAGGACCTCTTTGCTCAATGAGCACTCTAGGTGTGACTTATCTCACACACAACACAGAGGGCTAGAGGGGAAGAGAAAGAGGGGAATGGGGCATTGAGGATGAGAATGAGAGAATGACAGAGCAAAGGCAGAGGTGTGTGGAGTAGGGGAAGGTAGGAAAGGTGTAGAACTGGGAGGAGGGCAAAGGGGATATTGGAGATGGGCAGAGCATTAGCTTGCTGGGAGTGGAGAAGGATCCGAGGGAAGGCGATAGTCCATCCAGACCTGTGCTTATCTGAGCCCTGGGACATTACTCACACAGCTGTTCTGAAGCGCGGGTGGCATGTGAACACTGGGCTCTGTGTTGGACTGACTTCCTGTCAGGGTTGCAGGAAGCGAAGAGTTAAATGCTGATGTTTGAAACATGAACTTTCAGGCTCAGCTTCTCTGCACAGCCCAGTGTTATGTCCACTCCACGCAGGTCCCGTTAAAACAGAGGGTCACTCTCCACTTTCCTTAACAACTGGGCTCTTACAAACTCCCCCAAGTATTTCATCAATCATTGCTCTCTTTGATCAGCGAGGTATGTGAAACTTCCACGTAATCACGAGCATCTTCCCGAGATCCTAGAACCCTCCCGCTCCAATCCAACATTTGTTTAATCTTGCCGGAATTTCTCTGTGGTGTCCAGTCCTCAGTCTAGGCAGGAACCTGGAACAGACCGCAGAGCAGAGTGTATAATATTTCATGCTTTTGCCACATGTCAGATTTCCGGAGTCTCTGGAAGGGATCAGAGATAAGTGTGATTCTCGGGCACCCTGGAAGAACATTCTCTGCAGCTGGGCACTTGGCCGGGAATCACGAAGGGGCTTGCTGCTCCGGGGCTGCATTGTTGGAAGGCGCAGTTATGAAGCTATGTCCACCAAGCTGCGGATGGCGCTATTGGCAGCTGTCTGGAGCGTTCCTAGCCCTGCTTCTGCCCTAGAGACGAAGGCCTTGTTCTAAACACTGTGGGGACGGGGAAGCCCAGCGGAGTGAGGACTGCGGGGGAGGTTGGGGTCGGGGGTACATGCAAGGAGAGAGGGGAAGCCCTGGGGGGCCCAGATCTGCAGCCTGTCAGGAGGGGGCTGCTGAAGGAAGGGGGAGTGTGCTGTGCCAAGCGGCACTCGTCCAGCTCGCAGCCACAGCAGGAAAGGCTGGATCCCTTCATGGGCCTTAACCATCCAGTAACTGCAGCCAGCCACCGTGTCCCCAGAGTGACCCCGTCGGTGGCTTTTGGGGGAGCAGGGTCCCCCCCCCCATGGGGAAATGTCTGCAGGAGCCCCAGGATGGAGGCTGCTCTTTCGGGAGCCCAGCCTGAAGCCACCATGGAGGCGGCTAGCGGAGCCACCATCTCCCATCCCAAGCTCCTGTCACTTCACAGTCACTAAGGCCCGTGCTCCATTCTCCACCCCTCCCAGGCTCCTCCCATGTCTTCCCCCTCCCTTGTTCACCATGGTATGGAAATCCATCCCTCCTCTCCAGCCCATGCAGCCATCACCTCTTCCTCTCTGGGCCCCATAGCCCACCCACAACACAGCTGCCAAAGCCTTCTCCATGGTGCAGTTACACATCAATTCCCTTAGTACCCCACCTGGCTTGGCAGAGTCTCACAGGCCCAGCTTCCTGCTCCCTGCCTGTGGCGAGCTGTGTTGCAGTGGGGTGAGGGAGCACTGAGCAGCCCGAAGTCACAGAGGGCACCCTGAGGGGGCTGCTAATGGTGAATCTGTGCCGCCCACTCCCTGCTCTTTCAGGCCCATTGGGAGCAGGGACAGGTGGGGCTGGTCTCTGCCAGCTGCAGAGCCCTAAGGCTGTTTCTCACTCTGGCCCCAGGAATATTTAATCCTTTATACAACATAGAGCAGGTTCAATAGGCACCCGAGAGAGCCTGACGCTGGAGAACCCCAGGTTCAGTCGCACATTTGGGAGCCGCTGCTTGGCCTGGATGTTGGGTTCCCATCTCAGGGGAGAGCCCTGACCACCAGGCTGCTGGCCAGGCCGGCTTCTCTCTGCTTCTTCACAAACCATTTTCAAAGGCCTCGGATTTGTCTCGGTGCAGAACAGGGACATTTCTGAACTCCTGAAAGTTTCCCAGGGCAGCAAATCCATTTCCTGCCCAGCTCCATTCAGGCCATGGTGCCGAGACCACATCTCCTGTAACTGCTTCTGCCCTGCGCCTCAAAGCTATTTAGAATCATAGAATTTTAGGGTTGGAAGGGACCTCAGGAGGTCATCTAGTCCAACCCCCTGCTCAAAGCAGAACCAACCCCAACTAAATCATCCCAGCCAGGGCTTTGTCAAGCCGGGCCTTAAAAACCTCTAAGGAAGGAGATTCCACCACCTCCCTAGGGAACCGATTCCAATGCTTCTCCACCCTCCTAGTGAAATAGTGTTGCCTAATATCCAACCTAGACCTTCCCCATTGCAACTTGAGACCATTGCTCCTTGTTTTGTCATCTGCCACCACTGAGAACAGTCTAGATCCTATCCTGCTGTAGTGATCACATAGCCAGAGTAGACAAATGCTGCTCGTGGCATCTTCCCATCCAAATCAATCCCTCCAGCCCCATGATCGTGCTGAAGTGGTATCAACCGGTCAAAGTCACTCTACTTCATGGGGTGCCAAGAACTGCATGGGATCTTCTAGGTGTAGTTGCATGAGAGCAGCTCAGAGACGGGCTAGCAGCTCCCTCCTCTGAGACATGATGTCTCTTAGTATGGCCCCAAACCACATTGGCCCGTTTTGCTCCAATATCATGTCACAAGCTCACTTTCTTTTGCTGTCCATTCTCATCCTTAAATTGCTCCTAGCGCAGCAGATCCCATCCCATTGATATCTGGCATTGGCCTGGGCCTTTCACCTGTGATAATGTGGTTATTGAAGCCATCAGAATGAGTTTTGAGAGTGAGATTTTGGGACACATTGTATCCAGTGCTGCACTACCATCCAGTCATTTTTGCCTGGTGCTGATCCACCAGCCTTATGATTTCAGCCCCCCAAAACAATCCAGTTTGTTGTGCCTGGGTTGTTCTTTGCAATGCTCACGTTTTGTCATCTCACCGACTGAAAGATGGATTTTCTTCCAATCCGTGTTTGGTTATTTTATAGAGACTGATCTCTGTTGTGTTGGGTGGCAATAGCCAGGATAATTCTGCTTCCTTCTTTGGAGCTTAGCACTGCAATCTCTTTCTGCCATGTCCCAGCACTTCCCCCGTTTTCAACAGTAAATATCTGGTTCACTCAGAGCCTGATCCTGTGAGCCCAGATGCACCTCCAGCCTTCGCTGCCTTCAGCCATTTAAGGCAGTCGGCCCCTTGAAGGATCTTGCCCTGCCTGTGTTTGCCGCTTGCCTCACTGATCCAGGATACGAGTTGCCTGGATTGGCTGATCTCATCTCATGATCAGTGCTGTTGTGTTAGCATGGAACTGTGTGGATCCACAGAAGGCAGCACAGCATGGAGTGCAGCCGGGGAGTCCTGAAGGGAGCTCGGCATCCTGCTCACTACAACAGCACCTCGCTCCTTGTGCTCTTTGGGACACCTGTCTGCATGTTCACGGGTTGGCGGCTTTGCACCTGGAGCGAACAAGCCCAGCTGTGTGACTGCTCCGCGGAAAGAAGGAAAGTCCTTTGGGTCCTGCAGCCCAGAGCAGGTGTTCACTCCGCCCTGTCAGTCAGCGGCGGGCCTGTCCATGCATTGTCTATCCGCACAGCTTCTCCACTACGTTCACAGCTCACTCAGGAGAGGACAGGGACATTGGTCCGATCTGAGCCACTAGGCTGCTGGATGGCAGGGAGGGCGAGCTGGGCCGGGAGCGAGCCTGGGAATTACAACTCCTTTATTCACAGGCACTGGGGGGAAGGAATGAGACAGGGAGAGGGGGAGAGAGTCGGGGAGCAGAGGCGGCAGAGCAGGGCCCATGAGGGGTGGAGCGTCCCGCCAGCATGTGGAGCGTGCACAGAGGAGCTCGGAGAGATGGTACGGAGGGAGGGAATGTCAGTGCGAACCGTTCAGAGGCAATTGCGCCAGACCGGCAAATAGAGCAGCCCCACTCCACCCATCTCTCTCACATCGTAAACACGTCCATTTCCTTCCCTGCCTGGGAGGAGGGGCAGGCCGAGGCCTTGTCTCCCTGGCTGGCTCGTAGCGTGCCGAGTGCAGTGCCGGGGGCTGGCTGGCTGGCAACAACGGCAGCGCAGAGTCCCACACGTCCTCCAGATGTGTGTGCAGGGGCCCAGCGCCAAGGCTCCCAGCCACTCGTCCTCACAGCGCTCAGGACAGTGCTCGGGGAGCGTGACCGCGCTGGCCTCGCCGGGCTCCCCGTACAGGGTACGGCCACTGACTCCTTTAGCTCAAGGGAGGGTGCAGCTTCCCCATTTCCAGCAGTCAGGCGCCACTGGGCCAGCCAGGGGGGACAACGTTTTCTGCTCCCCCCTTGTTCCCCCAGGCTGAGCAAAAACGAAAACGCCGGCAATCCGAGCAGAGAGGGTCAAAACAGCCCAGCAGCACAGCGCCCCCTGGAGGTTAGTGCCCAGGGCAGTCGCCCTGGTCGACCACCCTGGAACCAGCCCTGCCAGCAGTGACCAGGGGGCTGGGTGGGACAGTTGTGCAAGGCCGGGCAGGCAGCTCACACTGTCAGCACTGAGGGCCCGGGAGCAATGCTGCCAATAACTGTGGGGCTTGTGTTTTGCGTAGCCCCGGTTCATTCCATAGCACCGGGCAGGAAGCCTGCTACTTGTAGCGTGCACGGCTGGGGGCTTCCCTGCCGGCCTGGCAAAGGGATGAGGATGTGCGGCTGCCCCCAGCGATGCGGGGTGAAGTAGGATGAAGCGCATCATTGTCCAGCTGTGCGTCAGGAAGCTGTTTGCAAACACTCCATCTCTGTCTCGCGGGGCAGGAGAGCGACAGGGGCCATTTTGCTCAGCACCGAGGTCCGATCATTCCATAATTCCCCCAGACTCCAGCAAGGCAGCCCTGAGCTAAGATCCCGGGGCTCAGAGAGCTGGCCGTGAATGGGACCTCAGCAGAGGAGGCAGAAACTCCAGACAAGACACAATTGTACTCAAGTTCCTTGCTGCACAGGACATGCAATAAACAATCCTGGGGCTTGTTTATAGCCTGCTTGGTGGAATAAATCGCAGCCTGTGTTGATTGTCTCTCATCACTCTCTGCTCCCTGGGAACAGTGTGTTCTTCTTCCCGGAGTCACTGCACAGTGCTACAGCGATTCCAGGGGCCGAGATTATCTGCCATGAGATGTGATGGGACAAAGGCGGAGCCAGCTGGGTCTATACACCATCTCCAGGGACTGTCTGCTCCCTCTGCCACTGCAGGTGACATTGGGTCATATTAGCTCCGCCCCCCCCCGCAGAAACCAGCTCCCAGCACAGCCACCAAGGCTGTCCGCTCCGCCTCCTCCCGCAAGTGCTTCCGAGCCCTCCAGCAGTATCCTGGAGAGCTCCAGCGGGACTGATGTCACTCACATTGCCCGCGGGAGTGGCGGGAGTGGGACTGACATCGGTCGGATTGCCCATGGGAGTGGCGGGAGCGGAATTGACAACAGTCGAATTGTCCATGGGAGTGATGGGAGGGGTCTGACATCAGTTGGATTTCCCACGGAAGTGACGGGAGTGGGACTAACTAACGGATTTCCCACGGGAGTGATGGGAGAGGGACTGACATCAGTTGGATTTCCTGCGGGAGTGACGGGAGCGGGCCTGACATCGGTAGAATTGCCTGCAGGAACTACCGGAGCGGGACTGATGTCGGTTGTATTACCCACAGGAGTGACAGGAGAGGGACTGATGTCAGTCGGATTGCCCGCAGGAATGATGGGAGTGGGACTGACGTCAGTCGGATTGCCCGCGGGAGTGATGGGAGCGGGATTGACAACAGTTGGATTGCCCCCGGGAGTTCCTGGGTGAGGGCCCAAGCCAGTTCTGAGTTGTATTGGTGGAAAGGAACCCCTAGATATTGAACCCAGTCCTGGCTGCTGCTGACTCCACCTGGCAGAAGGGTTACAGTAGCGACCTGCATAGAACTCGGAGGGAGGAGCATAGCTGCAGGAGGGAAGAGTTTGGAGATGGTACGAGGATGCTGGTCTGTGTGCACATGGCTAGAATGCTAATTGCAGCTGCAGCACTTCTGTAAATAGTTCTCTTCAGAAAGAGCCAGTTAAATTTTCCGAGCCTGGTCTCCTTTCATGTTATTACCTAGCATGTAGTACATGAAACCTAGCAGCAGTGGTCAGTCTCGCCAAGATCCACAGCAGCAAAGACAGAGTGTTTAACAGGATCACCTAGAAACAGAGCCTGCATGGAGGGACTCAGAGCCCTGGGAATGCTTGATTTCCAGACAAAAAACCTGCCCAAACATGGAGGTAGCAGAAGGAAGAATTCCATATGTATACAGAGATGACTGCGGGAAGAGGCGGAGAATAGAGTGAGACTCTGTTGCCAGGGCTAATGCCTGAAATGCTGGAACAGCAGACAAAGGTGTTTGAGTGCTGTGACCCCAGGCAGAATGAGACTGGTTTTTTACTTGAAACTAAGGAGCAGAATCATAGAATCTCAGAGGTGGAAGGGACCTCAGGAGATCATCTAGTCCAGCCCCCTGCTCAAAGCAGGACCAATCCCATTTGTGCCCCATATCCCTAAATGGCCCCTCAAGGATTGAATTCATAACCCTGGGCTTTGCAGGCCAATGCTCAAACCTCTGAGTTATGCTCCAAAGAACATAAGAGCAGCCATACGGAGACAGACCAGATGTCTATCTAGTCCAGTATTCTGTCTTCCAACACTGACCATGCCCAGCTGCTCCGGAGGGAATGAATAGAATAGGTCACCGTCAAGCGATCCATCCTTCTGGCAAACAGAGGCTAGGGACACCATTCCTGCCCATCCTGACAAATAGCCATTGTTGCACCTATGTTCCCTGAACTTAACTAGTTCTTTTTTTAACACTGTTAGTGTCTCTGCCTTCACAACATCCTCTGGCAAGGAGTTCCACGGGTTGACTGTGAGGTGTGTGAAGAAATACTTCCTTTTGTTTGTTTTAAACCTACTGCCTTTTAAATTCATTTAAAAGGCAGTAGGTTTAAAACAGTGACCCCTAGTCCTTGTGTTCTGAGAAACACTTTCTTATTTACTTTCATTTCCTTATTTACTTATTTATTTACAGTCATGATTTTATGAACGTCTTTCTTATTCCGCCTTAGCTGTCTCTTTTCCAATCTGAAAAGTCCCAGTTTTATTAATCTCTCATCACATGGGAGCTGTTCCATACTCCTAATCATTTTTGTTGCCCTTTTCTGAACCTTTTCGAATTCCATTATATCTTTTTTGAGATAGAGCGACCACATCTGCATGCAATATTCCAACATGTGGGTGTACTATGGATGTATAAAGAGGCAACATTGTATTTTCTGTCTTATTATTGATCCCTTTATTAATGATTCCCACCATTCTGTTATGTCCCAATGCGGCATCGATTCAGGAAGAAAAAAGCAGCACTATATGCAGTGAAGGAGGATACAGAACTTTCCAGTGAAGAGGGAGATGTCTGCAGTGTGACTTTAGCAGAGCCAGACGTTCAGGTACATGCACTGTAGAAGAAGGCTGCCTGCCATTCAACTGCCATTTTTGCAACTATGCTATCAATTTAATGGCCAACTGGATGCCAGCTGGATTGTGAAGCCAGCTGCAATGTAATCCCATCCACACCAATGAGCAGTAATATTAGACGGGAGGAAAGTAACCAAGTGCTGGTGACGTGCAGTAAAATGAGGCCAGTGGACAAATGAAGACTGCCAGTTAGAAACGCACAAAACAAGAGCTGATAGTAGTTGGCACACAGAGTACCACCCCCGCTGGGCAGCAGGGCAGTGCACAGTACAACACTGGATTACTCTCAGTGACAGGGAGGAGAACGATCCCAGGATTCAGGCCGAGGATAATGACATGTGTCAAGGATCTGGACACCTAGAGGACAAGCTGAAGATAGACATAGACTCAGATGTGCAGCTCCTGAGCTGGCTGAAACCTGGCGTTTCATTAGCCTGGTAGAGCCTCTGAAGAAGGACCCGGCAAGTCTGCAAAGCAAAGGCATCATCACGCCTATTGAAACGAGCACTGGGTGGATCAGTAGCCTCGTAGCGGTAAGAAAACCTTCAGGTAAAGGGAGGATCGGCACTGATCCACCTCCACCGAACAGAGCATTGAACTCAATCACTGCCCGTTACCAGCAACTGAGGCCGTATGACCAGATCTCTCCAGGGCCTGAGGAGTCAGTCAGTGATGTCAGCAATGGGATCTGGCATTAGATGATCCATCCAGCTGCCTGGCAACTTTTGCCACATTTTGTGCCAGGTACCTCTGGGCACAGTGTGAGCCTGGCCACAGGGGTGCTCCAGTGTAAACTCAACCAGGCACTAGAGGGACTTTTAAGAATCCAGATTATAGCTGATGACATTCTTATTGTAGCGGGAGATGTCAAGGGGTGGCAACCCTAGACCATGATACCTACCTGTGACAACTTTTAAAGTGGACAATTGGTCTGACCTCAGACAAGCTGAAGAAGAGGAGAACTGAGGTCCCCTACATTGGACATCACTTGACTTCTGAGGGACTCTGGCTGCACCCTGAGAAGCAGAGCCACTAAAGAATAGCCCAGAACAAGGGCGTGAAGGGATCCAGCGATTTATAGGGATGGTCTTTCCAGATACTGCACACCCGTGTCAGAAACCTGGGAGCCCTCAAGACAGCTAACACACCATGATGCAGCCTGGGAAGGGTCAAAGTACAGACACTGAAAAGCAAAGAATATTACAAGGGAGCCCCAGAGCTAAGGTCCTGCCACCCTGTGGAGCACTAGACCTCCAGTGCAATGGCAGCGCCTCAGGAGGAGCAGACTGATACCAAGACAGCGGCCGCTTTGCTAGGAGAAGCCTTATAGACCCAGGACAGAGGTGTGCACAGCCAGGACCTCCTTGTCTGTGGCTGAAACAATTCCATCTATCTGGGCACAAGGTGCAGGTACAGTCTGATCACAGCATTGTGAGGAAGGGGTGCTGGAACAGGGGGCACACAAGAGTTTGGAGGGGGCATTAGGAAATCAGTCTGTATGCACATGGCTGGAATGTTAACTGCTCTGTTAATAGCTGTCTTAATAAAGAATCAGTTTAGTTTTAGAAAGACATGAAACAGCCTTAACATGAGATTAACAAACAAGATCAAGGAGAAGCAACTTCTCTTCTCTCTGAGTCCCCGGCTCAATATCGGCAAGAGGTCGGCTTCCCCTTAGCCCTCTGTATAACTAATGGCTGTTGGGCTTCTGGATCTGTCATGGAAGCTCTAATTAGTATCTCATATAACTGCATTTCTGCTGTCTCCTTCTAACCGCCCTAGTCAGCAGGGACCTGTGCTCTGTGGCCTCGTCCACCTTGTCCTCTGCTTCACCTTGATCTGCCCCTCTTGTCAGTGACTTTAGGTGGAAGAATCCCATGCACTGCTACAGACTAGGGACTGAATGGCTAGGCAGCAGTTCTGCAGAAAAAGGACCTGGGGGTTACAGTGAACGACAAGCTGGATACGAATCAACAGTGTGCCCTTGTTGCCAAGAAGACTAATGGCATTTTGGGCTGTATAAATAGGGGCCCTGCCAGCAGATCGAGGGACATGATCGTTCCCCTCTGTCTGGCATTGGTGAGGCCTCATCTGGAGTACTGTGTCCAGTTTTGGGGCCCACACTACAAGAAGGATGTGGAAAAATTGGAAAGAGTCCAACGGAGGGCAAAAAAAAAGATTAGGGGCCTGTGGCACATGACTTATGAGGAGAGGCTGAGAGAACTGGGGTTGTTTAGTCTACAGAAGAGAAGAATGGCGGGGGAGGGAGCAGGATTTGGTAGCTGCTTTCAACTACCTGAAAGGGGGTTCCAAAGAGGATGGATCTAGACTGTTCTCAGTGGTACCAGATGACAGAACAAGGAGGAATGGTCTCAAGTTGCAGTGGGGAAGGTTTAGGTTGGATATTAGGAAAAACGTTTTCCCTAGGAGGGTGGTGAAGCACTGGAATGGGTTCCCTAGAGACGTGGTGGAATCTCCTTCCTTAGAGGTTTTGAAGGCCTGGCTTGACAAAGCCCTGGCTGGGATGATTTAGTTGGGGTTGGTCCTGTTTTGAGCAGGGAGTTGGACTAGATACCTCCTGAGGTCCCTTCCAACCCTGATATTCTATGGTTCTATGATTAAGGAGCTAGCGGAGTGGCTGCAAGGGGCCATGCTCCCTCTTTAGGAGGCCAGCTGGCTGTGTCAGATGCAATATCTCCCCAGGAGTCTGCCACTTTCTCCACATTGGAGTCTGGAGGTGGGAGGGAGGCTTTGAATAGTTACTTACGAGCCTGATTTTATGCCAGCACAATATTTGGCATCCCTCCTGGGTGCCATTTGCACAGCTCATGCTCTGGACGGCCACCAGAGCCAGGCAGTGTTTGGATTTCTTGCTGTGGATTCAAAAAGCAAGAGAGGAAAGACAAAAGTAGACTCAGCGCACCAGGAGACAAGGGCCATGTACTGGGAACGAACAAGAATGCCAATCCTTTGTGGCAATTGCTCGGGCATGGACAGGGGGGGCTCACTCTCCCTGAGATGCTCCCCTTTGGTCTGTGAGCACCCCTCAGCATGTCGGCCCCCAGGACTGGACACGCTGTGGCAGCCTTGTGCCAGCATCTGCTGCTCGAAACATCTGCCTGGCTGGTAAAGGGAAAGGCTGGAAGCTCAGGAAGGGCCGAGGCTGGGCGAGGTGACATGGCCCTGGGCAAAGCGTGGCACAGAGGAGAACAGGGCAGCTGGCCTGGCAGACACAGACAGGCAGGGCAGTCAAGCAGACAGTGGGCAGCACTGGGACTTGTATCCTAGGGCAGGATTCCCACAGGTACCACCTCGGGGCAGAGGGCCTGAGGGCTGGGGGACGTTCCCAGAGTGGGGCTGAGGGGATTTCCCTGTTCTCTAACCCCACAATGGCTGCTGTTTCTGGGCTCCTGATGACTGTGACCGTCTCTGAGCCATTGGTCCTGCATGCACAGCGGCTGCCGTGGGGGGCTGGGCTGCGGCTGGAGTCCATGCGTGGTGCAGAGAGTAGCCAGCAAGTGCATGTCAGACGGAGGGGGCTTAGCAAGTGGGAGGCGCTTGTATTATGCAGGATGGGGCCTGATCCCCTGCTGCTGCGTGCGGGGGGACGGGATAGTGACCCCCAGGCTCTGCTGGGCCCAGGGCAGGGGTTGGCAACCTTTCAGAAGTGGGGTGCCGCGTCTTCATTCTAAGTTAAGGTTTCACGTGCCAGTGACACATTCTAACGGTTTTAGAAGGTCTCTTTCTAAAGGTCTATAATATAGAACTAAACTATTGTTGGATGTAAAGTAAATGAGGTTTTAAAAATGTTTAAGAAGCTTCATCTAAAATGAAATTAAAATGCAGAGCCGCCCAGGACCCGGCAGTGTGAGTGCCACTGAAAATCAGCTCGCGTGCCGCTTTTGGCACCCGTGCCATAGGTTGCCTAGCCCTGGCCTAGGGGTTTCCAGGCATCTGGTTTTCCGTCGGAAAGTCCAGTCGAAACGGGATGCCGGCAGCTCAAGTCAGCACTGCAACCAGGCCGTTAAAGTCCGGTGAGCGGCGCAGCGGGCCTAAGGCAGGCTCTCTGCCTGCCATGGCCCCCTGCAGCTCCCAGAAGCAATGGCATGCCTCCCACTCTGGCTCCTAGGCTCAGGGGCAGCCAGGGAGCTCCGTGTGCTGCTCCCACCCCGAGCGCCAGCTCCCTTGGCCAATGGGATCTGAGATGGCAGCGCCTGCAGACAAGGCAGCGTGCAGAGCTCACCCAAACTCCCTCCCAAAGCTCACAACCCTTGCTTCACCCTCTGCCTCAGCCCCGAACCCCCTTCCACACTCCAAATCCTTCAACCCCAGCCCGGAGACCCCGCCTGCACCCCAAACTCTTCATCCCTGGTCCCACACCAAAGCCAAAGGGCACCACCAGCTGGAGCCCCCACCCTCTCCTGCACCCCAATCCCCTGCCCCAGCCTGGAGCTCCCTCCCACACTCCAAACCCCTTATTCCTGGCCTTGCCAAAAAGCCCACACCCCGAGCAGGAGCCCTCACCCCCTCCCACACCTTAACCCCCAGCCTGGAGCCCCCTCCCATACGCTGAACCCCTCAGCCCAAGCCCGGAGCCCCCTCGGAGCCTGCTCCCGAATCCCCTGCTCCAGCCCGGCGAAAACGAGAGAGTGAGTGAGGGTGGGGGAGGGTGAGCAACGGGGGGAGGGGGGCTGAAGTGAGCAGGGGCGTGGCCTTTGGGAAGGGGCGGGGCAAGTGTGTTCGGTTTTCTGCAATCGGACAGTTGGCAACCTGCGCTTTGGGGAGAACTAACGAAGTTCAGCTGGAACCAGAGACCCTGGGGCTGAGGAGTGTTTGGTGGGGGACGCAGGGAGCCTGCAGGGAAGCCAAGGACCTACCGCCCCAAGCCCTGGCGGGGGGCCGGGGGTGGTGGTTAGGCAGCAGTTCAGTTTTTGAGCGAGGCTCTTGCTACCAGTGACCTCCAGCACCACCCTGAGGGAGTGGCCTTCCTCTAACCGCCAGGCTTCATCTGAAGCTCCCTGGGGAGGGTGGAGAGGACTGAGCAACCCCCTGGCTCTGCCCCCATAGAGATGGAGTCGTTGCGGGGGCCAGGTGTGCGCTTGCCATGGGAGGGAGCTGCAGGGCTGGAGCAGGGCGAGCGGATGGGGACTCCAGAGAGCCCTGGCACCTGTGGCCTGAGTCCAGACCCAGGGGCAGGGACCTGCTCCTTTGGGGCAGGGCCTGGCAAGGCGCTTGCTCTCCTCAGCAGAGCAATGGATACAGAGACTGAACTCCCCCTGTCCCTTCCCTGTGGCTGAGCCAAGCGGTGGGGCAGTTTCCTGGGGGGTCTGTCCATGGCTTCCTGCTCCCTGGGATGCCAAGGGCTGGTGGGAGGCGTGAGGGGCATGGCAGGGGGCAGAGCTTGGAGAGCAAACACAGTGCAGACCCAATGCCCAAGGATCCACCAGCCTCCAGACTCCCCCCCAGGAAGGCGAGAAAAGGGGAGCTCCCCACACTCCACTGCACCCCCCTCAGCCGTTCCTTATCCACAGGTCCCAGGGGGCTGAGGGAAACACCTCTTTACTCAGCCCTCCTGCCGGGCATGGCCTCTGCAGGGCTCCACGCAGCCGAGTACAGATGGCCCAAGTGGTGAGGTTGCCCCCACCCCACGTGAGACTGCCTCGCAGCCTGTCTATCGCTCCCCGCCCCGGGGAGACTGCCCTACGGGCTGTCCATCTCTGCCCCCCACCCCAGGTGAGACTGCCCCACAGCCCATCCATCAGTCCCCCTGCACCTCAGGAGACTGCCCCACAGCACGTCTATCTCTGCCTTGCACCCTGAGGGACTGCCCCACAGCCCATCCATTGCACTGCAGTGTGTTGGCCTCCCCCGCTTAGGGTGACCAGATGGCAAATGTGAAAAATTGGGACGGTGGTGGGGGTAATAGGATCCTGTATAAGAAGAAGCCCCAAAATCGGGACTGCCTCGCCTCGCTCTTCGCTGGGCCTGCTCTTCTCACAAACTCGGGGTTTTTCCTCCGCTGTCTCTCGGCTGCATGTTTGCTCTTTGCCTCTGATCCAAAGCTAACACTCAGCTTGGCATACGTGGTTCCAAGCCCAAGTTTTCGGCCTGTCAGCCCCTAAACGTGATTCCTGGGGAAGATGTCACATCTGGATTCCTCACCGTGATCTCTGGCCAAGCGTGGGGCTGGCACAAGACAGCTGGATGGCTGGGATGGATTTTTCCAGGGATGCGGAATCTGTGACCTGAATCCCTGGCTGCCTCCCAAATCTCCTGTCTACCTTGGCTTTGGCTGCTCTTGGCTGGGAGCCTGGCTTGAAAGCACAATTCCTCAGGCTTTGGAACGGGGGGAGGCTGCGTCCATCACTGCTCACGACAATGTGTTTCTGTAGGACTGAGCTCAGAATGACTGTGTTTTGACACAATCTGAACGAGTGTCTCCCCGACAACGACAGTAAACACTCCACAGCAAATCGCAGCACAGTCACATGGCTCCCCAGGAAAGAAGCCGCAGCCCCCAGACCACCGCTGGGGGAGGGGGGCGGTGCGGAGCGAACCTGTATGCCCCCCACCCCTGCCAGGGTAGTGAGCAGAGTGACTTTAGACAGCCGGGTCACTCTCTTCTTCCCCCCTCTGGCCCAGCCAGCACAGGAAGGTGAAAGCATGGGCACGTGGGCAGTGTGGTGGGGGAGCTCGTGGGCACATTGGGAGCGTGGTGAAGGAGCTTGTGGGCACGTCAGGAGCGTGGTGAGGGAGCTCATGGGCACGTCGGGAGCATGGTGAGGGAGCTCGTGGGCACGTGGGCAGCATGGTGGGGGAGCTTGTGGGCACGTGGGGAGTGTGATGAGGGAGCACATGGGCACGTGGGCAGCATGGTGGGGGAGCTCGTGGGCACGTGGGGAGTGTGATGAGGGAGCACATGGGCACGTGGGCAGCATGGTGAGGGAGCACATGGGCATGTGGGCAGCGTGGTGGGGAGCTCGTGGGCACGTGGGCAGCGTGGTGGGGGAGCTTGTGGGCACATGGGCAGCGTGGTGGGGGAGCTCGTGGGCACGTGAGGAGCGTGGTGGGGGAGCTCGTGGGCACCTCGGAAGCATGTTGGGGGAGCTGATCTGCCTCCAGCAGGGTGGCAGCTCCAGGTTACGCGCTATCATGTCTTTGCAGTTAAGGAAACTTGAGTGCTTCAGCTTGTGCACAGCACCAGGATGGACCTGGGCCACAGATGGCCTCTGCCTGCACTGGCAGATTGCTGCGGGGTGGGCAGCATTGTGGTCAGGGGGCAAGGTCTGTTGGCAGGCTGGACAGCGCAGCGGAGAGGGCCTCGCATCTCTTGGAGGATGGGCAACACAGTGGTGAGGAGGCGGGGTCCGTCAGGGGGGCTGGGTAGCGCGGTGGGGAGTTCCCTACTAATAGAGCACCCCCCCAGATGTCAGTAAGCAGTGTGGGAGGAGAGCAGAGACTCTCTGGTGTCTTGTTGGATGGGAGCCATGAATTTGCCCGGGCACGCTGCCCCAACCGGGGCCTGTGCCTTGAACAGGGGCGGCCCAGCACAGTGCACCCAGGACACAAACACTGGGGTCAGCCAACCCAGGAGCAGAAGTGACGCCCTGGGAATCAGGGAGCACTTGGGGCTCAGAGAGATGGTGTGACAAGTCGGGAACAGAGTGGACATAACTCCTGAGGCTGAGCTACTCTGACCTGGAAACCTGGAGCTGTAACCTGAGATGGAGGGGGAAGGGAGTTGACACCTTGGGCCTGGCAAGGGACCAAAGGGCAGGCAGACGTGGGAGTTTTTTGAAAAGGGGCTAGACGCTGGCTGGGGAAGAGGAGGGAGCCTGGATTCGGGGTCTCATCTCCCTGCCCCCCAGAAGGGCCGGGCCAAGGGGGCCTGTTTGTACTGACAGCTCTAAGTGGGATTGTGTGCCTGGCATCTCAAATAAACCTTCTGATCTACTGGCTGGCTAAGAATCACTGTGAATCCCAAGAAGTGGGGGGTGTGGGAACGGGACTCCCCCACCCTCCGTGACAGATGGATGTTGGGATCTCGCTAGAGTCCAGACCGCAGAGGTGAGGGGACCTGTGAACTGAGCAGGGTTGAAACTGGGGGGGATGGACCAGCTGCCCTTTCTTGGAGAGAACCATGGAAAAGTGGAGAGGGAGGGCCATGCTGGGGGCAGGATGCTGGAGGCTGATCAGGGAGGCTGGAGGGTGTGGGAGCCTGGTGGGTCAGGGAGGCTAGTCAGGGAGGCTAGCGGCTCAGGGAGACTGGTGGGTGCAGAAGACTGGAGGGTGTGGGAAGCTGGAGGCTTAGGGAGGCTGGAGCGTGTGAGAAGCTGGAGGATCAGGGAGGCTGGTGGCGCAGGGAGGCTGGTGGGTGCAGGAGGCCGGTGGCTCAGGGAGACTGGTGGGTGCAGGAGGCCGGTGGCTCAGGGAGACTGGTGGGTGCAGGAGGC
>ML677537.1:794944-880139 GCA_007922305.1 Dermatemys mawii | reverse complement strand
AGGGAGACTGGTGGGTGCAGGAGGCTGGTGGCTCAGGGAGGCTGGTGAGTGCAGGAGGTCGGTGGCGCAGGGAGGCTGGAGGGGCAGCAGTACTGGCTGTTTCTGGCCAGGCCTTTGCAGCCTGTCACATGGTCATTCTAACGTGGTCACATGCCGGGGTCCCATCCCGGCCGACAGGACCCAAACCCCGGTGGAGTCTCCCAGGCTACAGTGGGTCACAGTTGGGATGTTAGTTTGGCCATCGGGGTCCCACCTGGGCCAGTGTTCAGCAGCTTCCTCTGCACACTGCCTGCCGCCAGGGCCGTCCCTCCTCCTTCCGGGGTCACTCCAGCCTGTCAGGCAGTGCAATAGCACCGGTCACTGGGCAGGATCCCATGCCTGGGAGGGACAAAGCAGGACCCTGGGTCTGTATGACACTACCAGAGCCGGGACCAGGCCGTGTTCCTGGGGATTCCTTTCCAGTGTGCAATTGGAGCTGGCTGCTGTGTGATGAAGGGCTGTCTCAGTGCTGGGCTGCAGGAATAGGCATGACAGCGCATGGCCGATGGGAATGCGGGAGGCAGCGCGAGCCAGTGTCCCCAAGGGGCCTTGGCAAGGTCGGCTCTGGTGGGACAGGGTGACCAGCTGAGCAGAAGCTTCCACGGTGGTGCTGCAAAGTGAAGCACTGACCATATGCTGGAGCCCATAGTTCACTTCTTGTTGGCTTCCCAGGATCTGGCCTGTGGAGGGTTCAATGAGGGAAAACTGGGCCATTTTGTATAGGAACAGGGACAGCAGCTCCTGAGGGGTGGGTAGAGAGCCAGAGTCCCAATGGGCCTTGGGTGAATGGGTGTTTGGCGAGAGTTCAGGGCCGGGGTCATTAGCTGCTGCTCTCAGCACAGCGATTTGAAGGACCAGTGAGGATTCATTAGCAGCAGTTTGCGTTTCTCTCGGCCTCTCAAGGTGTTTTACCCACTTTGGGGTCATGCTTAGCCCAGGGAGGTGGGAGAGTAGGATCCTTAGCTCCTTTTATGCACCAGGAGGCTGCAACTTGGCGATGAAGTGACTTGCCCAAGTTCAGGCTTCCAGGGATAGACCCAGGCCATGGAGCTCCCTGTCTTTCGGCCCCATGAGCAAACTCGGATGGTAGGAACAAGGGAGATGAGAGAAGTAAAGATGAACACCAACCAAAACACCAGATGAGCGGCCTCAAAACTTCCAAACTGTGGTTCTTGGAGACAGCCGCCTGCCTCACACACAAAGGGCAAGCCAAGAATCCAGATTCAAACATCCCGACATCTTTGGGGAATTTGGAGCAGGATCCAAACATTTTGGTCTGAGCCAATATTCAGTTGATAGATCCTTGAGCTCATCCAGGTTTCTGTTGCCTCTGGCTGGCTGCTAGTGTGCAGTGTAGCCTCGAGAGGAGGAAGAAACAACATGAAAATCAAGGCTGAATTTTGAAGAGTCACGTCCACTTTAATAGGTTCCTAGACTCCTAAATTCCAAGGCCAGACGGGACCATTGTGATCATCTAGCCCGGCCTCCTGTATAACACAGGCCAGAGACCTGACCCACAATCATTCTTAGAGCTTGAGAAAAACATCCAGTCTTGATTTAAAAATCGTCAGGGATGGAGAATCCACCACGACTCTTGGTTAACTGTTCCAATGACTAATTAGTCTTTCTGTTTGAAATTTATGCCTTATTCCAAGTCTGAATTTGCCTAGTTTCAACTTCGAGCCGTCGGATCATGCTGTTCCTTTCCCAGCAACACTGATGAGTCCATTATTAAGTGTTTGTTCCCCATGTAGATACTTATAGACTGTGATTAAAATGTCTGTTAATCTTCTCTGAGCTCTTTGAGTCTCTCACTATTAGGCAGGTTTCTAATCCTTAAATCATTCTCGTGACTCTTCTCTGAATCCACTTAAAATTATCACCATCCTTCATGAATTGTGGACACCAGAACTGGACACTATCCAAGAAGTGGTTGCACCAGTGCCAGATACAGAGGTAAAATTTCCTCTCTGCTCCTACTTGAGATTCCCCTGTTTATACATCCCAGGGTCACATTAGCTCTTTTGGCCACAATGTCATCCTGGGAGCTCATGTTCAGCTGATTATCCATCAGGATCCCCAAATCTTTTTCAGTCCCTGCTTCCCAGGATAGAGCCTCCCACCCAGTAAGTGTGGCCTGCATGCTTTGTTCCTAGATATAGACATTTACATTTAGCTGTATTAAAGCACATATTGTTTGCTTGTGCCCAGTTTACCAAGTGATCCAGACCGCTCCAAATCAGTGACCTAGCCTTGTCATTACTTACCACTCTCCCTATTTTTGTCTCATCTATAAACTTTATCATTGATGATTTAATATTTTTTTCCATGTCATTGATAAAAATGTTTAGAGTAGGGCCCAGAACCATTCCCTTTGGGATCCCCCTGGAAACACACCTGATGACAATTCCCCATTTACAATTAAATTTTGAGACCTACCAGTTAACCAGTTTTTAGTCAATTTAATGTGTCATGTTAATTTAATATTATTCTAGTTTTTAATCAAAATATCATCCAGTACCAAGTCAAAAGCTTTACAGAAGTCTAAATATATTATGTCAACAATATCACTTTTATCAACTATACGTGTAAACTCATCAAGTTATTGTGATGGGATCTATTTTCCTTTAAACCATGTTGATTTGTGTTAATTACATGACCATCCTGTGACATTATCCAGGGTACAATATGGACTGTTGAACAGCTGTGTCTCCATAATCCTCTAGTCTGGGATGCCTTTGACACTGCTTTGCTGTCAGAATGGCCATTCCTGACCTGCTCACGCAGCGTTTAGTATGCAAATTCACTCCCAGCTAAGCACATGAGCACTGTGACAGGTCATTCATGGATTACATAGAGTGACCTGCACATTTTTAGACTTCGCCTTGTTCCCCCAGAAATGTATGTATTGCACTGTTCAATACACTACTGAACCATGCAAGGTCTGGAAAGTCCATCATTTCATCAAATGAATATCATATATGCACCAGCCTTGTTATCCCAAATGGAATCTCCCACACACTTAATCCAAACACACTGGTTAAGGTAAAACAATAACATAAATTGATTAACTACAGAAAGATAGATTTTAAGTGATCACAAGTAATGATGAATCAAAATCAGGACTGGTTACAAAAGAAAATAAAAGAGTAAAAGGCAAATTAGTACCTGACATAACAAGCTAAGTGAACTTAAAAGCAGAAGTTTTTCTCACCAAACGCTGCAGTAAATCTCACAGAGTGGGGCTCCTTTCAGACTGGAACCTTTCCACCTTAGTTCAGTTCTTTGAGAGTCATTGATTTTCAAAGTCATTATCTTTGAAAACTCATAGCAATCAGGGGAGGTCCCGGATGACTGGAAAAAAGCTAATGTAGTGCCCATCTTTAAAAAAGGGAAGAAGAAGGATCCAGGGAACTACAGGCCAGTCAGCCTCACCTCAGTCCCTGGAAAAACCATGGAGCAGGTCCTCAAGGAATCAATTCTGAAGCACTTAGAGGAGAGGAAAGTGATCAGAACAGTCAGTATGGATTCACCAAGGGCAAATCATGCCTGACTAACCTAATTGCCTTCTATGATGAGATAACTGGCTCTGTGGATGAGGGGAAAGCAGTGGATGTGTTAGTTCTTGACTTTAGAAAAGCTTTTGATACAGTCTCCCACAGTATTCTTGCCAGCAAGTTAAAGAAGAATGGGCTGGATGAATGGACCATAAGATGGATAGAAAGCTGGCTGGATCATCGGGCTCAACGGGTCATGATCAATGGCTCCATGTCTAGCTGGCAGCCGGTATCAAGTGGAGTGCCCCAAGAGTCGGTCCTGGGGCCGGTTTTGTTCAATATCTTTATCAATGATCTGGTTGATGGCGTGGACTGCACCCTCAGCACATTTGCAGATGACGCTAAACTGGAAGGAGTGGTAGATACGCTGGAGGGTAGGAACAGGATACAGAGGGACCTAGACAATTTAGAGGATTGGGCCAAAAGAAATTTGATGTGGTTCAAGAAGGACAAGTGCAGAGTCCTGCACTTAGGACGGAAGAATCCCATGCACTGCTACAGACTAGGGACCAAATGGCTAGGCAGCAGCTCTGCAGAAAAGGACCTAGGGGTTACAGTGGACAAGAAGCTGGACATGAGTCAACAGTGTGCCCTTGTTGCCAAGAAGGCTAATGGCATTTTAGGCTGTATAAGTAGGGGCATTGCCAGCAGATTGAGGGACATGATCAGTCCCCTCTATTCAACATTGGTGAGGCCTTATCTGGAGTACTGTGTCCAGTTTTGGGGCCCACACTACAAGAAGGATGTGGAAAAATTTCAAAGAGTCCAGAGGAGAGCAACAAAAATGATTAGGGGCCTGGAGCCCATGACTTATGAGGAGAGGCTGAGGGAACTGGGATTGTTTAGTCTACAGAAGAGAAGACTGAGGAGAGATTTGATAGCTGCTTTCAACTACCTGAAAGGGGGTTCCAAAGAGGATGGATCTAGACTGTTCTCAATGGTACCAGATGACAGAACAAGGAGTAATGGTCTCAGGTTGGAGAGGGGGAGGTTTAGGTTAGATATTAGGAATAACATTTTCACTAGGAATGGGTTCCCTAGGGAGGTGGTGGAATCTGCTTCCCTAAAGGTTTTTAAGATCAGGCTTGACAAAGCCCTGGCTGGGATGATTTAGTTGGGGTTGGTCCTGCTTTTAGCAGGGGGTTGGACTAGATGACCTCCTGAGGTCCCTTCCAACCCTGATAGTCTATGATTCTATGGGTGGAGGAGAGGTGAAGGCAAGTGTTTTCCTCCCTCCATATAAGTCAGTTTCTTGTGCTAGAAAAATCCTTGCTGAGTCATGGTGACGCATAGTCCATGGTGGATGTGAGGTTTGAATCATCCCTGTGATTAAAGGTAAATTTGTCATTTATATCTCCCCTCCTGCTGGAGCATGGCTGCTTAAATAGATGATGGCCTTTTACCAGCTTTCTGGGGAGATAGTGTGTCTTTGTCTCTGAAAAACTGGTTTGTGGGTGCTACTCACAATTGCAACATATTTCAGTGACAATCACACAGTAGAATCATATAATTTTGCATATACTGTATAGGCACTTAAGAAGTGGGTCAGAGTTCGACAGAGCGGCAGGTACCGTACTCCGCGCTGTGCTCCCGGGGATGGATACACAGTGACCCAGGAGGTAGTTATGGTCACAAGCAGAAAGCTAGCAGGGCAGCAGAAAATGGCACTGCACCAGCCTCTCTCAGACTGCTGTGCCCCCAGCAGGAGAGTGGCCAAGGGGATGGTCTCACTTCTTGGCAGCCGGGGCCCCCAACTGCAGCCTGGGAGCCCAGTGGCCTCTCTCTAGGTTTTAAAAGCCCACCCCCTTAATTTCATTATCATATAGCTGTGGCCCCAGGGTGCCTCTGTCCACGTGCAAAGGGGGCCTGAGGAAATGGACTGGTAAGGAGAGGAGAGAAGGAGCAGGAAGAACCTTGCAGTCTATAACAGAGGAACAATTGAGAGGAGGAAAAAGGAAATCCTCTTGGAGCAGGACGTGTTTTCCCAGGCTGTCTGGCTGCTACCATGAGCTCATTCTCTGGGCCACAGTTAATATGGAACGGGATGTCCAGCCGTGAAATCACCAGCACAGCGGTCACTGCACCTGCTGAGCATTGCTCATTGTCCTGGCACCAGAGCCATCATCTTGCCATAAAAACCTGGCCTGGAAGGAACTCTGAGTCCCAAGGCATTGCCAGTGGTCTTTGTGGCCAACAGGCCAGGAATTTCCATGAGTTCATGTTGACTGTTTATCCTGGAGAATTCCTTTTGCTCAATGAAATGTAAAGAACACCCACAGGGAGGAGAGAGCTCAGGAGTTGGCCCTATGCCGCATCTCAGTACCACACAACGGGGATCTCAGCAAGTCTGGCACGCTGTGACTCCTGGTTCTGGTGTCCACATTGAAAAAGGCTAGTGAGAAACTGGAGAGGGTGCAGAGAAGAATGATTCAAAGGTCTGAGAAAACAATTTATAGCAAGACGCTTGAAGAGCTCAATCTGCTTAGCTCAGGGGTCTCCAAACTTTATGAGTCGAGGGCCATATTAGATTTTTGAAAGGGCTTTGCGGACTGAAGCGACTGTGAAAAAATTCAATATATGCAAATATATGCAAAATCCCCCCCTTTGTTCCTACGGCTGCTGCTGCTGCGACCCCCCTTTGCTCCTCTAGCCACTACTGCGCCCCTCCCGCCCACTTAGTCCTCTGGCCGCTGGTGTGGGGGCACTCACCCCTCTGCACATGGGGCTGCCGGCAGCAGCTCACGGGGGTTGTGGGGGAGCAGCGGCGGCTTCTCCATGTGCCTGCTCAGCTGGAGGGCCAGACAAATTGAAGCCGCAGGCCGGATCTGGCCCCTGGGCTGTAGTTTGGAGACCCCTGGCTTAGCTGATCGAAAAGCAGAGTGAGAGATCCCAGTGTCTATGTACTTTCATGGGGAGAAAATACTTGATATGAAAGGGCTCTTTAATTTATGGAGAAAGGCAGACCAAGAACAATGGCTGGAAGTTAAACCCAGATTAGAAGTAGAAATGTTAACAGTGAGTGCGATTAACCCCTGGAACAAGCTAGCAAAGGAAGTGGTAGATTCTCTGTTTCTTGGGGCCGGCTAACCCTGGCTGGATGCCTTTCTAGAAGAGATGTGTTAGCCAAGCACAAGTCACTGAGTGTCACACCGGGGTAACTGGGCAAAATGTGACATGCAGGAAGTTGGACTGGATGAACTACTGGTCTTAAACTGCAGGAATTGATGAAAGACAATGAGCACAACGGCACTAGCCCTCCCCTAACAGGAGGGCATCTTGCCCGCCCGGACTATATGATATGGTTCTTCAGAGCATCAGCATGGACTTATAGGCATGGATCATGGTGCTACATTCCACCAGCAGCGACATGGCTGGCCCAAGGTGCATTGGGGTGTCACCGCGCACTCCTGGATGAGCTGTAGTTGAGGCCTATGGAAATACTGGTACTTTTGTCCAGTTGTGTAGCAGGAAGTTTTGAAAATCTGCAGGTTTATATAATACAACTTGCTCCTGCGCAAATGCTGAGCAGCTAGGTAAGAAATTACCTGTCCCTTTAGTCTGTAGCTTGAAATAAAATGGTCCAAAATCTTCCCCCATTCATTCCATGTTGAGAGTTTCCACAGCGATTTTTCTGTCCCCCCCACAAGATTTTTTCAGTTCCCCTCAGACAAGGGCCTGAGAGGCAGGAACAAGAGTTCTGGAAGCTGGGCCCCTGAGCTGCTAAGGCAGAGGAGGCTGAAGCACTCAGAGGGCGAGCTCTCTGATAGTCCCTGGGTGGCTGCCCTGTCCCCTACTCAGTGCAGGAGAAGCAGCCGGCTCAGAGAGTGGGGTGCCTGGACAATCTCGCACTCTGTTCTGAGGAGCGGATTTCCAGGCTGCAGGTGCATGTTCCACTTCCTCCCTGGCGGGCTCCGGGCTGTGTAATGTGTTTGCCTTGGCTGTTCGCCCCCAGAACAGCCGCAGTAAATACAGCTCTGGCGAAACGAGAAGAGACATCGCTCCATCGCGATGCAGCGGCACAGCCCCCTGACAGCAAGCAGCATTCATGTGGCCTCTTGTGGCCGGGCTGGCAATGCAGGGGACCCCAGGAGGCCCGAGAGGGGGCAGAGCCTGGCCAGGATGCAATTACAGGGACAGGCTGAGGTCCTCAGATCCCCACAGTGGGGCTTGTGTCTGGCCTGCGTGAGGGGAGCAGGTGGGTCTGTGGTTCTGTCCGCAGGAGGCCAGCAGCCTGTACGAGTGCGATGGGGCAGCGCTAGGGAGATGCCTGCAGGTCTGGAGAGATGCTGGGTCCTGCCTGCTGGGCTGCACTGCCTCATCTGTAACAGGCTGGTGAACAGGCTCTGCAGCTGGTATGTGCCCCACACCTGGCGTGGGGTGGCTAGTACTCGGAAAATAGTCCCTGCTTCCCCCCCCACAGGGCTGTCTCCCCGGTCAAATCACTGGTGCTCAAGGCAGACAGGACCCAGCAACTGAGTCTGAGCTGGCCAGTGTCCCATTACCCCACTCTGGGTGTGCCAGGACACCCCGGTGTGCACTGCCCCGCAGGCAGCTGGGGCTTGTGCAGCCACACCCAGCCATTTGCTGTGACAGGCGTGAGCTCCAGCATGCAGCTAAAGGGATGGTTCCTGGGGCAATGCAGGGGCAGAGTGCAGGAGAGTTGGGGGCCAAAGCAAGAGGTGGGGAGGGGAGGGAGAGGGGAAAGAAACTGGGAGGGTTTCTGGTCAATCCGTGACTCCCTCCAGGACCCAGCAAGCCCCATGCCAGATGGCGCTCCCCGGTGCCACAGTCCCGCACTCCCTGCCCTGAGCTCAGCAGGGCCCCGGCAGGGGTTCAGGCTGCCCCTAGTCTGGCTGCAGACCAGTCACAGCTTGGCTCTGCCTGGGGCGGGCACATCCCAGACACAGGGGGCAGGAGCTGAGTCCTGCACTGGGTCTGGGACACTGACACTCCCTGAGCAGGGCCAGGCCTCCCAGCCCCCCAAGCCTTCGCCTGGCTGCAGGTGAGCGAGAACCAGGGCAGTGTCCTGTGGGGCTTAAGGCTCTTTCCCCCCAAAGCCAAGCCAGGCCTGTGCCAACTTTCTAAGCGCACAAAACCAAACACCGTAGCCTGCCCCTGCCCCACCCCTTCCCCAAGACCCCGCCCCCACTCACTACATCCCCCCTTCCTTGGTGACTTTCCCCCCCCCCCACTCACTTCCACTGGGCTGGGGCAGGTAGTTGGGATGTGAGAGAGGGTGGGGGCTCTGGCTGGAAGTGCTGGTTCTGGGGTGGGACGGGGGATGAGGGGTTTGGAGTGTATGGGGGGCTCCAAGCTGGGAGGTGGGGGTGAGGGATTCAGAATGTGGGAGGAGGCTTCGGGTTGAGGCGGGGGTTGGGGTGTGAGAGGGATGTGGGCTCTGGGCTGGCTCTGGGGTGCTGACTCTGGGGTGAGGCCAGGGATGAGGAGTTTGTGGGGGGAGTAGCTTGAGTTCCCAGCCAATGAGAGTGTGGAGCCGGTGCTCAGGCAGCGCTTGGAGCCTTGTGGCTCCCTGCCTAGGAGCCGGACCTGCTGGCTGCTTCTGGGGCGCAATGTGGTGCCAGGACTGGTAGGGACTAGACTGCCTTAGCTCCGCAGCCCCGCCAACCAGACTTTCAACGGCCCGGTCACCGGTGCTGACTGGAGCCACCAGGGTCCTTTTTTGACCGGGTGTTCCAGTGAGGGCTCTCTCCACCCGCCTGTGGGCAATGGGGACAGCTGGCCTGTGCTCTGAATGTGCAGCGGGGGTGAACAGGGAGAAGGGGCCAGCTCAGGCCCCAAAAGTCCTCGCTGTTGGCACTGGCAGTGCTGGTCCATGGGCAGCGAGGGGGAGCAGACAGGCCCTGTGTGGAGCTGCTCCGAGGGGCCTCTGGCTGCTTCACCTTAGTGCTCCCCATGCTGGCTTAGCGCCCACTGCTTCTGCGGGGTGACGGTCATGAGCGGCAGATGAGCACTGTTCTGGTGCAGCGGGGTCAGGGGGTCATTGTCACGGAGGGGTGGGGGAGTCCCGTTCCCACACCCCCCACTTCCTGGGATTCACAGTGATTCTTAGCCAGCCAGTAGATCAGAGGGTTTATTTGAGATGCCAGGCACACAATCCCACTTAGAGCTGTCAGTACAAACAGGCCCCCTTGGCCCGGCCCTTCTGGGGGGACAGGGAGATGAGACCCTGAATCCGGGCTCCCTCCTCTTCCCCAGCCAGCGTCTAACCCCTTTTCAAAAAACTCCTACGTCTGCCTCCCCTTTGTTCCCTTGCCAGCCCCAAGGTGTCACCTCCTCTCCCCCTCCATCTCAGGTTACAGCTCCAGGTTTCCAGGTCAGAGTAGCTCAGCCTCAGGAGTTATGCCCACCGTTCTCCCTACTTGTCACAGTCATGTCTGTGGCTGGCTGCATGTGGCCCTGGAGGGCGGCTCTCTGCACATACTGGAGCTGGGCCTGGCTCCCAAACATTGTCATCTTGCTGCAGGCTCCAGGACTTCCCAGGGCTGCTTTTCCCTGGATTGTATTTCTCGCCACAGCCCCCAGCCTGGCAGTGGAGCAGGCTGCGGATCACACTGCGCCTCCTAGTTCCAGACGTTTCCTCAGTGCCACTGGGAGGATGTTACCCCAGCTTCCGCCCACCCCCGATCCCGGCACCCCTTCGATGTGTCCTGCAATTGCAGTCCCTGTCCTCCAGCCCTCACGGGTCTGCCCGCGCCATTGGTTCCACCCTGTAACTCTCCTGCGATCCAGTCTCGTTCCCCTGTTCCTTTCTCCCCCGAGCTCTGCTGGTGCCTCTCACTCCTGAAATGCAGCCCCCTGCTAGCCCAGCCCTGGGCTCCCCGCAGCTCTAATAGTGCCCCTTAATCCTGACTCACAGCCCCCTGCTTGCCCAGCCCTGGGCTCCCCCTGAGCTCTGCTGGCACCCTTCACTCCCAACATGCAGCCCCCTGCTAGCCCAACCCAGTTCTACCAGTGCTCCTCAGTCCCGACCCACAGCCCTTAGCTCCCCCAGCTCTGCCTGTGCTCCTCAATCCTGACCCACAGCTCCTGTTATCGCAGCCCTGAGATTCATGAGCAGAGACTGGGAATCCTGTTGGGTTCTGTGATACCCAAATGGGAACTAGGATAAAGCCCTCCATAGCCCCCCAGTCAGTGCCCTAGATCTACTATAGGATTAAAACTTGTCTTCAGCAATGGAAAGACAAGGGCAGGGCACCTCCCGGGGTGACAGCAATGAAAACTTTTGGAATAAGGGAGCCATGTGCCCCGCTGCTTCTTCTATGATAGGGGCACCCCACTCCCTCCTGGCTTCAGTGTGTCTCTGCAAGAGTATGCCCAGGAGGCAGGTGCCCTCCCAGCTCTTGTGGGGTGAGGACAAAGTGGGGAGAGGAGCTGGAGCTGATACAGAAGGGGAGAGACGCAATGGGGGTGTGTAGAGGTGCTAGGGGCAGGGCCCATGTGCACAGGGTAGCCCAGGCAGGGTCTACCCATGGACAGCAGGGCTAGCAGGGGGTTGTGGGCGGGGAGTGAGGGGTGCCAGCAGGGATCTGACAGCACTGTCCTGGGCGTGTTGGTCCTGGTGAACGCAGCTCTGAGGTCTGTCTGAGCCTGAACAGCAGAGCTCCCCTCCCAAAAAACAACGCCAGGTCCTGCCCTTGCCGCTTCTCATTCCATTGGGCAGCTGTTCCGGCCAGACCTCCTCCAGCTGTGTCTGCAGGCAGCCAGGCCAGCTGTGTCTGCACACACTGCAGCACGTGGACTGAATGAGAATGAGCCCGCAGTCAAACCCGCACAGCAGTGTGGGCATCGGGGCGGGTGGGGAGCTGAGGGCTGGGCCTGGGCCTGGCTGCCCCAGTCTCACCATGTCCCAGCGGGGACCCCGGTGCACTCAGGGAAGGAGAAGGAGCCTCTCACGCAGATGTTTACATGCCCCTTGACCCCCTGTTCTCTCCCGGCAGGTTCTGTCTGGGTCACAGGGACGGGACTGATCAGACTCAAAGACTCCGGCTGTTTATCTGCTCCAGCCTGAACAGTGACGTGATTGCTGTGTAGCCGGACCTCCTCGGGGAGAAAACACGGGGGAAAGACTCTAGCAGAGAAAGGCAGAACAAGAACCAATGGCTGGAACTCAAGCCAGATGCCTTCAGATATGAAATTGGGCAAAAAATGCTACCACTGGGGCCAACTCCAGGGAAGTGGTGGCTTCACCGGCTGTCGGGGTCGTCTCAGCCAGACTGGCCCCTTTCTGGAAGATGCTTCAGCCACACACAAGTTCTAGGGCTCCGTACAGGGGGAACGTGATGGCCTCTGCTATGCGGAGGATCAGATCTAATGGCCCCTTCTGGCCTTGAGCTTACCAACCCGCGGCTGAATCTAAGAAGCCCTGGAGGCAGGAGCTCAGCTCTTCTGTATCCCTCCAGCATCGCACACTCAGTTCCCTTTGCCTCAGTCATCAACCGTTGCTCCAGTCTTGGCCCCCTTGCCCAGCTCTGATGAGGCCTTGGCCCATGTAGTGAGGCCTTGGCCCATGTAGTGAGGCCCTGAGGAGAGCCCATGGCTGCTGGGTTCTGCTCCTTGCACTGAGTTCCTTTCAGGCTGGCCCATCCCCTCCTGCACTCCTGGCTAATGCTCCCTTCCTGGCTTGCTGCAGGTCCTGGCACTGGGTTCGCAAATGTTCAGGGCCCCAGTGCCGAAATTCAGGGCAAGGCCAGGCAGAGCTGCCCCTCCCGCAGCCCCAGTGGAGCCTGGAGGCCTGGGTGCAGAGATGGATGGTACCTCCTTCCTCAAGCTGGAGTCTGGGCAGAGGGTGCCCAGGCTGCCGCCGCCCTGGACTGGCTTTAGGAGAAAGGCCTGAGCCCGGCTGGCCTCAGAGCACCTGGCATCTTGCGAACGGGGGGTGGCAACTGGCCTGTCTGGCTGGGTGCTGGCAGGAGGCCAGGGCACCAGCACACTCCAGCTGTGACGCTGCTTCTGTCCCCCCGTCCGCACATGCCCAGTTACCCTTCGGCGACTCCTGAGCCCTTTGAAAGCATTGAGCGCCCCCCAGTCCTCGCACTCGGCTCCCTGGCTCCGCTCACCCCACTCCCGCCCCTGCGCTCTCCCGTTGTCTCTGGGCGCCCAGAGCTGGACTGAGATGGGGGGTTAGCACTGCTCCCTGCAGCCCCCAGCACCAAGGCAACCCTCTAGGCTCCTGCAGCCAGGGAGAGCCCCCAGCAGGCTGTACACTGAATATGGGTGTGTAGGGGAGTGCGGCTGTGGGAGCAGCCCCGTTGCCTGAGCTGCCTGTTCCCATTCCCTGGGTTACACCCCGTGGAGACTGAGGAAGTTCTTTCACTCCAGGAGCCTGTGCTGCCCAGCGCGCCAGCACCAACCCCTTCCTTGGCGGCCCAGCCAAGAGGGCCCTGGGAGTGGGGCTGGGGGACTGGGCTGCACCCACAGCCACACCTGGGCTGGGATTCTGAGTGGGGCAGGGGACTGCAGGCTACAGTGGGACGTGGCCAGCTTGGGTGAGAGCAACAGACTTACGGTCACCAGGGAGAATTACAGTACATGTGCATGCGTGTGTGCGCGCGCGCACGCGCACACACACACATCTGGAGGAGCCCCACAGAATGGGCACGCCTCTTCCTCCCCAACAGATGGAGGAATCCCACATCACCACAGACTCCCCACCCCAGGGAGTCCAACAGCACCCACACCGTGTCATGCACACCTTGTACACAGTGGGAGAAAGCTTCCTCCCCAGAGAGACACCAGACTTGTTCACCTTTTAATGCCCTGCCAGGAATGGCTGCTGTGAGTGTAAATCAGGTATTTACACACGGTGTCAGTTAGTGGCTGACCACTGTAATGCGGTTTAACATCTTCCCCTCTAAGTCCTACATTCCTACGAATGATACTCTCATCCTGTCTTTGAAGTTCATTATGGATCATACTGCTAAGTGTTTGAATCGTGCTGGTTTTCTAACTGAACGACACGAACACAGAACAACTGGGTCATCTAGTTGTCCATTGGTTGGCTGTGGTTGGTTGTTCTTGCATCTGCCATTTGTAGAGTTTGCTCTGTGGATTGTTCTTTCCCTGGAACACGCTGCCGATGTTGATGGTTTCGGTTTAACACTCCACTGTTGGTCTCTATCACATATGATCTTGGGGCTGAATTATTTTTCTTTATAATAGCTGAAGTTGTCCATCCTTTTCCTTCACTCAGTTTGACACAAACAAGGTCACCAGGTTCTAGATAGGGCAGTTCTCAAACTGACTGACATCTGTTTTAAAAGTGTTCATAAACACTTTCACCTTTTAAACAAATTTGGCTACTCTCTTCATCTCTGGCCACTTTGGAGATAGATTCTTTTCCAAAGTCGGAGCAATAGTTCTGAATTGTCGTCCCGTTAGAAGTTGAGGTGGACTAGATCCAGTAGTTGCTGTTGGTGTTGATCTGTAGTTCAAAAGGGCAAGAAATGGATCTTCCTATTTTGGGATTTTCTTGGCTAGTAACATGATCAAATTGATATTTTATTTGAAATAACTTAAATTCTGCTGCAGTGAATTGTGGTTCTTTGTCACTAGTTGTTTTGGAATACTAACGTGAGCAAAAGTGCACAACTGTTTTCCAATAACACTATGCCATGTTAGTATTTCAAGTACCTTATTTCTATATATTTGGAAAAATAGTTCACTATGACCAGGTAATTATGTCCTCTGAATTCGCATAAACCTTTAGCTAGTTGCTTCCAAGGATTGTCTGGGAGAGGTGCTGTTATTGAAGGTTCTCTCTGTTGTGTTGGTCTGTTTGTTCTGCAGTGTTCACATGCAGATACTTTATTCTCTATGTTCTTGATGCTGCATGGCCATCATGCTGACCGGTTGGCCTATTCACAGCATTTAGTTAATCCTTGATGCTCTTCATGGATGAGGTTTAGGATTTCTCCTCTCATTTTGTTTGGAATTATGACGCAATCACCTTTAATCATCAGTCCATGGTGCGCTTAACTGCCTAGGCACCACAAAGTTGTCTCTTGTCACTTCTGTAGTGTCGTTTAGGGCCAGCTGGCCCTAATGTAACTTAGAACTTCTTGAAGTTACATGCCCGTTGAGGTTGTCTTTTGTAGCTGGAGTTGTCTTTTTTCTGACACTGGTCTGAATGTGTCCACAGCATCCACATCCACCTTTACATCATCTTCGAGCTCCTGAGTAGTTGCGTGTGAGGCTGGGCTCCATGATAGAGTGTCTGCTCTCCACAGATTTTTCCCGGAATATATTTAGCAATTCTGTTAAATCGCATTAACCATAGCGATAGGCACTGGGATCTCAGTGGAGCCCGACCCAGGTCTTTTCTGTCGATGAGGGTTACAAGTGATTTATGGTCTGTTATCAGAGGGAAAAAAATCAAATCCCCACAGATCTGTACACAAGTTCTCCCAAGCCCATGTGCTTGCCAGGCTCCTTTCCAATCTGTGCGTATCGTTCCTCGGAGTGTGCCAGAGCAAAAGGCAACTGACGGCCATGCCGAGCCATGTGGCTGTGACAATACAGTGCCTAGGTCAGCTGCTTGTGTCCACACTGATCCCCACCGTGGGTTTGTGCACATCGTCGTACTCAAACCCGGGGCTGCTGAGATCATTTATTTTACCTTTTCGGAGGGAATTTCTTGATTCGGCCGCATAGCCATAATGTGCTGGATTTTAATAGTTCATTCAGTAGCTTGTCACAGTGGAAATGTCTTGTGGGTATAAAACCAAGGTAATTTACCTTTCCCAGTATGTGTCTCAGTTCTGGTACATTACCTGGTTCATACAATTCTTGAATTGCTTTTACTTTCTCAGGGCTAAGACTGATTCCATCTTTGTTTATTGTCTGTCCCCAAAGCCTGGTTTCGGGTAGACAGAAAACTCCACTTGATTTTCACTACAAAAGGTCTTTTTCCTCCTGCTGATAATGGCCCATCCAAATTAAACAGCCTCTTAGAATTGGTATGGTAACGTACAACTTTTTCTGCTTTCTGTGTACATAAACGCATCTTCTTTCTGCGTGTTCCATTCTGTGCATCCGATGAAGTGGGCTATAGCCTACGCAAACTTATGGTTAGTCTCTAAGGTGCCACAAGCATTCCTTGTTTTCTTTACAGATACAGACTGACACGGCTGCTAATCTTAGACCTGTCACTTTTCCTGTTTAGTTTCAGTCTGGACTGACTGATTCATCTTAGAACTTTGGGGAGGATTTTGTTGTGTTCTTCCACTGAAGATCCAAATATCACAATATTGCCCACAAAAACTATAGCTCCATTTGTGGTCATTAGCAGTTCTCTCTATTGCTGGAAAATGTCAGATGCACTGGGAACCCCAGATGGTGATCTTCAAAAGCAAAATCTCCCCAAGGGTCTGATAAATGTAGTCAGCACTTTATTTGGCCAAAGGAATTTGCCGGAATCTGCTTGAGGCATCCAGCTTGGAGAGTCCTGTAGTTCCTTTCCCTCTGGAGAGCAACTCATCGGGAGAAGCAGCATAGGAGCCAGCAAATAGAGCTGAAAAGAGGGGCGTTTGAGTGGGCGTTGTGCTGGAGGAGAAGGGAGGTGGGAGGAGGCGGGGCCCCGTTCCTTAGCAGCAGTGAGTAAATGTTTGTGTTTTGCATTTTGTATTTTTCTTTTCTTTTTCCGGTTTGCACGGCCTGGTGGGGGGCTATGGGCTGTGAGACCAGCAGAGACTTTGATCACAGCAGAGCCCTGATTAGGGGGCAGGGCTTCCCTCATGAGGGGACCCATAAAAGCAGCCAAGCAGCCAGACAGTGACCAGAAGGGATTTTGACCGGGTGTTTGATCGTGGTGTTTGGGGAAGGGGTGTGTGGTGTTCTGGTTTTGTTCTGGTGTTGTTTTTTTTCTCTTTATTGTTTTTCTTTATGGGAGCAAAGGCTATAACAGCTATGGCACCTGAGAACAGCAGAACAAGGACACTGGACTTCAGAAAGGTGGATTTCAACCAACTCAGAGAAATAGCAGGCAAGGTCCCATGGAGAGACTAATTAGGAAGAAAAGGAGATGAAGGGGTCTGGCAGTTCCTAAATGATGTAAAGCTTGATGTCAAGCTATCTCCACACATAGGAAAAAGAAGAAGACTCACAGGGGGCCAATGTGGAGGAGGAGCTTTGTAGCTATCTACAAACCAATAGGGATCCACACAGGAAATGGAAGGGAGGGGCATGGCATCAAGGAAGGATACATGGGAACAGCGTGAGTCTGTAGGAACAAAATCAGGAGAGCCAAGGCAAAGGGCCAGGCATGTTAGAGACAGCAAGAAGGGGATCTACAAATATATCAGAGAAAGAAAGGAAGATCAGGGATGCTGAGGGTCTGCTGCTCAATGGAGAAGGTGAGCTGGGAACGGAAGATGGTAGGAAGGAGGAGCTGCTCAATGCCGACTTCGCTTCAGTCTTCTCACCCAAAATAAGATATGACCAGATGACTAGCGAAGTTACCATGGACAATAAAGGGGCAGGGACGCAGATCAGGATAAACAGAGAACATGCTAAAGATCTTCATTAATTTGAATGAGTTCAAGTCAGCAGGGCTGGATGCTATTCACAAGGGTACTGAATGAATTAGCTGGAGAAATATTAGAGCTGCTGGCAATAAAATTTGCAAACTCATGGATGACAGGCAACGTCCTGGAAGCCTGGAGAAGGGCTAACATGGAGTCCATCTTTGAAAAGGAGGAGCTGAGGAACTATAGACTGGTCATCCTGACTCTAATATCTGGAAAGGTACTAGAGTAATGGATAAAATGTTGAGTTTGTGAATACCTGGAGGATGAAGAGCTGATCACTAGCAGCCAGCTTGGATTTACCAAGAACAAATCATGTCAAGCCACCTTGATTTCCTTTTCTGACAGGGTAACTGCTTTGGTGGAATGCAATGGACATAATGTACCTGGACTTTAGCAAGGCTTTTGACACAGTCCCACGTGACATTCTGATAAGTAAGCTAGAGAAATGCAGGCTCAGTGGAATAACTGCAAAGAAAGAGTCACTATTAGTGGAATGATGTTGATTGGAGGGAGGTCTCAAGTGGGGTTCCACAGGGATCCGTTCTGTTGTTTAACATTTTTACTAATGCCATGGACTACAGAGCAAACTGATCAAATTTGCATATGACAGAAAACTGAGGGGAGTTGCAAACACTTTGGAGAATAGAGCTAAAAATCAGCTGGATCTTGATAAATTGGAGAACTGGGCTATAGAAAATAAAATGAAATTCAGCAAAGACTCTCCACTTAGGGAAGAAAACCCAAATGCACTAATACAGAATGGGGAATAACTGGCTTGGCTGCAGCGCTGCTGAGAAGTGGTGAATCACAACCTCAACATGCGGGGAGTTGTGGTGGATTACAACCTCAACATGCTGGGAGCTGTGGTGGATTACAACCTCAACGTGAGTCAGCAGTATGATGCTGTTGCAAAAAAATCAAATGCAATTTTGGGTTGTACTGCTCTACTTGGCCCTTGTTAGGTCTCAGTTGAGTACTGACTCTAATTGGGTTGCACTATTCTAGTCAGCTGAGTACTGACTCTAATTGGGTTGCACTATTCTAGTCAGCTGAGTATTGACTCTAATTGGGTTGTACTGCTGTACGCAGCTGAGTGCTGACTCTAATTGGGTTGTACTGCTGTACACAGCTGAGTGCTGACTCTAATTGGGTTGTACTGCTCTACTCAGCTGAGTACTGACTCTAATTGGGTTGTTCAGCTCTACTCAGCTGAGTACTGACTCTAATTGGGTTGTACTGCTCTACTCAGCTGAGTACTGACTCTAATTGGGTTGTTCAGCTCTACTCAGCTGAGTGCTGACTCTAATTGGGTTGTACTGCTCTACTCAGCTGAGTACTGACTCTAATTGGGTTGTTCAGCTCTACTCAGCTGAATACTGACTCTAATTTTGGTCACCAATTTAAAAAAAGGGAGGCAGATAAACCGGAAAGGCTCCAGAGGCAAGCGACAAAGATGATCAAAGGGATGGAATGCAGCCAATGCAAGCAAAGGCTGAAGGAACTGGGTATGTTTAGTTTGAAAAAGAGGAGATTAAGTGGGATAATGGTAACAGTCTTCAAATACTTGAAAGGCTGCCATAAAAAAGATGGAGGAAAGTTGTTCTTTCTTGCAACAGAGGGCAGGAGAGGAGGCAGTGGGTTCAAACTACAGCAGAGCAGAGTTAGATTAAATCTCAGCAAAAACTTCCCAGCTGTAAGAGCAGTGGGACAATGGAACAGAGGCCTAGGGAGGTTGTGGAAGCTCCTTCACTGGAGGTTTTCAAAAGGAGGCTGGAGCCGTCTGTCTTGGATTGTTTAGACACAACAAATCCTGTATTTTGGCTGGGGGTTAGACTAGATGACCCTGGCGGTCCTTTCTAAACCTATAGTTCTATAATTTTATGATTCAATGATTCTACAGAGACAGCAGTGGTAGTGGCCAGAGGAATGGCAGAGACTATGAAGATGACTGGAGGTGGAAGCTGCAGGATGTACATGATCCTGGAGTGGGTACCCAAAAGAGCTCTGTGGTATGAAGTGCTGCCTGATGGCAGAGAAGATCTGAGTTTGTAGATGCAGGCGGAAGCTATGGCTGAGTTTCAAAGGGGATTCAAGCAGATGATGGAGGGCAGGCTAGAGGAGGCTGAAGGGAAAAATCAAGACTGGCAAATGAAGTGGAGAGCTGTGAGGGAATACTGTTGGGTGAGAACAGTGGACAATGGAAGCATGTGACTACAGGAACCAGGAAGAGGAAAAGACTGGCTCGTGAAGGAGAAACAGAGCTCAGGAACAGAGCTCAGGAGCCAGTTCTCCTTCACGAGCCACTTCTCCTTCATGAGAACTGGCTCGTGAAGGAGAAACAGAGCTCAGGAACAGACTTGCTGAGTTGGAAAGCGAAGAAGGGACATAGCGGGCAGTAGTGGAAGGTGGGAGGGCAAGGAAGAAAATAAGAGCAGTTAGTCCTACAAGAGGGGAAAAGTCAGTGGAGATACCCCAGCAGGATGCAGGGTGACTCGCAGAAGATTGTGAGGAAGAACAAATGGCAAGAGGACTTGCAGCCAGAAAGAGCAGGAGGAAGGTTGGCAAATCTCACCAACATCAGGAAGAGGCTGGTCTATGTGACTGGGGACTCACTACTAAGAAAAACAGAGAGGCCTGTCACCAGAGCTGATCTGGAGAAGAGATGGATGTGATGTCTGATGGGAGCTAATATATGGAATGTGGACGTGAGGCTAAAGAGTATCCTAATGAGAAAGAATCCACTGATTGCCCTTCACTTGGGAACAAGCTGGATTCTTGCTGGAATGCATTAAGGGAGACTACGCCAGGCCGGGGAAGATGCTTAAGGAAATGGAGGCTCAGGTGACCTTCTGTGGGATTCTACTTGTCTCATAAGGAGGAGAATGAAGGCAAGACAAGATTATGATGATCAACAGATGCCTCAGACAGTAGTGCTATAAGGAGGGCTTTGGGATCTTTGACTACCGAGAGGCATTCTTGGACGGAGAACTCTTTTCATGGGATGGACTCCACCTGAGTAGAGAGGGAAATAGGCTTCTGGGATGGAGGCTGGAACAACTGATTAAAAGAGCTTTAAACTAGAAACTTGGGGGAGACAGTTGGGTGATGCTTTTGTAATCTCCACACTTGATTCTAATATTGACTGGGAGGGAAATCAAGAAAGAGAGAACACAGCACGGAGAAAAGAACAGCAGTGGGTAGGAGCATGGACATTAAGAGGAAAGAGACAGCCAGTAATAATGAAGCTAACAGTCAGGTAAGTGATACTGGCAGTAAAATGGCTGCACCCAATTGGATGAGGAATCTGGGTTAAAATAAGTCTAAGCAGAGTTAGGATGAGCTCTACCCTGACATCTGGTGGTGAGTTGTGGTGATCTGTGGAAAAGAACTTCAGAGGCTGATCTTGTTTGCATAGGCATGCCCACCACGCCTAGCAGGAGCCCACAGCAGCCCAAATGGTCACTTTGGCTGCTTTGGATCCCCAGTTTCTCTGTTATTGGGGCAGGAAGAATAAAGTGTTGTTAGCCTGCTTATGTGAATCAAGGCCAGTGGAACCGTTTTATGATGGAGGGACTCGCCATCAATGAAGTAGCACTCGCTAGGCAAGGGCCATGGGTTCCAAAACCTGGTGAATTGAAAGAGGTTGGGGATAGATATTTGTACCTGAGGGTGTGGGCTGTTTTTGAGAGTCTGAAACACTGATTGCACCTTTTCCAATATGGAATATCAAAGCTAATTTGGATTCTATTAGGAGTTTAATTATAAGCTCTTGAGTGGAGTTCACTTTGGGCTACTGATGCACCAGTAAGCTGAAATCACCAAAGAGCTAAAATTGCTAAAAGCTGAAATCACTGAGTGCTGTGTTAAGTAGTGGGGGGACCAGAAAGTATATTGGTGAGTGGCTGGTGGAGCAGTTTGCAGAATACCTAGAGTGGCTCATGGGACGGCCGGCGGAGCAGAGTGGCTCATAGTGAAGGTTGCAGCAGAACTCCACGGAGAGGCGGGGCAGTTGGCCTCGGAGCACGTAAGATGCCCCTCTTCTCTCCTCCCTATTTCCACCCTGGCTGGGAGGTAAAACTCTGCAGATGAACTTTTGAACTCTGGGGCTGCACTGACCAAGGATAGAGACTTAGGAGTTGTTGGACTTACGGGACTTTGGGTGATTTTTGGGTTGTGCGACTCAAGAACCAAAGGGAAAAGACACCTTCCCAATTTGCTGGGGTGGGTTTTTTGCTCAGCGTTTGGTTTATGAACCCTAGCTTTGGTGTTTTCCCAATTTAATGCTGATGTCATTTACCTGATGTTACTAAAGATTTTTGCTACACTGAGACTCTGTGCTTGCGAGAGGGGAAGTATTGCCTCTTTGAGGTGCCCAGGGGTGTGTGTAGGATTTTCTCAGGTCACTGAGTGGGGGCTCGAGCCAGTTTTGCATGGCGTTGGTGAGAGGGAACCCCTATGTACTGAACCCGGCCCTTGCTGCTATCAACTCAGCCTAGCAGAAGGATTACATAAGCAAAAGCAAAAATGGCTAAGATGATACCAATGAAAGGAGCCTGGGTGACAAAATGGAGGAACTAGAGCTATTGGTGCAGGAAGTGAAAGCAGATATTAGAGGGATATCAGAGACATGGTGGAATAGTATTATTACTGGAGTAAAGGTATTGAAGGGTATGTGCTGTTCAGGAAAGACAGAAATAAAGGCAAAGGTAGTGGACTAGATTGTATATCAATGGTGAGACAGACTGCAAAGAAAGTAGAAGTAATGGAACAGATAAAACAGTGTCCGTTTGGGTCAAAATCATTTAGGGGAAGAAAGCTCCTGGAGGTCCCCCAGGATAGTGCTTGGGGTGTGTTACAGACCCCCAGGGCCCTATACATGGACTGTGACATCTAATCTCCCCTGTAAAATCTGGTGCCCAGCCAGGGGCTCCTACCCTGGCTCCAGCTGCTAGTCTGCTGGGGTGGGAGGGACGAGATTTCCTCTTTCCCTGCAGGGGCTGCTCCTGGGTGGGTCAGATCCACTTCTGGGATCTCCCCCAGCTGCAGGAAGCTTGGTGGTTCCATCTGTTATCTCCCCACATGGGGAGTCTGCAGCTCCAGCCGTCAAAGCTCTGGTCTCTCTAATGTTGCTTTGCTAGCTACGTGTAAGGAATCGTCTTAACTACCACTTAGATACTGTCCTAAGATGTCTTTAAAGGTAGGATTTAGGCCGTTTTCCCTGCTAGTTGCTTAACCCTTTCAGGCCCAGCACCACATGACATTGGCACAAAAAGCGGGAGTGTGCTAATGAGCAGAGCAAGTAGGGTGGGAAGGTACAGTACATCCTACCAGCAAGATCTTTATTTCTAGCTCTATTAAAGACCCAGGAGGAGCAGCTCCCCCGGCACAGCTGTACCGGCCCCAGCTCTTCCACGCAGGGTCTCCTCCATCCGTACAGCAGCCCCCCGATGGCCCCATGTTCTGCTCCATTCCCCGGGAGAGCTCTGGATCGCAGGGAGCAAAGGAGCAAAACCCCCAGGCCCGTCCCCTGCCCTCCCATGAGCTGCGTCTCCTCCGGCTCCGTCTGTGCATCAGCAGCCCTCTGTCCTCCTCCCGCTGCGCCAGAGACTTTGGAACCCCGGCGGCGAAAGGAGCAGGACGTGTGGCCGCCGACCAGCCCCACACTGGCAGCCCAGCCCCAGCCCCTGCCCTGTCCTCCGCAGGGCTGCTGGACAGATGGAGGAGACCACGTGTGGAAGGGCTGGGGCAGGTTCATTCGCGCCAGAGGAGCTGCCAGAGTGGAATTGCCCGGCAGCCACATGTTCGGCTCCATTCGCCGCTGTGGTTCTGAAGTCTCTGGCGCAGCGGGAGGAGGACCATGGGGAGGGGATGGGGGGAGAGTGGGGGCCCCAGGCTGAGGGTGGGGTGGGGAGGAGTCATGTGGAGGGTCACATGAGGAGGTCATGTGCCCCCCATTAGCAGTTGCTCCCCTTCCCCCCATACCGGTAAGAAATGGATTCCACTTTCAGTGCTGGTGCTAATAAAATTTGTGGATGACACAAAGTTGGGAGGTATTGCCAATACGGAGGGGGACCAGAATATCATATAAGGAGATTTGGATGACCTTGAAAACTGGATTCATAGAAACTGGATGAAATTTAATAGTGCAAAGTGCAAGTTCATGCATTTAGGGATGTCTCAGTTGGAAACAACAAAGGATGAGAAAGCCCTGGGTGTATCAGTTGATCACAGGATGACTATGAGCCGCCAGTGTGGTCTGCCTGTGAAAAAGGCTAATGCAGTCCCAGGATGCCTCAGGTGAGGTATTTCCAGTAGAATTAAGGAAATGTTAAGACTATTATACAAGGCACAGGTGAGACCTCATCTGGAATGCTGGGTGCAGTTCTGGTCTCCCATGTTTGAGAAAGATGAATTGAAACTGGAACAGGTGCAGAGAAGGGCTACTAAAATGATCAAAGTAATGGAAAACCTACCTACTGAGGGGAAACTCAAAGAGCTGGGCTGGGTTAGTCTAACCAAATGAAGGCTGAGGGGAGATATGATTGCTCTCTATAAATACAGCAGAAGGATAAATATCAGGGAGGGAAAGGAATTATGTATGTTAAGTGCGAATGTGGACACAAGAAGAAATGGATATAAACTGGCCATCAACAAGTCGAGGCTTGAAATTAGATGAAAGTTTCTAACCATCAGAAGAGTGAAGTTCCAGAACAGCCTTCCCAGGGGAGCAGTGGGGACAAAATATCTAACTGGCTTCAAGAATGAGCTTGAGAAGTGGGGATGGTCTGATGAAACAGCCTACAGTGGCACTTAGTCGATCTGTGATCTGCAACTTCTAGTAGAATCCCCAATGACCAGTGATGGGACACTAGTCAGGGAGGGCTCTGAGTTACTACAGAGAATTCTGTCATCCTTTTGCCAAAGCTAGCTAGTGTCTGGGTACAAAATGAGACATGGAAGACAATCATGCTACACAACACTCAGCGCCAGACGTATCCTAGACTTATAGACTTTAAGCTCAGAAGAGACCATTATGATCACCTAGTCTGATCTCCTGCACAACGCAGGCCACAGAATCTCACCCACCCATTCCTGCAATAAATCTCTCACCTATATCTGAGCTATTGAAGTCCTCAAATCTTGGTTTAAAGACTTCAAGGTACAGAGAATCCTCCAGCAAGTGACCTGTGCCCCACACTGCAGAGGAAGGCAAAAAACCTCCAGGGCCTCTGCTAATCTGCACTGGAGGAAAATTCCTTCCTGACCCTAAATATGGCGATCAACTGAACCCTGAGCATGTGGGCAAGACTCACCAGCCAGACACCCAGGAAAGAATTCTCTATAGTAACTCAGATCCCATTCCATCCAACATCCCATCACAGGCCAACTGGCCCATCTACTACGAATAGTCAAAGATCAAGAAATTGCCAATTTTATGTTATCCCATCACACCATCTCCTCCATAAACTTATCGAGCTTAATCTTGAAGCCAGATAGGCTTTTTGCCCCCACTGCTTCTGTTGGATCACATGGCCCTGTGGCAAAGCATTGCTGCTATATGGTGAAGGTGGTGGTCACCCCCAACTCTATCCTTCGGTATGAAGAAGTACAACTTCTTAAAGTGGCAAATTAGCCCCTAGCTGTAGGTTAAATAGCTGCATTCCTGCTGCCCTGCTTTCTTTAGTTCTCTGTACCAGGCAGGCATTTGTCTGGCTGGGAGGAGAGAGACGGACAGATCAGCCAAAGCACAACCCCCACCCACTTAAATCTGCTCTATGTGCAGGTGGGTGGTTTGTCTCACAAGTCTTGAGTCCTGTGGTGATGGGGGAGTGGCAAAGAGGGCAGGTGCAGGATACTTTTGGGAGCACCTGGTCACACACCCACATGTCTAGCAGCCTGGCCATGATGGTCACTCGTCATAGACGCTGGAGTGGCTTTGTCATTCATATGCTGTCCATGTGTCAGAGCAGGGGTCAGTGCTGCTCTTCCCAGTCCAGAGAAAGGGGAGAAACGGATTCCCAAGCAACACCTGCTCCATTTCCTGACCTGCCAGCTGACTGGCTGGTTGATCAACCAACTCTGTGGTCGTAATACACAGAGTGTGAAGTATATAAAATGTCACTACTGTACTGTCTCATGGTACGTCCTGATGCTCTGGAACACTGATAACCAAGCAGAGAGGAGGACCTGAGAATGGAAGAGATGTGACCTTGACATCACTGCTTTTAGTGAAACTCACTTCACCAATGAGTCGAAGAGCTTGGTGTCGGATATATCTTCCATTGGACTGGTTTGCCTGCTGCCAGTCAAGTGTCAGTTTCCATATTCGAACACCCATCTCACAGTATGTGGGCTCTCTACCAAAAGGCACCAGTGACAGACTTATGGCTCGTTGTATTGGTCTGTCTGGTGGAAGATAGGCTATGATCATTGGGCATATGCTCCTACTGGACAAACCCCACAGAAACAAAACACAAATTCTTTGAAGACCTAGAAAGTATCATTAGATCAACTCCACTTAATGATAAATTTATAATCATTGGAGATTTTAATGTTAGGTTCAGCCATAATCATACAGCCTGGAAAAAGGCATCAGCCATCCAAGCCTTGGCAGTGAAAGCTCCAACAGTACTCTTCTTCTTACCACCTGCTTGGCCAACGGAGCGGTCCTTGCCAATACCAAATTCCAGCGAATGAATACATTAAAAGAACACGATTCCTTCTTGTTTCCACCACTGGTATTTGATAGACTTTGTCACAGTGTGCCGCAGGATCTGCAGGGTGTCAACCTGATCAGGGTGATGAGAGGCACTGGTGCACAGCAAAATGCAGCCAGCCGTCCGATTCAAGAAGCATCAGCAGTGACCCAAAACCATCAAGAAACTTAACATCTGAAAGCTCAAGCTCTTAGATAAACAGAAGGAACTGCAGCAAACATTTTCAGGACCTTTTCCATCATCAGACAGCCCTTTAATGGATGTCGAGTGGAGCCAGCTTTGCAAGATAACACGCAGCTCTGCCAGTGATGTGCTAGGTTTTAGCACAAAGAAACATCAAGATTGAGTCATTTTCATCAAAACAGCAATAATGCAAGTACTTTATTCACTGCGTGTGACACATAAAATATGGTTATTTGACAAGACTTCGACCACTAAGAAAGCCATCTATCACAGCTTTAAGCAATCTGCCCAGTCTAAGCTGCATGTAAAGAAACATGATTGGTGGAAGCATGCAGCAGAAAATATCCAATGGGCTGCAGCCCCGAAAGACAATAAACACTTCTACAATCAATTGAAACTGGTTGTTGGCCCATATCTTGTGATAGCATTGCCATACAGAGTTCAGTATACTACACACAGACAAAAAAGCCACCATCAATCACTGGCCTGAACTCTTTAACAGTCTACTTAATTGTCCTTCTGCAATTTTGGAAGCTGCTATCAACAGCCTACCACAGTTCCCAATGCATGAAGGATTCACTTAACTGCTAAGCATTATCGAGACAGAAGCTGCAGTGGTCACAAGGAAAGGTACCTGTCTTAGACAGAATACCACTAGAAGTCTATAAGCATGGTGATCATCACATGTGTGGAAGGTTTACACAGCTCTTCGGCATCATCTGGGAGCAGGAGACCATGCCTCAAGACCTCAAGTATGTTAGTTGTCCATACAAGTGTACAGGTGACCCAGCAGTTTGCAATAACTATTGTGATATCTTGTGTCTTTCCATTGCTGAGAAGATTTTGGCGCATCTAACTCAATGGACTCTCCATTATCACTGATAACATCATTCCAGAGAGACAGTGTGGCTTTTGCATGGGATGCAGAAAAACAGATGTGATTTTTGCTGCTCACCAAATACAAGAAAAGTGCCAGGAACAAAACCATGACTTCTATATGCTGTTTGAAGACCAGATGAAGGCCTTCGGTGCTGTTAGTCATGAGAGTCTCTGGTAGCATGCTGGCTAGAGTGCTAGAAAATGGTGTTTTATGACAGCCTTTCTTTGCCACAGATAGTATGAAGCAGGCTGTGTGTTCACACCTACATTAACCCCATTCTCTTTGGGACTATGCTGCTAGTTTCGTTTAAAGGCTACGACCAGGGTGTTTATATGCAATTCCACACAGACTGGAAGCATTTTCAATCTTCATGCTTGCACTGAAGTTATCAACTTTCTCGTCAGGGAGTTCCTCTTTGCCAATGGCTGTGCACTTATAGCACAAACTGTTGAAGACACGCAGCATTTAATCAACTGCTTTTCTACATAAGGAAATTGATTTCAACTCCCTAGAAGCCTTAAAAAAAGCAAAGTGCTTTACCAGCCGGCTCCAGAGAAAACATATTCTGCCTCCAATTTTGCAACTGATGACACACTGCTTAATGTAGTAGAAAAGTTTTGCTAGCTTGGCAGCACTTTTGCTAATAATGGCATGACCAATGATGAATTGTTAAAGCCAGTTCTGCCCATGGTCGACTTTTTCCTTGCCTATGGCACGTGAGAGGCATTCAACTTCACACCAAGATTAGTGTCTATCGTGCGATCGTATCAAGCACGCTTCTCCACAGCTGTGAAGCACAGACATTTTATAGCAGGGACTTGAAGCATTTTCACATGGACTGTCTGCATCTCATCTGTAACATCAAGTGTTCGGACAAGATACCAAAAATCGAAGTCCTGGAGCCATGCTGCATGATGAACACTGAATCCCTAATCATACAGGTTGAGTTTTGCAGGGTTGGTTGATACGCAGCTCCCCAAAGTCAGATTTTATGGACACTTGTAAATGGGAGCCCCTATGTTGGGAGGCCAACAAAAACAATGCAAGGATCTCAGAGGTCACCTAAATGCAAGCCAAGTTGACATAAACACATGGGAAGTTGCTACTGCCAACAGATCAGAATGGCGGCAGACCTGCTGGTCTGTGGTTAAAACCATCAAGACCAACAGAACAGAAAAAAACAAAGAGAAGCACAGAGAAGAAAGCAGGCTGTGGAAAAAACATGCAGCCATGTCTGCCTAATGTGCAGCTGCATCTGTGGATCCCTCATCAGTTTACATTCACACAAGCAGACTCACTGAAACTGACTTTCCCACGGCAACTATGACAAGACACTCCAACAACACTATACAATATTTTCATTAATGACGTGGATAATGGAGTAGGGAGTGTTCTTATAACATTTGCAGATGATACCAAGCTGGGAGGGGTTGCAGGCACTTTGGAGGACAGCATTAGAATCCAAAATGACCTTGGCAAATTGGAGAATTGGTCTGAATTCAACAAGATGAAATTCAGTAAAGACAAGTGCAAAGTACTTCACATAGGAAGGAAAAATCAAATGCACAGCTGCAAACTGGGGAACAACTGGCTGGGTGGATCACAAATTGAATATAAGTCAACAATGTGATGCAGCTATTAAGTAGGCTAATATAATTCTGGGGTGTATTAACAGGAGTGTCGTATGGAAATGATGGGAGTAATTTACTGCTCTAGACGGTGCTGGTGAGGCCTCAGCTGGAGTGCTGTGTCCAGTTCTGGGGCCCACACTTTAGGAAAAATGTGGACAAATTGGAGAGTCCAGAGGACGGAAACAAAAACGATAAAAGGTTTAGAAACACTGACCTGTGAGGGAAGGTTAAAAGAACTGGGTGTGAAAAGAGAAAACTGAGGGTAGGGGCCTGATGACATTTTTCAAATGTGTTAAGGGCTTTGATAAAGTGGACAGTGATCAATTGTTCTCCATGTCCACTGAAGGTAGGACAAGAAGTCATGGACTTAATCTGATGCAAGGGAGATGTAGGCTAGACCAATTGTTTCGGATACTTTTTCATTTGTGAACCACTAACAAATGTTGACTGGAGGTGCGGATCCCATTGGAAATCTATTGTCTGTATATGTAGTTGAATTCTGTTCAGTCAGTTTCAGTCTAAGACTTTCACAGTCCTCTTAGACAGTCTGCAGACCCCCCAGGATCCACAGACCGCAAGTTGAAAACCACTAGGTTAAATATTAGGAGGATCTTTCTAGCTATAAGGGTAGTTATGTCCTAGGTTTCCAAGGGAGGCTGTGGATCCCCTCACTGGAGGTTTTTATGAACAGTGTAACGGTGCTGGTTCTGGTGGGACCCAACTGAGAGTGTCAAGTCAAGACAAATTGCTTCAAGCAGGGCGGTTACACCCCAAGGCTGGGGCATTTCCATCTCTAAGGCAAACCCAAACCAGCCAAACAGCGAATACAGTGAACATCCCACTGGCTAATCACAAGTCACACAAGTAATTCTCTTAGACACCCCAGTTTCCTAGTATCACCACCATCAGCCACTTGCTATGGGGATGAATGGTTATGAAAACCAATACCCCAGTAAAAGAAAAAAGGTTCTCCCAAAGGACCAATCACCAGACCCAGGTCAATATACAAATCAGATCTTACCCACAAATCATGCTGTTGCCAATCCTTTAGGATCTAAAATCTGAAAGGTTTATTCATAAAAGGAAAAAGATCTAGGTGAGAGCTAGAATTGGTTAAATGGAATCACTTACCTACAGTAATGGCAAAGTTCTTGGTTCAGGCTTGTAGCAGTGATAGAATAAACTGCAGTTTCAAATCAAGTCTATGGAGTACAAACATCCACAGGTGGGACAGGTCATTCAGTCCTTTGTTTAGAGCTTCATTTGTAGCAAAGTCCCTCCAAAGGTATGAAGCAGGATTGAAGACAAGATGGAGTTGAGGCATCAGCCTTTTATAGTATCTTGCCATGTGGTCTTTGTTTTCTTTGTTACAAGGACAGGCTATCCAGCACATGGCATAGAAAAACCTTAGAGTTCTGTCCATAGGCATGTCCCTGCATACCTTGCTGAGTCAAAAAGTGTGTCTGCCTTCTCTCAATGGATCAATTGTATAGCTGATGGTCCTTAACGGGGCCATCAAGCAAGCTAGGTAGAGCTGACACCAACCTCTCTGGGGTGTCACTCAGAAACATAGCATAAGTTTGAAATGCAGATGCTATAAAGCCAATATTCATAACTTCAACTACAAAATGATACACATATACAGATAGCATATTCATAACCAGAGAACCATACCTTCTTTAGACACTTTATTTGACCCCTTTTATACAAGATTTGATGCCACTAGAGGACTTTAGTTGCAACAATGATCTATACCAGGGTAAACAACCTATGGCATGCGTGCCGAAGGCGGCACGCGAGCTGATTTTCAGTGGCACTCGCACTCCCAGGTCCTGGCCACCGGTCTGAGGGGCTCTGTATTTTAATTTAATTTTAAATGAAGCTTCTTAAACATTTCAAAACCTTATTTACTTTACATACAACACTAGTGTAGTTCTATATTATAGACTTATAGAAAGAGAACTTCTAAAAATATTAAAATGTATTATTGGCCCACAAAACCTTAAATTAGAGTGAATAAATGAAAGAGCGGCACATCACTTCTGAAAGGCTACCGACCCCTGATCTATACGGTTACAGATTCTGTCAATAATGCCACAAACAGGTTGGACAAACAACTGTCAGGCTGGTCCATCTGTACTTGGTCGTGCCAGAACACAGGGAGGTGGACTTGATGGCTTCTCAAGGTCCTTGCAGTGCTAGATTTCTATGACGCTGTGATACATAGGAAATCTCCTTTCAAAAATCCAATATCATCAAATCCTCCATTGAGTTCTTCCACTTTTCCTCACTAGGCCGTCATGGCTGCCACGCTGTGGCTGAGAAGGTTGTGGGGTTTTGATCCTTTGATCACACACATTCTGAATGCATAGCTTTTGTCTTTGTAAGTTGTTTCTGTGGTGAACTGACCCATACAGTTCAGAATACCTCCAGGCTAGTCAGAGCTATGTCTGGTGACTTCAGCTTTGGCAGGAGTTGACGGTGATTGTAAGTGTTTTTTAAGGTGACAGGCCGCTCTGCTCCCGAGTCAATTTTAAAGTCAGTAGTCTTTCCAAGCACAAGTCTGTGTAATTATGTAAGCAGAGTCAGGACGTGCTCTACCCTGACATCCAGTGGTGAGTTGTGGGAAAGGATTTCAAAGGCTGATCTCGTTTGCATGGGCACACCCACCCTGCCTAGCATGATAGGACTGCTTGCCCAAATGGTCACTTTGGCTGCTGTGGGATTCCCAGTCTCTTTGTTACTGGGGCAGGAGTAATGAAGTGGTGTTATCCTGGTTGTGTGAACCAAGGACAGTAGAACTGCCCTTGGCATTTTATGACTGAGGGAGTCAACCTCAACTTAGTAGCACTTGCTAGGCAAGGGACATGGGTGCCAAAGCATGATGAACTGAGAGATGTTAGGTGTGTAGAGTGGGTGTCATTTGAGGGTTATGTGCACTGCTTTGAGCTTTCCACTGTGTTAAAGTAGAGCTAATTTTGACTCCATAAGGAGTTTTGTTACATGTTGCAGGGCTGAAATCACTGATGTCTAGGTCTAAGTGTTGTATCTACTTTAGGCAAGTAGTGCATCAGCACTGAGGCTCCCCTACTACTAGTTGAGATCACTGAGAGTTGAAGTGACTAAGAGCTGAAATCACTGAGAGCTGTGATAAGTGGCAGGGTGGACTGAAGATATATTGGTAAGTGGCTGGTGGGGAGGGGTGGCTTGTGGTGAAGACTGCAGCAGATTCCTATGGAGAGACTGTTGACACGAGCAGTGGAGCACGTAAGGTGCCCCCATGCTTCCCCCCACTTTCTGCCCAGGCTGGGAGGTAAACTCTGCAGATGAGCTTCTGAACTCTGGGAGGGTGGCCCTGACCAAGGATGGAAATGGTGGGAAGGGTGACTTTGGGTTGCTGGACTCAAGAACCACTCTGGGGCTGCACTATCCAGAGACAGAAACAGTGGGAGGGGCGACTGTTGGGTTGCTGGACTTAAGTCCCTGAGGGGAGAAGGACACTGCCAAACTTACTTGGGGATGGGTTGTTTGCTCATGGTTTGCGTTATGAATCCTGTTTGTGGTGTTTCCCCAACATAATGCTGCATTGTTTCCCTCCTTTATTAAAAGGCTTTTGCTACACTCAGGGCTTGGTTACACTGGCACTTTATAGCACTATAAAGCCCCCACGAGCGCTATAACCTCCTCCCCGTCCACACTGGCAAGGCATGTAGAGTGCTGTAACCGCTGAGTTATAGCGCTATTGTTAATCCACCTCCGCATGGGGAATAAGGGCTGTAGCGCAGCTGCTGTAGCGCTACAGCAAGAATGTGGACACCCACTGCGCATTAATTGGCCTCCAGCCCGTCCCATAGTTCCCGTTCGAGTTCACTCTGGTCATCACTTGCAAACTCTTTTGTCCTGTCCTCAGGTGACCACACGTCAGACCTGCCCTTTAAAGTTCCAGGGAAATTTGAAAATCCCCTTCCTGTTTGCTCCAGCCAAGCGTGGCGTGCTCTCAGGGAATCCTTGCAGGTGATCATTCTCATTGATCTGATTGATTGCGTGGCGTGGTCTCAGGGAATCATTGCAAGTGATCATTCTGATTGATCATCATGACTCCACGTGCCATGCCTCCTCGCAATAGGCGATCCCCAGCATGGAGCAATAGCGAGGTGCTGGACCTCATCAGCTGTTGGGGGGAAGAGGCTGTTCAGTCTCAGCTGCGGTCTAGCCACAGGAATTTTGATACCTATGGGCAGATATCACGGGCGTTGGTGGAAAGAGGCCATGAGCGGGACACTCTGCAGTGCCGTGTTAAGGTAAAGGAGCTTAGGAATGCGTATCGCAAAGCCTGCGAGGCAAACGGCCGCTCCGGGGCAGCCCCGGTGACTTGCAGATTTTATAAGGAGCTGCACGCGATACTTGGTGGTGATCCTACTGTCACTCCATCAATCACCATGGACACTTCCCAGCCCACCAGTGAAGGGGGCGGTGAGGAGGAGGACGAAGACCAGGAGGATGAAGAAGAGGAGGAGGAGGAGGACGAGGCGGCAGCAACCCAGGGCACGGAGGAGTCCCTGGACGCATGCAGCCAGGAACTCTTCTCAACCCAGGAGGGCAGCCAGCCACAGCGTCCGGCGGTTGCAGGGGCCAGCTCAGGAGTGGATTGCGGAGGTAAAGCTGCTTTTCTATGGGGAAGGCTTGCAGCTTGGGGTGGAAAGGGATGCTTGCATGCTTGCCTACATGTGGAATAGTGCATTGATGTAGTCTATCACCTCGCGGTAGTCATCATCAGTAATCTCTTCAAAGGTCTCAATAAGAGTGCTTGCAATGCGCCTGCGCAGGTTTCCCAGGAGAGCCAGGGTGGTCCCCGTCCCGGTCACTAGTCCCTGCCACTGTGCTACAATGGGTGGGGGGAGCATTGCTGCACATAGGCAAGCTGCATATGGCCCTGGGCGGAAGCCGCATCTCATTAAAATCCCTTCCTTTTGTTCCTCAGTGACTCGAAGCAACGAGATATCTTCCAGGACAAACACCTACAGAGAATGTTGGAACAGTGTTTAGAGAAGGGCTCCTGCCACTTCCCAGCACTCCACCCCCACCCCCCCGCCCCAGCTTTTCAGGGCAGGGAAGAAATCCTTCCCCCTGCCTGCTGCTCAAAGTGGGGCTCCTGCAACTTACCGGCACTCCCCACCCCCTCCCTCGGCACAGCTTTTCTGGGGCAGGGAAAAAATCATTTCCTTTGCCTCTGGAGTGCACTCACCATGGCAGGGGCTCCGTTGCTGTATCTGTGCTGTCTGCGGGACAGGCAAACGGGGAATGCGGGGGAACGATAGGCATGTCTGCTCTTTACAAGGGAACCACTGTTAAATGTATCTTTTTATTTTAGAAGGGTCGTCCTTGAGCCCTGCGCCATCGCTCTTATCAACAGCTGAGAGGCTGAGGTGACTGAGAAAGCGGCCACGAAGGAGCAAAGAGAATCTTGTACAGCAAGTAATGCAACAGGCTGTAACGGAGAATCAAGCTGCACAGAGGTGGAGGGAGAATGAGAGCAAGTTGAGGGAGAAGGCGCGGAAGGAGAATGCAATTCACTGCTGGAAAAGCACCGATAAGCTGCTCTCATTACTGCAGCTTCAATTGGAGACTATGCAGCGGATTGTCACCCTTCAGGAGGAGAAGCTCCGCACCCACCACCCCAATTATCATTTGCCCCAAATCCCTTCCCCTTCTGTGCCTCAGTACCCTCCAGGCCACTATCATCAGCTATATGGTTATCACCATCCACAGCTGCCTCCAACCCCTCTGTCTTCACCGAACAACCCCCAAACCCCGGACCATTATCCACTGCAGTCAACCCCTAATAGCATGCCTTACTGCCCTCCGCAAATGGGGTTTGGGGGACATGGCCACTGTGAGGGTACTGGAGACTCAGAGACCCGGACATATTCCGATCTCTGACTGACCCCATGCCACCCCCATTGCACCTCCCCCGGCTTCTCCCTCACATGCATCACAATATTTTCTTTCAGCAACCAAAGTACCTGTTCAATAAATGAATTGTCTTCTTAATAAATGGGTTTCTTTATTAAGTGTACATACATTATTACAGGCTACAGAAAAGCAAATGCCTGTTCCTATTAAAAGAATGCTCCCTCCCTCCCTTCCTCCCTCCATCTGCACCTCACTTTAGAACTGGCTTTCAGCCTCAAAATGCTCCCTCAAGGCTTCCCTGATCCTAACAACCTCGCGCTGGTCCCCTCCAAGAACTCTGCTCTCTGGCTGGGCGTATGTGGCTTCCAGGCATTGAACCTCCGAGGACCATGCCTGAGTGAAGCCTTCGCCCTTCCGCTCACAAAGATTATGTAGGGCACATCATGCGGAAATAACCGCGGAGATACTACCCTCGGCCAAGTCTAGCCTCCCATAAAGACAGCGCCAGCGCGCCTTGAGACGCCCAAAAGCACACTCCACAGTCATTCGACACCGGCTAAGCCTGTAGTTGAACCTTTCCTGACTGCTGTCCAGGCTCCCTGTGTAGGGTTTCATGAGCCAGGGCATTAAAGGGTAAGCAGGGTCGCCAAGAATCACTATGGGCATTTCCACTTCCCCCACGGGGATCCTCTGGTCTGGGAAAAAAGTCCCGGCTTGCAGCTTCATGAACAGGCCGGTGTTGCGGAAGATGTCTGCGTCATGCACCTTTCCAGACCAGCCAGCGTTAATGTCAGTAAAACACCCACGATGATCCACAAGCGCCTGGAGAACCATGGAGAAGTACCCCTTTCGGTTAATGTACTCGTCTGCTAGGTGGGCGGCTGCCAGAATAGGTATATGGGTCCCATCTATCACCCCTCCACAGTTAGGGAAACCCATTTCTTCAAAGCCAGCCACGATGTCATGCACGTTACCCAGAGTCACGATTTTTCGTAGCAGGATGCGATTAATGGCCCTGCACACTTGCATCAGCACAACTCCAGCGGTCGACTTTCCAACCCCAAACTGGTTGGCCACCGATCGGTAGCTGTCTGGGGTGGCCAGCTTCCAGATCGCGATAGCCACCTGCTTCTCCACCGGGAGGGCACCTCTTAGTCTGATGTCCTTGCGCCGCAGGGCGGGGGCGAGTTGAGCACACAGTCCCATGAAAGTGGCTTTTCTCATTCGAAAGTTTTGCAGCCACTGCTCGTTGTCCCAGACTTGCATGACGATGCGATCCCACCACTCAGTGCTCGTTTCCCATGCCCAGAAGCGGCGTTCAATGGCCGTGAGCATGTCCGTTAATGAGACAAGAAGCTTCGTGTCAAATGCATTCACCGCTTCGATCTCGTCTTCAGACTCATCACTGTCATCCTGCATGTCCAGGATTAACTCCACTGCACACAGAGATGTGCTGGTGACAGTCGTCAGCATGTTCCTCAGCAGTTCTGGATTCATTGCAGCACACGACAATGGAAGACGGAGCGTGCCTTGCTGAAACCCTTGAAAGATGGCGCCGGAGGTGGAAGGAAACACAGGGATTGCTGGGATATGCCAAAAAGCATCATGGGTAGTTGAAACAGGATACAGAATGCCCCGCAAGTGACGCCCCCCCCTACCACAAGGCATTGCGCCAGATCGGGAAGAGGTGTACTGTGGGATACATGCCCTAATGCGCTGCTCTTAATGCCGTATTAAGTGCCGCAAATGTGGCCATGCTATACCGCTGGAGCATCTCAGTGTGGACATACAATAGCGCTATTCGTATTACTGTATAAGGGGACCGCTATAACCAATAGCGCTATAATCTTGTAAGTGTAACCATGCCCTCAGACTCTGGGCTTGTGAGAGGGGAGGTATTGCATCTCAGAGGCGCCCAGAGGGGTGGTATGTGGTTGTCCCAGGTCACTGGGTGTGGGCTTGAGCCGGTTTTGCTTTGTGTTAAGAACATAAGAAAGGCTGTACTGGGTCAGACCAAAGGTCCATCTAGTCCAGTATCCTGTCTACCGACAGTGGCCAATGCCAGGTGCCCCGGAGTGAGTGAACTTAACAGATAAGGATCAAGTGATCTCTCTCCTGCCATCCCGCCTCTGACAGACGCTAGGGACACCATTCCTTACCCAGCCTGGCTAATAGCCATTAATGGACTTAATCTCCATGAATTTATCCAGTTCTCTTTTAAACCCTGTTATAGTCCTAGCCTTCACAGCCTCCTGAGGCAAGGAATTCCACAGGTTGACTGTGCGCTGTGTGAAGAAGAACTTCCTTTGATTTGTTTTAAACCTGCTGCCCACTAATTTCAATGGGTGGCCCCTAGTTCTTCTATTATGAGAACAAGTAAATAACTTTTCCTTATTCATTTCCTCCACACCACTAATAATTTTATATACCTCTATCATATCCTCCCTTAATCTTCTCTTTTCCAAGCTAAAAAGTCCTAGCCTCTTTAATCTCTCCTCATATGGGACCCGTTCCAAACCCCTCATCATTTTAGTTGCCCTTCTCTGAACCTTTTCTAATACCTGTATATCCTTTTTCAGATGAGGAGACACATTTGTACATGGTATTCAAGATGTAGGCGCACCATGGACTTATATAAGGGGAATAAGATATTCTCCATCTTATTCTCTATCCCTTTTTAATGATTCCTAATATCCTGTTTGCTTTTTTGACTGCCGCTGCACGGACATCTTCAGAGAACTATCCACGATGACTCCAAGATCTTCTTCCTGATTAGTTATAGCTAAATTAGCCCCCATCATATTGTATGTACAGTTGGGGTTATTTTTTCCAATGTGCATTACTTCACATTTATCCACATTAAATTTCATTTGCCATTTTGTTGCCCAATCACTTAGTTTCGTGAGATCTTTTTGAAGTTGTTCACAGTCTGCTTGGGTCTTAACTATTTTGAGCAGTTTAGTATCATCTGCAAACTTTGCCACCTCACTGGAACCCCTAGATACTGAACCCGGCCCTTGTTGCTTCCAATTCTGAGGGGCGGAAGGGTTACAGTTACACCTGATAGATTCCAGAAACAATTCCTCTTGATTGCCAATGTTGGTCAGTTTCCTGACTGCCTTGGTATGGCAAACAAATGCAAAATGTTCATACTTTGTGCACTTATTTCACCTGGTGACTTTGGCTGGACATGCATCATCTCTTGGGCTAAGAATTTTCTACATCATGTACATCTAGGCTGAAAAGCTTTGTTGTTTGACCGGAATTTATCCCTCTTCGCCTCAGGGGTCTTATGATAATGACTTCTAGCAGTCATCCTGAGTCTCTTTTATTGCCTCTAAGCTTTTTTCAGGTCCTTCAAGTTTTTCCTGCCTTTATTTATTCTGCTGTTTCACTAGTTCTGTCTGTTTTGCTGTCTGGATAGTTGTGTTGTAGGGTTAAGTCTGTCTGTAATTGCAGCTGCTGTGAAAAGAATTTATCTGTTACCCAATAAACAACCTGTCTCTGATCTTTTCATGTTTTTCAGTCTCAAAATCACAGTTGTCAGCCAATACATGGAGAGCACTTATAAAACATTCAACATTTTCCCCGGGTCCTTGAATTTCCTGGTGAAAACAAATTTTCATAGACCATATTTCTTTGAGTATACAGTATGCATCCGACATAGTCAGAACCCTTTCCTAGTCATCTTTGTGACTGTCTGCAGTGAAGGTGAAAGATTTAAAGATGACTATGTTCTGCCTGCTCCCCACAGCATCAATTAAAGCACATACCTGAATATCTCCAGTTCCCTTGTGGAGTTTGGCTGCAATGAGAAATTTTGCAAAATGTTGCTTCCAGTCTGTCCACTGTGAGCATCTGTCAAAGTGGAAGTTCTTTGGGGCACATGTTGAGGAGACCCTGCAACCTTTTTGCTTTGTTCCTCTGTTTCTGTTCTCCTCTGGCACTATGTCATGTACACCGAGTACACAACAGGGTGCATGGCTGCTGCTAGCAGGTGATGCTACTGTACCAGATATGAACTGGCTACAGAGCTTCCGTCCCAGAGAGACACACCAGACTTGTTCACTATAAGAGACTTTAATGCTCTGCCAAGTATAGATGAGGTTAGTTTATATGAGAGTATCAAGTATCAGGGGGTAGCTGCATTAGTCTGTATCCACAAAAACAGCGAGGTCCCTGTGGCATCTTATAGACTAACTAGGGTAACAGATGTCCCAGTTTTATAGGGACAGTCCTGATTTTTGGGTCTTTTTCTTATATAGGCTCCTATTATCCTCCACCCTGTCCAGATTTTTCACACTTGCTGTCTGGTCACCCTAAGTTTTACAGATTTATTTGGGCATAAGCTTTCGTGGGTAAAAAACCCACTTCTTCAGATAGTGCCACCTCGTGTCTGAACAGTATAATGCAGATTAGTATTTCATTTCACAGCATTCAGACTACATACACACAAAGCGCTTTCTGGGGGGCACGCACCTGGAGGGCAGGACACAAGAGGGTGCAATGGCTAATGAACTAGTGTTTCACCTCTGGAGATCTGAATTCAGCCCTTGCCCGCACACATGTCCCTGGAGAGTGCCACAGCACATGTACACACACTGTCCACCCCCCATATACTCTGGGGCATGCTGCCCACAAAATACAATTTCAGACATACTGCAACATACAAAGCATTTTCCTTGGGCATCCTTTAGTGACTCCCTGTGCAGAGCACCTAGTGTCTCCCTGGGGAGTGACTAAAGCACAACGCCCTCTCCACAAATTGTCAGCTACACCCTGAAGCTAAACAGACCCAGACCCATGGAAACCAGTCCTCACCCAGGAACATGTGTGCACCAATTTATGTATGGCCAAAAGGAAGCTCACCATGGTGGAGTCCTGGCTGGCAGTGACAGGGAGCTGCTGTGGGGAAACTGGGAGCCTTGTTTAGCTGGCAGAAAGAACAGAAAGCCAATAACTAACAAAGTGGCAGTTGATAGCAATCACTATAAATCGGAAGTTAGAAAGCAGATAAGGGAAGCAAAAGGACACAAGGTTAGATCTATGACCAGCAGAGTTAAGGACACTAGAAGGAGTTTTTCAGGTATATTAGGAACAAAAGGAATCCTAGCAATGGTATTGATCCATTTCAAGGAAGCAATGGTCAATAATAACAAAGAGAAGTCAGAAGTGTTTAATAAATATTTTTATTCTGTATTTGGGAAAAGGGCCAGATTCTGCCTCACCCAGGCAAGGGAGTGGATGCTGCAGCTGGGCAAGGGTGGACTGGCAGCCGGGGCAGGGATCTCCAGACCTGCAGCAGGACAGGCAGACAGGGACACAGCCTGTTCAGCAGGGGAGGGGTAGCAGCGGGGAGCTGAGGGTTGTCAAAGAATGAAGAGTGTAGGAGGCAATCCGGGGCTTGTGGGAGGGAAGAAATGGGGAGGCAGCTGAGGGGATGCCCAGAGCCTCCCAGTCGGATCCGCAAGCCCAGAGACCAGTAGAGAGAGGTGCTCCAGAAACAAATCCACCCAGCTGGGTAAGGGGAGGGCAGTGCAAGGGAAGGGCTTCACGGCCCCTCCCCTCACACCCACAGCAGGGCACACCCCTTCAGCGGGGGGCAGCAGGGACACACACAGTCGCAGAGCAGGTCACACAGCAGGGGGGAACAGGGAAATGCAAACACCTCTAGCAGGTCACACCCCTCCAGCAGGGACATGGACATGCCCAGAGCATGTCACACCAGCAGGGGACGGGGACATGCTGTGACCGTATCTAATTCAAATACAACCAGATAGATCATTGTTGCAATCATTGTTATATAGCTGCAGAAAATACTGTACAAAGGTTGTCGAGTGAGGTGTCTATGGGAAGGTTCTGATTGGCTGGTTAAGATGAAGCTGTCTGTATGCATGTATCATGTTTGTATTTGAAGTTGTAAGCGTTGGCTCTATACTTGGATTTCAGATGTTAGCTCACAAGTTAGCTAGCCACACACCTTGGAGGGACTGTTCAAATTAAGTGGCTCATGAAGACACACTTGGTTGGCAATGGACCATGGGAGATGCCCATCTACGTTGAGTGGACTGTCATGGAAGCGAGCTGTCTGGAGTGTAAGTAATGGCATCCTGCAATGACTGAGGGAAATTGGACATGAACATGTGATGTGCCCATGTGACTCCAAATTCCATCTGGTTGCTGTAATTTTCCACAGAGGAACAATGGGATGCCCTCCACATGGAAAAAGCTATAAAAGGCCCCGGAAACATCTCCACTCGGAGGAACTTTGCTACAAACTGAAGTGCTGAACAAAGGCCTGAATGATCCATCCCAGCTGTAGATGTACTCCAGAAACTTGACTTAAGCTAACACTTTATTCCATCACTTCTACAAGCCTGAACCAAGAACTTTGCCATTACTGGATGTAACTGGTTCCTTTAATCAATTTTACTCACCTTTCTTTTTCTTTTTATAAATAAACTTTTAGTTTTTAGATACTGAAGGATTGGCATCAGGGTGATTTTGGGTAAGATCTAAGTTGTATATTGACCTCAGTGTTTGGATGGTTCTTTGGGATCAGAAAAACCAATTACTTGAGGAGATTTGTTGTAAAGAATTTTTCATCTCTGAATCCAGTTTTTGGTGGGGATATGAGAACTGGAATGCCTGAGGAAACTGCCTTTATCATAGAATTGGAATATTGGGGTTAGAAGGGACCTCAGGAAGTGTCTAGTCCAACCTCCTGCTCAAACAGGACCAACCCCCAACTAAATCATCCCAGCCAGGGCTTTGTCAAGCTTGTCCATAAAAACCTCTAAGGAAGAAGATTCCACCACCTCCCTAGGTAACCCATTCCAGTGCTTCACCACCCTCCTAGGGAAAAAGTGTTTCCTAATATCCAACCTAAACCTCCCCCACTGCAACTTGAGACCATTACTCCTTGTTCTGTCATCTGGTACCACTGAGAACAGCCTAGATCCATCCTCTTTGGAACCCCCTTTCAGGTAGTTGAAAGCTGCTATCAAATCAAAAAGGTTTTCCTCCTGTGCGGGGTACGCTGCCTTGGTTGTGACCATTCTGTAACAGTACCACTAACTCAACCTGGAGTTGCTTCACTCCAGCACATGTGGCTTCTCTGCCTGCCCCATGGGAGCTGGACAGGGGTCAGACCAGAGCCCAGCCCAGCTCTGCTGCAGCCGCAGGATAGTCAAGGTCATTCATGGCAAGGAAACGGGGATGGAGCAGGGACTGTCGAGGTCTGTGCCAGGATCTCACTGACAGAGGTGGAGGCCAGTTCTCTCCCCCCTGAAAACTCACCCCTGAGGACTCCCCACTCCCTCAAATAATCAGTGATTTCCTGGGTACCCAGAGTCTGCTACCTGCCTTTTCCACACTGCGACACAGGGCGGGCTAAGGCATCCTGAGTCACATGTGGGAGCAGGGTCCCGGTGCTGGGTCTCGGGCGGGGGCGGGGTCACCGTGCCGGGTCCTGGTGCCTGGGTCACAAGGAGGAGCGAGGTCCCATTGCCGCGTCTCAAGCGGGGCCAGAGTCCCAGTGCCCAGATCACAAGAGGGAAGGGGGTCCCAGTGCCTGGTCTCGGGTACCAGTGCCTGGTCTCAGGTGGGGGCGGGGTCTCAGTGCCTGGTTTCAGGTGGGGGCGGGGTACCAGTGCCAGGTCTCAGGTGGGGGCGGGGTACCAGTGCCGGGTCTCGGGCAGGGGTGGGGTCCCAGTGCCGAGTCTCAGGTGGGGGCGAGGTCCCAGTGCCGGGTCTTGGGCCGAGGCAGGGTACTGGTGCTGGGTCCTGGGCGGGGATTCCGGGACGGGGCAGGGGCTGGGTCCCAGTGCCGGGTCTCGGATCGGGGCGGGGTGATCCAGGCTGTTCTATGTTGCGCGGTGTATGACCCTGCTGCGCTCCCAGAGGGGGGCATTATTGATTCCTGAGTGCAATGGCAGTGCCCAGCCCCACCCAGTCCCTGCCATGGAGTTCGGTCTCTCCTGTGCCAATTATCTCTCCTGCAGCACCCTGCAGCGCTGCCCTGAGCGGGTTCCCCGCCCTCCGCCCAGGCCTGGCGTTTACAGCGGCTTCCCAGGGACAATTGGAGGAAGCCGCGTTCCTCTGCAAACCCAGGGAGGTTTGTTTGGGGAGCTGGGGCTGCTAAGACAGGAGGGAGGGGACCAGGTTGCTGAGGCTGGGCCTCCACCGAGGACCTTGCCCAGAGCAAATCAGCCGCAGCACCCACTGCTCCTCCCCTGCAGTATAGCTCGCAGTTCACACCCGCACAGCCGGCCAGCACTACCTGGCTCAGGCACACACCACAGCTGTGCATACACACACACACACAGACACAACCATGGATGTGCATACACATACGCATACACATACCACGGCTGTGCATACACACACACACACATGCTGTGCATACACACATGCAGACACTCGGGCAATAGATATGCAGTCATGTACACATGCAGGCACAAGTCCGGGCCATCCATATGCACACCCAGAGGCGTTCCCTGTGGCTGTACATACACATAGACACACTCCACTAGTGCGTCTACTCATGTAGACACACACACAGAAACCCTGGGATGCACTTCTCCACACACAGTATCCTTACACAGATGCACACAATGCTTGTTTGTGGATGCCCAGGTACCCAAACACACACAAGTGCATCCATGCACTGATGCACACTGCACACTCGTCCAGAGACGGCTTCCCACCCAGACACGCTCCACCGGCCCACAGCCACACTTGCTGCGGTTTGATTCACGTCGGTGTCACGATGACACGTCAAACCTAGTGCTTAATTTGTAATAAAAGAGGTGCCAGGTTTCCAATAATTTTTTTACATTCATAATTGATGCAGCCAGCCCAGAGGTGCTGGGGCTAGGAACTGCCAACGCCTGGCAGTGGTCAGCCCCGTCTGTTTCTAGCAGCCCGGGATGGGGTGGGTACTGCATACAGGCTGCCATCCCTCCACTGCATCCTCTGAGACGTCGGGTCCCTGACGCCCAGTGCTGCTGCACTCTGTGCTTGAGGGCTCCCCCACTAGGCCCTGCCCTGGGGAACTGTTTGGGATATCTGGAGTGCAGCTGGCCATTGGCTGCTAGCCGCAGTTCTCACAGCCATCCCTGCCAATGTCAGCTGCTGGCACCAAGGAGCTCTGAAAGGCAGGGGAGCTGCTGCGTTTTAAGGCAAACTCCTTAAAAGGCTGGAGAGATGGGAAGTCATTGGAGCTTTTCCCATGCAGCCCAACCCCCTGGAGGACTGGCTGCCAGCGCTGGCCGGAGAGGTCTGGAGAGCTGCTTTGGCATCCCGTTCCTGGAAGGAACCTACCGGGACCTGCCCTAGCCTTGCTGCTCCTGGGTGCCGCTCGCTAGCTTGTGTCTCTTCTGAGCTCCCTGTGCTGGGGCATTGCCCCTTCATGCGCGCACCTGCTCATGGCTCTTAGGCAATGGGGGTGCCCACAGCCCAGGTGCCAGCTCCAGCTGTGCCTAAGTTTGGCACCAGTGCCCAGCTCGTCACAGCCGAAGCTGTGTCAGTTACAACACTGCCCCTTGGGTCCCAGCAGGGCTCTTGAAAAGCAATGTGGTCTGGACCTGGACTCTGTTTGGAACAAGTCTTCTTCCACACGGACACAAGGGCCACTTCCCACCAGCCCTTAGACCGGTGGTTCTCAACCTTTCCAGACGACTGTGCCCCTTGCAGGAAGGAGTCTGATTTGTCTTTGTACCCCAAGTTTCACCTCACTTAAAAACTACTTGTTTACAAAATCAGACATAAACATACATTTATTTAGAAAATTGGATATTTAGAAAAGCTGGACGAGCACACGTCCATGGGGCCGGATGCGCTGCATCCGAGGGTGCTAAAGGAGTTGGCGGATGTGACTGCAGAGCCATTAGCCCTTATCTTTGAAAACTCATGGCGATCAGGAGAGGTCCTGGATGACTGGAAAAAGGTTAATATAGTGCCCATCTTTAAAAAAGGGAAGGAGGAGGATCCGGGGAACTACAGGCCAGTCAGCCTCACCTCAGTTCCTGGAAAAACCATGGAGCAGGTCCTCAAGGAATCAATTCTGAAGCACTTAGAGGAGAGGAAAGTGATCAGGAACAGTCAGTATGGATTCACCAAGGGCAAGTCATGCCTGACTAACCTAATTGCCTTCTATGATGAGATAAGTGGCTCTGTGGATGAGGAGAAAGCAGTGGATGTGTTATTCCTTGACTTTAGTAAAGCTTTTGATACGGTCTCCCACAATGTTCTTACCAGCAAGTTAAAGAAGTATGGGCTGGATGAATGAATAAGGTGGATAGAAAAGTGGCTGGATCGTCGGGCTCAACAAGTAGCGATCAATGGCTCCATGTCTAGTTCGGAGCCGGTATCAAGCGGAGTGCCCCAAGGGTCAGTCCTGGGGCCTGTTTTATTCAATATCTATCAGTGATCTGGAGGATGGTGTGGACTGCACCCTCAGCAAATTTTCAGATGACACTAAACTGTGAGGAGTGGTAGATACGCTGGAGGGTAGGGGCAGGATACAAAGGGACCTAGACAAATCAGAGGATTGGGCCAAAAGAAATCTGATGAGGTTCAACAAGGACAAGTGCAGAGTCCTGCACTTAGGATGGAAGAATCCCATGCACTGCTACAGACTAGGGACTGAATGGCTAGGCAGCAGTTCTGCAGGAAAGGACCTAGGAGTTACAGTAGATGAGAAGCTAGATGTGAGTCAGCGGTGTGCCCTTGTTGCCAAAAAGGCTAATGGCATTTTGAGTTGTATAAGTAGGGGCATTCCAGCATATCAAGGGATGTGATCATTCCCCTTTATTCAGCATTGGTAAGGCCTCATCTGGGGTACTGTGTCCAGTTTTGGGGCCCAGACTACAAGAAAGATGTGGAAAAATTGGAAAGAGTCCAGCAGAGGGCAACAAAAATGAGTAGGGGCCTGGAGCACATGACGTGTGAGGAAAGGCTGAGAAAACTGGGATTGTTTAGTCTACAGAAGAGAAGGCTGAGGGGAGATTTGATAGCTGCTTTCAACTACCTGAAAGGGGGTTCCAAAGAGGATGGATCTAGACTGTTCTCAGTGGTACCAGATGACAGAACAAGGAGTAATGGTCTCAAGTTGCAGTGGGGAAGGTTTAGGTTGGATATCAGGAAAAACTTTTTCCCTAGGAGGGTGATGGGTTACCTGGAGGTGGAATGGGTTACCTAGGGAGGTGGTGGAATCTCCTGCCTTAAGGGTTTTTATGGTCAGGCTTGACAAAGCCCTGGCTGGGATGATTTAGTTGGGGATTACTCAGAGACTCATAGACTTTAAGGTCAGAAGGGACCATTATGATCATCCAGTCTCACCTCCTGCACCACACAGGCCACAGAATTTTACCCACCCATTCCTGCAATAAACCTCTCACCTGTATCTGAGCTATTGAAGTCCTCAGATCTTGGTTTAAAGACTGCAAGATACAGAGTGCCAATCTGCCCTGAGAAAAATTCCTTCCCAACCCCAAATATGGTGATCAGCTAACCCTGAGCATGTGGGCAAGACTCACCAGCCAGAAACCCAGGAAAATTCTCTGCAGTAACTTAGATCCCATCCCGTCCAACTTCCCATCATATGCCACCAGGCCCCTCTGTTACCATAGTCAAAGATCAGTTGCCAGAATTATGTTATCCCATCACACCATCTCCTCCTTAAATTTATCAAGCTTAGTCTTGAAGCCAGACAGGTCTTTTGCCCTCCACTAATCCCCACAGGATTAGTCCTGCTTTGAGCAGTGGGTTGGATTAGATGACCTCCTGAGGTCCCTTCCAATCCTGATATTCAATGATTCTAGGATACAAAAGGGGCACACATATTATTACGGAAAAATTACTGACTTTTTCAGTTTTACCATAGAATTATAAAATAAATCAACTGGAGTATAAATATTGCTCTTATACTTCAGTGTATGGTATATAGAGCAGTATCAACAAGTCATTGTCTGTATGAAATTTTAGCTTGTACTGATTTGGCTAGTGCTTTTTCAGTAGCCTGTTATAAAACTAGGTAAATATCTAGATGAGTTGATGTACCCCCTGGAAAACCTCTGTGTACCCCCTGGGGTATGCCTACCCCTGGTTGAGAGCCACTGCCTTAGATGGCCAAGTGCTGTCTGATCCTTGCCTGCTCCTCTCTGGTGGAGGGGCTGGGGCCCAGAGGCCTTTGACACTGGCCTTCTGTGCTCCTTCAGACGTGCAGTCATGTTGGTCCTACTATGGCAGCATGGCTGGTGCTTTGACACCCCCGCGGGTACTGCAGGAGAGACGTTATGGGAGTGTGTCTGCCTGGCCTGCTAGGATTGCGAGGTGAACCGTAGAATCTCAGGGTTGGACGGGTGTCACGGAGTCCCCGGGGCGATGCTCTGGAACTGCTCCCTATGAGGCAAGTCAGGACTCTGGGGGAAGCTTCCTCTCTGTGAACAGCCTGTCTTCAAGGCTAGGAGCTTCACCGCTTACAGCTGTTGATGGGCATGAATTACATGACCTGGAGAGTTTGCTGCATGTCACTGGCCAGGCATTGTGAGAGACAGCCCAGGCTAGAGAGTCAAGGAGGCCCAGCTGTCCTACAGTTCCAGGCTGCAGCCAGAGATTCTGTCCCAACTCCCACTCCTCTCTCTGCCGGCACAGCACCAGACACCACAGCTCTCACCACCAGAGCTGGGCTGAGGATTTTGAAATTTGGAAGTAAAGTGGGGCCCAGCTCTCTTGGGAGCCCTGCTCTGAGGTGGTGAAGCAAGCCTGGCTGAGGAGCCAGGCTCCTAGGGATCTCAGCCCTCATCAGCCCAGCCAGCAGGTGAGGGGGTGGGAAACCAGCCAGGTTCCAACAGAATTTTGTTAAAATCAAACCGTCTGTGAAACATTTTGATTTGCAGGAACTGGCAAAACTGTTCCATTACAACGGTCCCAAGCAACTGTGGTAATGCCGTGTCACTGGAGCCCAGCACAGACACACTTGTCTGCTCCTCGCTGGTTTATTTCCAGGGGAAATTCTGGCGGAAGGTCTCAAAGGGCAGGAAAGGGCCCACTGGCCATGCTGTATTCTCCTTTATGAGGAGGCCATGCAAAGAAGTGTGCCATGCACTCAGATCCAATAGAGGTGAGACAAGTAAATCCTTTGCTCCAGGGGCAAGAAGTTCCACAGGGACCCTCCATAGGTAATGCTCTGCCCAGGACTCTGAAGAGTGCCCTGGGGGCTTTGTGGCTGCAATGCCCCTGAGACTAGTTTGAGGTCTATGCAGTGGCAGGGGGCATGTTGGGGCTAATGTGTGCTGGGAGAAGCTAATGTCTAAGCCATTCAGCAGTCACACCCTGAGCTTGTGAGCAAACACATATTCTTCAACTACCTGAAGGGAGAGCGTCCAAGAAGGATGGAGCTCAGTTGTTCTCAGTGGTGGCAGATGATAGAACAAGAAGTAATGGTCTCAAGTTGCAGATGGGGAGGTTAAGGGTGGATATTAGGGAACACTATATCATTAGGAGGGTGGTGAAGCACTGGAATGGGTTACCTAGGGAGGTGGTGGAATCTCCTTCCTTAGAGGTTTTTAAGGCCCAGCTTGACAAAGCCCTGGCTGGGATGATTTAGTTGGAGTTGGTCCTGCTTTGAGCAAGGGGTTGGACTTGATACCTCCTGAGGTCTCTTCCAACCCCAGTCTATGATTCTGTGATTCTACACGGGCATTGGGAAACATAGAGTCTTAAGGCCTGGCCACCCAAAAGGCACATGAGTCGCAGCCCAGAGGCTGGGGAAGCCTTAACGGACTGATGGAGGAAGGATGGTCCAGTAGTTACAGCACTTGTCTAAGTGACAAAGAGTCCTGTGGCACCTTATAGACCAGGGGGTGGTAACCTTTCAGAAGCGGTGTGCCGAGTCTTCATTTATTCACTCTAATTTAAGGTTTTGCGTGCCAGTGATACATTTCAATGTTTTTAGAAGGTCTCTTTTTATAAGTCTTTAATATAGAACTGAACTATTGTTGTATGTAAAGTAAATAAGGTTTTTAAAATGTTTAAGAAACTTCATTTAAAATTTAAATTAAAATGCAGAGCCCCCCAGACTGGTGGACAGGACCCAGGCAGTGAGAATGCCACTGAAAATCAGCTCACGTGCCGCCTTTGGCACCTTTGCCATAGGTTGCCTACCCCTGTTGTAGACTAACAGACGTATTAGAGCGTGTGTTTTCGTGGGCGAATACCCACTTTGTCGGCTGCATCCCATGAAAGCTTATGCTCCAATACTTCTGTTAGTCTATAAGGTGCCACAGGACTCCCTGTTACTTTTGCAGATCCAGACTAAGATGGCCACCCCGCTGACGCCGAGCACTTGGCCAGAAGTTGTCAGATCCGGGTTTTATTCCCTACTCCATCACAAACTCCCTGTGTGACCTTGGGCTGGGACTCATGAGGCCAGGCCACCCAAAAGGCACGAGAATCTACTTCGGCTCTGGAAATGCTGCAGGAGAAGGTGCGAGGTGTTTGAGATGCTCACAGCCGAGCAGGCTTCATGCTTCTGGGGATATGGCATAAGTGTGGCAGTTTTAAGGCATGAAAATCACTGGGTTGTTTGCCATTGAGCACAGTGCATCATGGGATGCTGATACAATGTTCCCATTCTCCCCTGCGATGATGTTTTGGTCCCATGAGGCAGTGCACAAACTTCTCAAAGCACTTTGGGATAGCTACCCACAATGCACTGCTTTGTGCAGTGAGGCAGGTGCTGCTCCTGGGGTCACACTCCCTCGAGACAACGAGCATGGTGTGGCCACGCACAATCGACTTCATTCATTCGGGGGCTCAAGGTCGAATTAGATAAAGTCGACTTATTTGTGTAGTGTGGACAAGCCTTAAGATTCTCTGGGCTTTGGTTCTCAGCTACCCAGCCTGCCCTGCCTCAGGGGTGGGTGAGGACAAATACATCACAGGCTGTGGGGTGTTCAAACACTTGGGTGGGACGGCCCCTGTAAGTACCTATGAGAGGTAACTGGCTAGGGAGTCAGGGCACCCCCCGATTTGTGTGGCAGTGCATGTAATGTGTGTGTTGTCCACGTGGCAGTATTAATGCAGTTGTGTTTGTTTTTGTGTGGCAGTGTACATGGCCATGAGACACCATGTTTGTGAGTGTTTGTGCCTACGTGTTTGTGAGATCTTGTGACAGTGCGTGCACTTGTGTGTGCGGTCTGCATGGCAGTGTCTGTCAGGGAGTGAGTGTGCATGCATGTATGTCTGTTGTCCATGTGGTAATGTATATGTGTGTGTGGTGTGTGTGTGCATAGTCTGTGTAGCCGTGAGCACATGTGTGTGGTTTGTGTGGCAGTATCTGTGTGTTGTCTGTTTAGCAATGTACAGCTGTAGGGGCTGTGCTGTTCCTGTGATGTTCCTGTGGTGGTGTGAGTGTATACATGTGAGTTTCTCCCGTGGTAGCATGCATGTGTACATGTGTGTTGTTTCTGTTGCGGTGTTCACGTGTACATGTTTGTTGTTCCTGTGGTGACATGCGCATGCATGTGTGTGTTCTTCCTGTGGTGATGTTCACATGTACGTGTGTGTTGTTCCTGAGGTGGCATGCATGTATACGTGTGAGTTGTTCCTGTGGCAGCGCACACATCTTCATGTGTGTTCTTCCTGAGGCAGCATGTGTGTATGTGCGTGTTGTTCCTGTGGCAGCGTGCATGTGCACGTGTGTGTTGTACTTGAGGAAACATGCCCATGTATGTGACTGTTGTTCCTGTGGCAGCTTGTGCATCTACATGTGTGTTGTTCCTGAGGCAGCATGTGTGGCTGCATGCGTGTTGTTCCTGAGGCAGCATGTGAGTGTACATGCATGTTCTACCCAAGGCAGCGTGCATGGGTGAGTTGTTCTTGAGGCAGAGTGCACGTGTACATGTTCTACCCAAGGCAGTGTGTGTGTGTACATGTGAGTTGTTCCTGAAGCAGTGTGCGTGTACGTTTGTGTTGTTCTTGAGGTGGCATGTGCATCTATGTGCGTGTTGTACCCATGGCAGAGTGCGCATGTATGTGCGTATTGTTCCTGAGGTAACGCGTTCATGTAAATGTTTGTTGTACCTGAGGCAGCGTGCACATGTATGTGTGTGCTGTTCCTGAGGCAGAGTGCATGTGTACGTGTGTATTGTTCCTGGGGCAGAGTGCATGTGTACGTGTGTATTGTTCCTGGGGCAGAGTGCATGTGTACGTCTGCGTGGTTCCTGAGGCAGTGTGCATGTACGTTTGTGTTGTTCCCAAGTTGGCATGTGCGTCTACATGTGTGTTGTCCCCAAGGCACCATGGTGTGTATGTGTGTTTTGTACCTGAGGCACTGTGTGTCACGGAGTCCCCGGGGCGATGCTCTGGAACTGCTCCCTGTGAAGTCAGTCAGGACTCTGGGGGAAGCTTCCTGTCCGTAAACAGCCTGTCTCCAAGGCTAGGAGCTTCACAGCTTACAGCTTCCACCTTCCTGGGTCTGACCTCGGAGCATTCAGCTCCTTCTGCCCCTCCGTGCGCTTCCCCCAGTGAGCCCGCACAGGCGGGGTCCTGGGGAAGCTCGTAGGTCCTGCACCCCAACTCCACAGTCAGATGTGACTCTCAGCCAGCCAGTAAAATAGAGGTTCATCAGATGACAGGAACATGATCTAACACAGAGCTTGTAGGTAGAGCGATCGCGACCCCTCTGCTGGATCTATTTTGGGGGCCAAAGAGACAGACAACCTGCCTGGAGCTCTCTGCCTGACCCCAGCCAGATCCAGACTGAAAAACCCCCTCTCTAGCCCCTCCTCTGCTTTTCCTTTGTCTCTTGGGTGGGCCAGGAGGTCACCTGATTTCAGCTGACACCTTGCAGAGAGGGGGAAGGGGCCAGGCCTGAGATAGTGCGTCGGCCACTTACTCACACACTATCCAGAGGAAACATTAAGACCATTCCCACTCCGTCACAGTTCTCCCCTCTTTGAAACTGAACTGAGCAGGGTTATTTTTAGCCAGTGACCTGAGGAAATTTGAACCCACCAATGTTCCCATGGATGCCCATTATTTTTCCCATTCCTTGATGGGAGTCACACCAGGCCGTTGATTAGAGCCTTCTTCAGCGCACACAGAGCCCTCTGGCACTGCTCGGTCCAGACCACCTTGTCTGGCTCACTCTTCTTCCCTAGCTCAGCGCTGCCCTGGCTGTCCCAGTGGAGCCAGGCAGTGAACTCAGTGCTTTGGTCACAGCATCAAAGCCAGCCTGAGCCCCCTCAGTGTGCGTCTATGTGCGTGTTGTACCCTAGGCAGCATGTGCGTGTACGTTTGTTTTGTACCTAAGGTAGCGTGCACTTGTACATGTGTGTTGTAGCTGAGGCAGCATGCATGTGTACGTGCGTGTTGTTCCTGTGGTAGCTGAAGCAGCATGCATGTGTACATGTGAGTTGTTTCTGAGGCAGCGTGTGTGTACGAGCCTGTTGTTCCTGAGGCAACGTGTGTGTCAGTTGTTTCTGAGGCAGCGTTTATTTGTGTGTTGTTCTTGAGGCAACCTGCATATGTACATGCGTGTTGTGCCTGAGACAGTGTGCGCGTGTACATGTGAGTTGTTTCTGAGGCAGCGTGTCTGTGTATGTGTGTGTTGTAGCTGAGACAGTGTGCATGTACGTGTGTGTTGTTCCTGAGGCAGTGTGTGCGTGTACGTGCGTGTTGTTCTTGAGACAGTGTGCATGTACGTGTGTGTTGTTCCTGAGGCAGTGTGTGCATGTACGTGTGTGTTGTTCCTGAGGCAGTGTGCGTGTGTAGGTGTGAGTTGTTTCTGAGGCAGTGTGTGCATGTACGTGCGTGTTGTTCCTGAGACAGTGTGCATGTACGTGTGTGTTGTTCCTGAGGCAGTGTGTGCGTGTACGTGTGTGTTGTTCCTGAGGCAGTGTGCATGTACGTGTGTGTTGTTCCTGAGGCAGTGTGTGCGTGTACATGCGTGTTGTTCTTGAGACAGTGTGCATGTACGTGCGTGTTGTTCCTGAGACAGTGTGTGCGTGTACGTGCGTGTTGTTCCTGAGGCAGTGTGCATGTACGTGCGTGTTGTTCCTGAGGCAGTGTGTGCGTGTATGTGTGTGTTGTTCCTGAGACAGTGTGCGCGTGTACGTGCGTGTTGTTCTTGAGACAGTGTGTGTGTGTACGTGTGTGTTGTTCCTGAGGCAGTGTGCATGTACGTGCGTATTGTTCCTGAGGCAGTGTGTGCGTGTACGTGCGTGTTGTTCTTGAGACAGTGTGCGTGTACGTGTGTGTTGTTCCTGAGGCAGTGTGCGTGTACGTGTGTGTTGTTCCTGAGGCAGTGTGTGCGTGTACGTGTGTGTTGTTCCTGAGGCAGTGTGCGTGTGTAGGTGCGAGTTGTTTCTGAGGCAGCGTGTACATGAGCGTTGTACCTGAGGCAGCGTGCGCATACTCGTGTTGCTCTCATGCAGAGGCAGCTGCTGTCTGGGCAGTGAGGGCCCCTCATTGCACCGCTGTTGTGGAAAGTGGTGCAGGGGACAGGAGGCCACAAAAGCCTCCTCGGGAGTCTGGGAATGGGCCAGAGAGCGGCTCTGTGCCTCAGGGGAAGGACTGGACATCATGCTCCAGGCGCTGCCTGCTATGGGCCGATGGGGCTGAAACCCGCTTCCCCTCAGCTTACACCCTCCACTACCCTGCCAGGGACACTGCCCGCACAGATGGACCAAGGCAGGGGCAGACACTGCCCGTGGCTGGCTCCCTACATGAGCAGCACGTTGCAGGCTTGTGGTCCTGGTGGCTCCTGGAGCCAGGCCATGCTCCAGGGCCGGGCGGGTCAGCGGCTCAGCCGCGCTGTGCGGGGTAATGCTGGTTCCAGTCTGGTCGAGCCTGTAAGAAAACAACAGCCAAGCGGTTCGCGCCCTCGGCTCCCAAACAATGGCAGTGGCTGGGCTGTTTTTCCCTGAGAGGGAGAAGAAAGAGCTGGCGAGGCAGGGCCGCCCTGCTGCAGCTGGCCTGTCGGCGCTCCACATGCTGCTCTGGAGCGAGATGAATAAAGAGGGCTGTAAACCGGCATCTCGCGCTGCGTCTGACCCAGGCGAGGATACATGAGTTTTGGACAGAACAGCCAGTCTGGGAATTGAGTAGACGGCTCGCGGCTGGTTTTAGAGCTTTAAAGAGCAGGAAACAACGTCTCTACAGTGGTCACGCTGCTTTCCAGCGCTGGCAGGAGTACAGCAGAGGGGCCGGCCTCGGAGAAGGGGTGAGATCCAGTCACTCTGGTAACAGCCCCGGCCTTCTAGGGCACTTCCGCTGGATGTCAGGGTCAAATGCACCCTTGATGTCAGTGGAGTTACACTGGGGTGAACCCAGGGTGTCCGATCTGACCAGAATGTTCCCCAGTCTAGCAGCCTCTGGGTTCTAACACTGCTCCTGAGCCCAGCAGGGACCAGCTGTCTAGCAGTGAAGCCAAGAAAGTCAGAATCCTTCCGAAAGCTGCTGTTCTCCGGCCCCTCCTGAGCCTCATCGAAAGAGCAAAGTGTAGCTACTTCCTAGTGTGCGCTGATGGGGTGGACATAGGAGCCCTGAGCGCCGAGGCTTAAAGGGAACCAAAGCCCTCTGCCCCTGCAGGAGACAGCGGACAGACTTGCTCTGGTAGCACCAGTCCCAGAGGCAAGACTCTGCCCCAGGGCAGTTCTGTGCAGCCTTTTCTGCCCGCTGCATTGAAGTTGGTTTGTGGGCTGTCATAGGGAAATGTTCTGGATGGTACATGGACCTGGGCTATGGCGGGTGCAGGGTTGGGTATATCTGGGGAAAGTAGGCCAGCCTGGGCTGACAGCTAGTGGAGTCTGCTTGAGGAGTGAGGCCTAATTTAGCAAGGAGACCGGGGACTGTCAGAGAAATCAGAGACTGTCTGGGGCAGCAGGGCCTCTCTTTTGGGATATCGCTCTGCTCTGCACCATGGTTGTCACAAAATCAGGCCTAGCAGCAGCTAAGCTGGGGCCACTAACTTCGCAGAACCGGATGGGGCAGTAGCAGAACTCTCCAGGACCTCATTGTTGCAGGCCTGGCAATCCCAGCCTTCAGAGTGATGAAAGCAGGTGGCTTAGGACAGCCATCTCCTCATGCCCACATGCCCGCTCTGCGTCCAATTGGATTCATGAATGAGATTAAGATGGGTGGGGATGTAGTGCTTGGAATGAGTTCTGGGCCCCAACAAGCCAGACACTTAGAAGCAGATAAGGTTTGAGGTTGGGGCTTGAGCCAATCATTTTATTTATTTTAAAAGAAACCCCCAGACCTGGCTGTCTACTGCAAATAGCACCTGGCCATTAGCACGTAGAACCTTAGCTCAGAGGACACTGTGGCAAAGGCAAGACTCAAATTCTATGAAAGAGTGCAAGGAATCCCTGAGACAGCCGAAGGGTTTGTAACTGGCCAAAGCTGAGAGTTCCACATGGGGGCGCTCCACTCAGACCTGAAGGGGTCTATCCTGTCTTGACAGTTGGAGTGTCATAAAGTGCCCATATGAACAAACTCCACTTTCATTCTTGGGCAAACAGGTCCTCATCTGGGCCCTTGTTCAAGTGAGCTGTGGGTTTGTTGGGGAGAAAACGTTACTGAAAGATTATTAAGAATAATAACTAGATAAACAAGGCTGGCAGGAGGCCATCTAAGGGGAGTGATGGCTTACTGAGCTGGGAACAATAAAAAAGCCAAGCCTATGCAAATCAGCCCGGCCAGGTGATGTTGTCTTTAGGGTAGTAAAGAAACTGGCACATTAGCTTAATGAGCTACTGATCATTATTTTATTTTTGTAAATTATGAGCAACTGTGGAAATAGCAGAGGATGGGAGGAAATTACATGTATTACAACTCACACGACATTAAAGGGACGGAAAGTGATCCAAACAGCTCCTGTCAAACTTTTATTCCTAGTGACATAAGGATTAAGAGAGCAAGTCCTTTGACACTTAGGGCCAGATCTGCAGAAGTTCCCGGCACCCAGTGGTTCTTGTTGTGACACTTTAGGGCTGGATTTCAAAAGAGCCCAGCACCGAACACACTCAGTACGTCTGAAATCTGGCCACTTACCCAGGTTGAGGGGAGCGTACTAAAGCCCTGATCCTGAAAACCACTTCTGCACACACACGAGAGAGCCCCACTGACTGTTCACCTCGTGCACGTGGTATTGTGAGTTTCTGTTCCTTGTCTGGATGACTGGTGCTTTTCAGTCAGAGAATAACAAACAGCGACTTGGGAACTTCCGGTAGGATTTTTTTGCATGAAAAATCATTGTGCATGTTGAGAGCCACTTTGTAATGGAGCCATAGCCCCATCTGGCCACTGACCAGAAGGGCCAATATAAATCCACAACTAACAGCAAATGCAGTGACTTCTTGTGAAAATATTACACATTTTCACTGCTTTTGAAAATATTTACACATCACTGTTGGCACAATTCAGCTCCACTAATGAATTCAGAGGTGAAACCAGCATGGGGAGAGCCCTGAAAGCTGATCACAACAGAGAAATAATACAAAGGGTCCTAGAGAGAGAAAGAGAATCCCAAACACAGATCTGCAATGGGAGGAAAGGAACTGGCAGTAGTGATGCCAAAAGGACTTTGAGGGAAGAGTGGATGGTAAATTAGACGATGCAGTTTGTATATACAGCCCCAAAGGTCTCACTTCATGGAGCAATGGTGTGACAGTCTCTGTACAGGTTCATGGGTGGTGTGGCAAATTGCTGGCCACTATTATGATGGGCCCCTTGCTTTCTCTTCTTTTGGGGGGTTCAGGGAGCCATTTCTTGCCCCTGAACAGGATATTAACTGCCCCACTTGTATCCTAGAGGAGGGGGAGTGGAGAGGGAGTGACCCGGAGCCCGCCGTCTACTCTGGGTCCCAGCCCAGGGGCCCTGAGGATAGCGGTAAACCACCTGAATTAGCTTTTCCTTCCCCTGGGCTACTTCCCTCTCCTACTCTTCAGCTTGTGGGGATTCCTGCCCTCTCTCTATACAAGCCAGGTGTCTCTTTACCTAGGGTTTGGCTCTTCTTGGTTCCAAACTCTTCTTCAAACTGCTCTCTGCTCCAACTCCTCCAATCTGCTCACTGCTCCAACTCCTCCGAATTGCTCTCTGCTCCAACTCCTCCAAACTGCTCTCTGCTCCAACTCCTTTCAACTGACTGATTGAAGCAAGGGGTTTTTATATTGTGGCTGGCTCCAGGTGCCTTAATTGGCTCCAGGTGCTCCAACCAATTTCTAGAAAACTTGCTTCCCTCTACAGGGAATAAGGCTTCCCTCTAACACTCTCCTGCTGCCCTCTGGCCATGCTGTATCACAGTGGTCACACCTGGAATGTCCTGGTCACTATTACCTAAAAGACAATGACAAAATGAAGGGAGCCAGAGAACAGCAACCTAAATCATCAAAGAGCCAAAGGGACTAACTATGACGAATAAAAGAGCTAAACCTAAGCCGTGATTTGCAGGTGGACAGGCTACGCTCTGCATGTATTGGAGGAGTGATATCACCAAGGATACAGGGGTAGCTGGGAGAGAAGTGAAAATGCAGGCTGGATGTCAGGAGAGACTCTGACAGAGACAGGCCAGGCTGTGGAGCTGCCTCCAAGGGAAGTGATAGAATCCTCCTCATCTGAGACTTTTCAAACTACCCTGGATAAACCCTTGGAAATATGCTAGAGGAAATGATCCTGCAGTTGCAGGTAGATGGGCTGGGTGAGCTCAAAGTCTTTTCCAGTTTGTGGTATCCACAGAACTGCTTGCTGAGTCTTGTTGAGAAAATATACCACAACCTAAAAAGCAGGTGGGACAAGCCAAGGCCGATGGCAAATAATCCCTACCACAGCCTACTTACGTGTGGAACACAACTGCTGACAACCCTGCGATACTTGCTCAGCTGCTGTTGAGCCAATGGCTTCATTCAATGCTGCCCTCTACAGAAAAACAGCTGGAACCTAAGCAGCGTGAGTCCTGCTGATAGGCAAACAACCCCAAAAGCATTCCTGTTAGAAATAGGCCATGCTGAACACTGGGGTTCAATCCAGGGGAGACAGGACAATGTCAGAATGAAGCAAAGATCACTTCACGTGGGCCTCCTGGATGGATGGGACTATGGACAGCTGTTTTTGCTCCAGACAGAAAAAATCATGGGATTGTGAACCTGCCCGTGATCTCTGTGGTCCTGCCAGAATCTGGGAGACAGGCTGCTAATATAGACAGGCCCACAAGAGTGGCACATCCAAACCCAGTTCCTTCAGCCGCAACCACAACCTGTCAGCCATCCAAGCAGCAAGCAGTGAGGAAAGCTTTGAAGTGTGTGGGCCCCAACGGCGTAGGTGGATAACTGCCCATCTCAGTTTGTGCTGTGCGGGGTGTGTTTCTTCAGTGACAAGATGGGAAACAATCAGTGCAACTGATGATCACCACTGCTGACATTGCCAAGGTGAATTGGAAGGATCCCCTCCCATTGGGAAGGGGATGTTACAGAACGTGTCACTCTCGCTTGCATTCACAGAGCCCATCGCATTAGTCAGGACGAGTAACAATGGTGTTGTCCCAGTGCTCATCAAGACGACGTAACCGGAGAGCCCGCCCTGGGCTTGAGCTGTTGGAGGTACAGAGAGGCTGGCAAGGAGGGAGCAGGGCTTGCAGAGCATGGTCCTTGGCCCTTGTGGGTGCAGTATAGACAGGACCACAGAGAGGCTGGCCGGTGCCCGGGTGGGAGGAGAAACGGTCCAACGTCTGCAGAGTTCTGCCTGGCACTGGCTAGGAGAGTCTCTGAGTCACACCTGTGGGGGTCTTACTGCTCCTGGTTCTCTGCAGCCCCGATGGCTCCTTTTCTCTTGCAGGGGCTTGGTGAAATCAGGTGGAGCTGGGCTGTCTGTGCTCTGTGTTCTTGAGGATCACGAGGGCATTCAGTTCCAGGGGGCCCATAATCTCAGTGCCCTGCAGTGTTTGCAGCACCTCTGGTCAGCCTCGTCTAAGTGCTCCAAGGGGAGGGACCCGTGGGAAGGCTTGCAGCAGGAAACGAGGGCAGTTTGTTTTCCCTGAGACCCCACACTGTTTCTGCCTTGATGTGAGGTGTCTGCCTGCTGACCACCACCATCACTGAGCAGGATCAAAGGGCCTGACCATGAGGGCAGACGGAGGATTTCACCCATCCAGCAGAGGGGAGAGACAACTGAGGACACTACCAGTATCATGTGCAACCGAGAGAGAGCAACAGCATGATGGGGAGGTAGGGTGGCTGTGGGCAGCACAACCAGTGACAGGACGATCACGCAAGGGGAATATGCAGGAATCAGACACTGGGGATGATTTCTTAGAATCTGGTTGCTGCAGCCTCTTACAATACTTTGCTGTGTAGAGCAAAGGAGACGCCTCCACTAGAGGAGGACAAGAGATTGGCTGACCAAATGCTCTGGGCTGAAGCCAGCCCGCAGTCCCCAGAGAAAGCACACTCACTGCTGTTGCAACACGCGGGTTAAGGGTGAGATGCACATTCCATTGGAAACCCCTATTTTCAGCTGTTTAGACAGTTCTCAAAAAACATCCTTTTGGACTGAATTTGCTCATGCCTGATGTCAGCCCAAAAATGAAGAATTATTTTGGGATGGTTTAAACAAAGGCTGTTCAGCTGTTCCTGAGTAATGTAAGCATCAAAAATAAATGTAGTTTCCGCTTTTTAGATATTTTCTGTCCTTATTTGTGCTCAGATAACTGAAAACTAGCTTCACATTTTGGAAACTTCAGTCTTGGCAAGTGCCTGGCTCTCAATGAGGAATCACGGCTTTAATTAGCTGGACAAGATTTCCTTAAGGAATAATGAAGTGGGAAGGGATCACAAATTACACTGCACAGTGTTTTGATTTTTTTTAAAGGCAAGTTCCTGGTCAGAGTTATAATAAATCTGGGGCCAGGCATTGCTGCAGCGGGAGTTGAGGGCTCCCAGCAGGAGGTGATCAGAACCTTCCACTAGCTGGGCCAATAGAGAATTAAATAAATGGTCAATAAATAAGGATAGGCAAAAAACAACCTCTTCCTTAAAGCAAAGCTAAAAATATAAACCCAGACTATTCCCAAAGGTAAGGTTTCCATGGTCACTGGTGTATGTAGGTAACATTTCACTGCCTAACTAGCTACTGAAAATGTCCTATACATGCAATGGGAATGACCTACTGTTATTATGAGAACCTTAAACTTCTCAAATTGTTTTGTATTTCCTTGCTGTGGTGTTAATGGTGGTGGCTTTGTTGTTCATTTCCTTGGTTTTAATTATTTTATTATATTTTTAACAAAGGGGTTAGAGCTGAGAATAAATCTGCACTTAGGATGGAAGAATCCTATGCACTGCTACAGAATAGGGACCGAATAGCTAGGCAGCAGTTCTGCAGAAAAGGATCTAGGGGTTACACTGGACAAGAAGCTGGACATGAGTCAACAGTGTGTCCTTGTTGCCAAGAAGGCTAATGGCATTTTGGGCTGTATAAATAGGGGCATTGCCAGCATATCGAGGAACGTGATCATTCCCCTTTATTCGACATTGGTGAGGCCTCATCTGGAATACTGTGTCCAGTTTTGGGGCCCACACTACAAGAAGGATGTGGAAAAATTGGAAAGAGTCCTGGGGGCAACAAAAGTGATTAGAGTGCTGGAGCACATGACTTATAAGGAGAGGCTGAGGGAACTGGGATTGTTTATTCTACAGACGAAAAGAATGAAGGTGGATTTGATAGCTGCTTTTAACTACCTGAAAGCGGGTTCCAAAGAGAATGATCTAGGCTGTTCTCAGTGGTACCAGATGGCAGAACAAGGAGTAATGGTCTCAAGTTGCAGTGGGGAAGGTTTAGGTTGAATATTAGGAAAAACTCTTTCACTAGGAGGGTGATGAAGCACTGGAATGAGTTACCCAGGGAGATGGTGGAATCTCCTTCCTTAGAGGTTTTTAAGATCAGGCTGCTTGACAAAGTCCTGGCTGGGATGATTTAGCTGGGGTTGGTCCTGCTTTCAGCAGGCGGTTGGACTAGAACCTCCTGAGGTCCCTTCCAACCCTGATATTCTATGATTCTAATAGCAAAAGAGTGTGGCTAGCTCATTTCATCTAAGGCTTTTGACATAGTTTAAAATACTGAAGAGTTAAGCCCCACAAACCCCTGGTGATGTAGGTGAAATACACGTAGAGAACATTTCATGATGTCACTTCTGGAATGGGACATAACAGCTGAAAGAGCGCATCAAACCATAAGGAGTGTCGTGTCTCTGGGATAGCAGAATGGGTAGATCTGAGTCACAACATGGGGGAAGGGAGGAATCACAGAAAAGCACAGGAAAGCAGGAATCGGGAGCAGATGGAGGCCAGGGCTCAGGAGTCAGACAAGGAGGCAGGGTCCAGGTAGCGGCCAACCAGAGATTTACCTAGTTGCTCAGATAACTTCCTGTGCCTCTTTCTGTTTAAGTAGTGCATCCCAGCCAGTTGGCGGGGCTGGCCGTCTCCCCCAACCAGGAGCTTTGTGAGCTAGAGCTTCAGCAGCCCCCACCTCCAGAGGTTCAGGGGAGCTGCTGGGGGGTGACCCCACCCCCGCTCGGCCTCTTCCTGTCCCCGTTCCATCTTTTCCTCAAAGGCCCCCCCTGCCTGCTGCTTGAACCTCTCTGGGGGAGGGTGTGGAGAGACAAAAACCGCCAGTGGGTGGGACATAGGGGGTGGGAGCAGAGAGTAGCGAGTGGCAGGTGAGGGGAGCCTCGGGGGAAGAGGCCAAACAGGAGCAGGGCCTTGGGGCAGACCACGGGTGGAGAGCGGGCAGGGCCTCAGGGGGAGGAAGCTGAGCAGAGGCGGGGTCTTGGGGTGGAGCAGGAGGTGGGGCCACAGTCCGAGTGCCAGTGGCTCCCCTTCTTTTAGGGAACTTCCAGTGGTGGTGCTCAGCCTCCCCATACACAAGAGTCACTACCTAGGTACCTGCAGGCCTTAGTTTGAGGCATGAGTCCCTCACATCATCCCTTCCCCTAGGGTGCCCTGTGGGCTGGGTTTTCCAGGCTGTTTTCTTCAGAAGGCATTCGCCAGGTCACCGTACAGGCATTCCCAGGGTGCTCTTCAGGACCATAGCCTTCCCAACACACAAGCTGTCAGAGTCAACCCTGTCTGGTCCAAGCATCAAGGATCATGAATAATTTGCCAGTGACCTTGGTAGGGGCCAAGAAAATGGCAGTCCTATTTATGAAATGGCCAGTTCATGCATAGGTGTTATGTTGATAGCCAGATCTTATTGATCTTGGCATCCTGCATTTGAACTCTTAAGTTATCCTGGTTGTCACATATCTGTTGAATCCAGTCCTAGGCTGCTGGGTTGTGGGAAGCTGCAGGTAGCTCCAGGTAGAACTGAGGGTGGAACTCATGTTCGGAAAAATGGGGCTTCACCCCATAGAAGAGTGTTCTATGTTATTATAGGCAAACTCTGCCTGAGACAGCAGCAAGGACCAGTACTTCTAGTGGAAGTTTATACAGCACCAAAGAAACTTCTCCAGCATCTGGCTGATTCCTTCTGCTTGATCATTTGTCTGAGGGTGGCAGGTAGAGGAGTGAAAGGAGTGGATTCCCAAGACATAGAGAGCTTCTCTCTAGAACAGTGGTTGTCAAACTGGGGTGCACGCACCCCCGGGTGTGGCGTGAGACCCCGGCGCCGCCACCGATCCCACCCGGGAGACCACCGAACTCCCAGGCGGGCTATTTTAGTACCACCGAAATGCTGACGCAGAAAGTGGAAGCTTTCGCTTTCCACGGTGGCATTTCAGCGGACATGACTTTTTCCTCGGCAAGAAGGGGCTGTCGAAGAAAAAGTTTGAAGACCCTTGCTCTAGAAGCAGGAAATAAACTGTGCACTGCACTCATAGACAATGTGCTCTGAAGGTCATAGAGGCAGACAGGTTGGTCCATCCAGAGCTGGGTGGTTTCCTGGGAGAAGGGTAGACCAGTGCAGGGGATGAAGTTTGCCATCTTTGTGAGGAGGTCCATGACTGTGAGAATGGTCATGAACCCATTGGACTTGAGTAGTTATACTACACAAATCTAAGGCGGTGACTGTCCAGGAGCCATGCTAAGTCTTCAGAGATTGCAGGAGTCCAAGGGATTTATTGTATGGCACCTTGAGGTGGGCAAATATGTTCCAAGAAGCCACATAGGCCTGCACTGTGGCTCACAGGCGAGGCCACCAGAAGACATGAGAGACCAGGTGCTGAGTTTTAAAGTGGCCAGAATGTCCAGCCAGGGGAGTCATGATCTATTTGTAGGGATGTAGCCCATACAGGCCAAGGAGGAACTTACGTCTATCCTTTTATGTAGGTTCTCCCATCACAGGCATTGTGGGTTTCCTGACTTACGGCTTTCTGCTTGCCCAGAGGGATCCCTGGGTCCAAGGCTGACTGCTAGAGATGAGCAGATCTTGGCAGGGAGCCAGGCCCAGAAAGTTATGATGCTTGAAGATACTGGAGGTTTCAGATCCTTTAGGTCACTGTAATACTCACTCTGCCAGGACAAAGCATCAGCCTTGCTATTTTTGTTTCCTGGATGGTAGGAAATTACAAAAGCAAAACACATTGCCCTACTCAGATATTCAAGGCACATATGATCTTGACTCAGGCCAGTTCAATCTTAACCTCATCACACAAGTCCCCTCAAAATTGAAATAACTGGGCTGCCTCATTCCATTCTGTGTCCAATGGCGGCAGTGAGTTGAACAGGCAGCCGCTAGGCCCAACTCCATCAGAGATTCTGCAAGGTGACCTCAGCAGAGCAGGCGTGGCTGGGGTCATCAAAGATGATATTGCCCTCTGGAAGGCATCCCAGTTGGACAGATCCAGAGTGCTGGCTTCCAACAGGACAGAGCCCAGCCCAAGACCTCTCCTGTCAGCAGGCTGACTACCAGGCCTACCTTGGCATGGTCACACACGTACATCTGCAGTGGGAGCAAAAATAAGAGGCAACATGAATTCATGAAGTCGCAGAATTTGGACTGGCTCCCATTGAAGTGCTTGGAGCAGCATGTCTCTTGTGTGGAAGTTGATGGACTTGCTTCCGTAACACCTGCTTCTCAGTGGCCATCTGCAATGCTCTGTTGTCTCCCTGGAGGAAGATCACCCATCTGGGAAACTCCATTGGATCTGCCCTTGGCAGAGCTGGTAGTGCTCCAAGCAAGCTACAGGAACTGGGGCATGGACAGTCAGGGCTCAGGTTAGCTTCAGGAGCCTGGAAGAGGACCTGGGTCACAGTCAGGTGCCAAGCCAAAGGTCAGAGTCAGGATTCAAGCCTGGGGTTGAAGCTGGCGTTATCATAGGGGTAGGGCATCAGAACAGGGACCTGGAGCAAGGCAGGAAAGCAGGAATCGGGAGCAGATGGAAGCCAGGGCTCAGGAGTCAGACAAGGAGGCAGGGTCCATGTAGAGGCCAACCAGGGATTCACCTAGTTGCTCAGACAACTTCCTGTGCCTCTTTTTGGTTTAAGTAGTGCATCCCAGCCAATCGGTGGGGCTGGCCGTCTCCCCCAACCAGGAGCTTTGGGGGTGGGGCTCTTTGTGAGCTAGAGCTTCAGCAGCCCCTACCTCCAGTGGTTCAGGGGAGCTGCTGGGTGGTAGCTATGGTCTGAACATTGATTAGGGCCTCGTGGGCCTGGCTTGAAGGTCCGCAATGCCTCGCAGTATGACTACTCCAGCTGGAGCCAAAACCTCTGGCATCCTAGAGTATGTCCACACTGTACAAAAACAGTGGTGTGTTCTGAAAAACCAGCAACTTGGCTTTCAACTGAGGTTAGTAGCTTGAGTTCAACCCCAGGCTGCCCTCTAGTCTTGAGCTAGTCGCTGTGTCTTCAAAGCTGCGCTAACTGGAGCTCAGAACGTACCTGGTTTTGCAGCACACACATGCCCTCAGTGTAACAGCACCAATAGCCCAGTGACACTAAGCACTGAAAGGGAGATTTCAAACAGAGGAGGGAATGAATCAAGTCAAAGTGATGAAATTCAGTTACATTCCTTAGACTCAGCACAGAGGCTAGTTCAGCCCCACCAGTCCCACAGGCCTGGCAAATCCTCAAGGAGTGAAAGATCCAGGATGACAAGTGCTAAAGCCCCTGCTGCAGAATGGCAAGATTCAGAAGGTTATTCAAGCCTGCAGTAGAGTTACCATTGACTGAGCGTCCCCTAGTGGCCAGAGTTTGCTTTGCAGGTGCCCTACCCCTGTTAGCCCCCTCTTGTGGGTGTCTTAAGAAGTCCACACAGTCGTTCATGTGGCTCACAGCACCACCACCCAGAGTTTGTTTAAAAACAGAAGTGGTTCAAACAGTCCTTTGGGTCCCAAAATGAAGTACATTACCCAAACCCAAACCTTTACACTCAGCCCTGGTTCTTCTGCCAGACCCAAAGCTCTGCCGCTGTCCCAACCTGCTCCACCCAAAGCTGCCAGTCCCAGCGTTTTCTGGCTGGAGCTCCAGCCCTGGCTTCCAGCAGCTCTGTATAAGAAATCCGCTGATCTAACCCCGGTGCTGTTCCTTCATGATCAGAGTGGCTGGCCCTGGGCTTCCCGCCCATAGGGCCACGTCACGCTGTCACAAAGTCAAACAGGAATCTTTCAACACATAGAGATCCAGCCCAAGTGAAGCCATTGTGGCAGGCAATGTGCATGATGAAAACTAGCAGGATTAAGAGGAAATTTGACAAGGAAACTCCCAAGAGACGTAGAGACAGTACCAGGAACTTTGTAAAGCATAGCAGAAGCAGGCGCTCAGGGAAAGAATGAATGGGGAAAGGGAACAGTTACAGAAGATAAGGACATTGGGGAATAGCTTTGCATCAGTCTTTCCCACAGAGGAAGTTAAGGAGATGCCTCCCTTGGAGCTGCTCCTCTCTGGTGATAAAGCTCCAGTGCTGTCTGAGACTGACGGGTCGGGAAAGGAGGTGCTGGAACAAACCAGTGCAAGTGGCCATGTCTGCATGTTATAGCCAAGAGTTCTGAAGGAGCTGAAAACTGAGAAGGCTGCAGCGTTGACAGGTCATGCACTGTCTCATGAAAGCAGCTAATACCCCGGAGGTCTGCAGGGCAGCAAATACACCTGTCTTTAAGAAGGGCAAGAGGAGTGCTCCTGGGCATTACAGAGAGCAGAGAAGACTGTGAGGGATTTCAGAAAGATTTAATAGCAAGGTTAGGTGAATGAGTTGCACAATCATACAACCTGAGGTTTAGAAGGGACTGTCCAACCCCCTGCCAAGATGCAGGATTTGTTGTTTCTAAAATTAAATCATCCCAGACAGGTCACTCCAGCCTCCTTTTGAAAACCTCCAGTTAAGGAGCTTCCATAATCTCCCTGGGCTTCTGTTCCATTGTCCTACTGCTCTTACAGCAAGGAAGTTTTTCCTAAGGTTTAATCTAAATCTGCTCTGCTGTAGGTTGAACCCACTTCCTCTTGTCCTGCTCCCTGGGGCAAAAAACCCAACTTTTCTCCATGTTTTTTATGGCAGCCTTTCAAGTATTTGAAAACCATTCTCATTTAATCTCCTCTTTTCCAAACTAAACATACCCAGTTCCTTCAGCCTTTGCTCCTATGGCTGCATTCCATCCCTTTGATCATCTTTGTTGCTCACCTCTGCCTCCTTTCCAGTTTCTCCACATCCTTTCTGTACATTGGTGACCAAAATTGGACATCGTACCCCAGCTAAGGCCTAACCAGCACAGAGGAGAGCGATACATCACCTCCCATGATTTAATACAACTCCAAATTGCATTTGCTTTTTTTGCAGTAGCATTGCATTGCTGACTCATGTTGAGGTTGTGATCCACCACAACCCCAGATCCGTCTCAGCAGTGCTGCTGCCAGGCCAGTTATCCCCAATTCGAGTATTTGTGCATTTGGTTTTTCTTCCCTAAATGTAGCACCTGACAGTTGTCTTTGCTGAATTTCATTTTGTTGTCTAGAGCAGTTCTCCAATTTATCAAGATCTCTCTGAATTTTAGCTCTATTCTCCAAAGTGTTGGCAACCCTCCCTAGATTTGTGTTATCTGCAAATTTGATCAGTATGTTCTCTAGTCCTAGATCCAGGTAATTAATAGAGATGTTAAACAACACTGGACCCAGAACAGATCCCTGTGGAACCCCACTTGAGACCTCCCTCCAATTCATCATTCCATTAATAGTGGTTCTGTGTTCGCTGTTGTTTAACCAATTATGTATCCATGTAACAGTAGTTCTGCCGAGTCTGTATTTCTCCAGCTTACTTATCAGAATGTCACGTGGGACTGTGTCAAAAGCCTTGCTAAAGTCCAGGTACATTATGTCCACTGCATTCCACCAAACCAGTTATCCTGTCAAAAAAGGAAATCAAGGTGGTTTGACATGATTTGTTCCTGGTAAATCCAAGCTGGCTGCTAGTGATCAGCCCTTCATCCTCCAGGTAGTCACAAATTGAACATTTTATACATTGCTCTAGTAGCTTCCCAGGTGTGGAGATCAGGCTGACTGGTCGATAGTTCCCCAGCTCCTCCTTTTTCCTCTTTTTAAAGATGAGTACCTTATTACCCCTTCTCCAGGCTTCCGGGACCTCTCCTGTCATCCAGAACTTTGTAAATATTATTGCCAGTGGCTCCTAGATTTCTCCAGTTAATTCCTTCAGCACCCTGGGGTGAATAACACTGACTTGAATTCATTCAAATTAGTCAGAAGATCTCTCACCTGTTCTTTACATATCCTAGTCTGTGCCCCTTCCCCTTTATTATCTACGGTAACCAGTCATCTGGTCTCATGTTATTTTGGGTGAGAAGACTGAAGCGAAGTCAACATTGAGCAGCTCCTCCTTCCTACCATCTTCTGTTCCCAGCTCATCTTCTCCATTGAGCAGCAGACCCTCAGCATCCCTGATCTTCCTTTCTTTCTCTGATGTATTTGTGGTTCCCCTTCTTGCTGTCTTTAACATGCCTGGCCCTTTGCCTTGGCTCTCCTGATTTTGTTCCTACAGACTCATGCTGTTCCCATGTATCCTTCCTTGATGCCGTGCCCCTCCCTTCCATTTCCTGTATGGATCCCTATCGGTTTGTAGATAGCTACAAAGCTCCTTGTGCAGCCACATTGGCCCCCTGTGGCTCCTCTTCTCTTTCCTGTGGAGATACTGGCAGATGAAAGTCAGTGCCAACAAACACAAGGCAACGTGCACTGGAAGCAATAATTGGAACTTCTTGTGCACCTTAATAGACACTATCTGAGCTGAAACCATTCATAAAAAGACCTGGGTATCACTGGTGATAGATCAATTAAAACCTCATCTCAATGTGCAGTGATGGACAAAATACATCATAATTAGGATGCATGAGGAATAGGATGGAAATTAATAATGAAATGAATATAATGCGATTCTATAAAACAATGGTGATCTCTCACCTGCATACTGTGTGCAGTTCCGGTGACCTTGTTTCAAGCGACATATAGCAGAAATAGAGGCAGCCTAGAGACAGGTACCAAAGAGGATCTAGAGCCTGGAGAAATTTCCATACAAAGAGAGATTGAAAGGATTGTGACTGTTTAGTTTACTAAATAATGACTGGTACACCACCAGTAACCCCGGCTTCTCACTGTCATAGACCAGAAGTCAGGCAATGCCATTGAAAGGAAACAAGCTTAGAATTAACAGAAGAAAACATTTTTAAACCATATGTAATTAACCTGTGGAACTTATTGCCACAAGAAATCATTGTATTAACATTGAGAAGATTAGACTTCTCTACCGCTATACAGGGCTAGATGGGCCATTGGTCCCATGAAGCCTAGCTGTTCCTGCTGCCCTGCAGCAGAGCGGCTGGATTTCCACATGCTCAGTGGCATGGCAGGTGTGTCTCAGTGCTCTTCATTTCCTCAGAGGAGCACACAGAGAGTCAAACTGCTCCTGACTGTTGGTGTGCGGGTTTGACAGCCAAGAACCTGTGCCGAAAATGCCTCTCCTGTTGGTTGGCGATCCCAGGTGAAGGTGGGGCTATATTTAGACAGACCCTGAGCTGGGTACTTCTTTCTATGCCTGCCCCCTTTGTCAACCTTCATCTACCTGCCTATCCCAGCCCTTCCCTTCCTCTCTTTACTGCCTCACTCCAGTCTGTGATGGCTCAGCCCTTTTCCTGAAATTTCTTCTTCCATTTGTCTCCACTCTCCTGAGCTACTTCTGCTCCACCCTTCCCTGAAGCCCCACCCCCTACCCCTCCCTTTCCCTGAGACCCTGCCCCCCTCTCACTACATTCCCCCTCCCTCAGTGGCTCGTTCTCCCCCACCCTCACTCACTGGGGCAGGGGGTTTGAGTGCAAGGGGGTGAGGGCTCTAACTGGGGGTGCAAGCTCCAGGGTGGGGCCAGAAATAAGGGGTTCAGGGTGCGGGAGGGGTCTCCAAGATAGGACAGGAGGTCAGGGTGCAGGAGAGGTAGAGGCTCTGGGCTGGGGATATGGGCTCTGGGGATGAGGGGTTTGGGGGGCAGAAGGGGGCTCCAGGATGGGGCTGTGGTGGGGTGGAGAGATTTAGAGTATGGGAGGGGGCTGTGGGTTGAGGCAGGGGGGGTTGGGGTACAGGAGAGGGTATGGGCTCTGGGCTGTGGATGCAGGCTCTAGGGTGGAGCTGGGTATGAGGGCTTTGGGCTGCAAGAGGGGACTGCTGTTTTGGGGAGAGCTCAGGGATGGGGCAATGGGTTGAGGCTCAGGGTTGGGGTGCAAGCTTATCTTGGGCAGCTCCCAGTCAGTGGTTCAGTGGGGCTAAGGCAGGCTCCCTGCCTGTCCTGGCACCGTGCTGCGCCCCGGAAGTGGCCAGCAGGCTTGGCTACTAGGCAGGGGGGTGGGGAGGAGCTGGCAGGAGCTTCCATGCACTGTTCTTGCCCACGGGCACCCCTCCCCCCATGCAGTTCATGACCAATGGAAGTGCAGAGATGATGCCCCATGGCCTCCCTGCCTAGGAGCCAGACCTGTTGGCTGCTGCCAGGGCACAACACAGTGTCGGGGAGGTAGGGAGTAGCCTGCCTTAGCCCTGCTGACCAGACCTTTAATGGCCCAGTCAGCAGCCGCCAAGGTCCCTTTTTGACCAGGTGTTCCAGTTAAAAACTGGAAACCTGACAACCCAATTTTCTTCAAAATTATGAGGTTTAAAAAATATTTTTTCTCAACAACATTTGATCATCATCTGACTCCCAGAGCCACGGGCCCATTGTGCTTATGCTTCAGTCCAGCCCTGCCTCCTGGACACTCAGCCACACTCACCCCTCCCTGTCCCCTGACACTCAGCTGAAACAATGGTGCTCCCCCAAACCGCTCCTTCTTGATGTTCCCCTTAAATCTCTCCCCCTGTTCTCCCATACAGGCCTCCCTACTGCCTCCCATAAATCACTCATTCTAAACCTGCTCTCTCTGCATTTTCACACAAAATGGCTCTTCCTAATACATTCACACTAAATTGGTCCCTTTCCTGCAGCTCACAATAAACAGGTTCCCTGGTGCCCTCAGTATGGATCCAGCAGGCAGTAAGTTGCCCCATTTCTTCTCACACAGTGATATCAACCCCCACCTCCCCATGTTCACTTTAGGTTGCAGCCACAGTCCCACAAAACTCTGATAAGTGCCTTTGTAAACTCTTTCCATACTGATCATAGCAAACCTTATCTCCGGGATCAAGATCATATTTTTCTTTTAATTCCAGGAAGGACGAGATTTCAAATAGGCCCAAGATTGGAAACAGCTCTCTCCTACCACCGGCCTGGCACGTTTTACTTGGGAACTCTCTGGCTGGAATGTGCCTCAGTACAGGACTTGCTGTGATGTGCAGCAGGCTGGAGCTAGCACTCTTGTGGCAGCCTGCACTTCTGTGCCGTCTGCCTTCCACGCCGAAACGGGGTAGTCAGAGATCACAGGACAAGATGCTGGGTTGGTTTTAAAGACAAGAAATGAATAAAGGAAGATGCAGAAGGAAAAGAATAACGGGTTCCCACCCATCTCACTAGCCAGTCAGCCCGCCACTCTGCACCCAGCTGAGGGGTGAATCCTGAGTCAGTTCAATAAAACTATTTTAAATGATCTGGATAAATAAGAAAAATGTCTATCGGAACATGTTTTGTATTTAAAACTAACTGATTTATAAAACAGAGGAAGTATTCACAGTAGTTAGTGAATTATGATTGTTTCTGGTCACCATGTCTGTTAGGATTTTAGAACTAGTAGATCTCATCCTCTCACACCTAGTATTTTGTCATAAATTGGAAGAGGGAAATAACCTTTCCTGCTTTTTCAGCTTCCTATCAATTTCTTAACTTGAATTAACTAGTCATTGAACTGAATTTGTTGAATTGAACTGAAATAAAGAAATATACTCTGCCTCTGCAGAAGAGGCTACTGCTGTCAAAAGCTGGTTTACCCAGTGACTTCCACCAGCTGAGTGGTTTGACTTCCTTTAAAACTTGGCAGCCCACATGTACCACTTAATATTTCTCTTTAAATTGTTTTAATAAATTATGGTAAGTTTAGGTCTAAGAGAGGGGAAAGTGGTTACGTATGGTATTCTGAACGGTCACCATAGTGTCTGTACTATTCAAAGCTTTGACACTACAGACTCTCTTATTATTATTTTTTTTAAATTTTGAAGTATTACATATGAACTGACTGGAGGGATCTCTGCCCAATGGTCTGAATCTGTGTGTAGGCTTCTGTAAACCCTACAGTCTAGGACACTTGTTTTCCAACATTATCTTTCTAAGATGAAGTTGATCATGTTTTCTATAATACCATCATTAGAAATTCATGTTTCTTTATGGACTTGCCTGTGCTGAAATGCTGTATTTGTTATAAACAAGCTGCTTATAGCGCAGAACTGAGGAATTGCTCATTGCTTAATCGTATTCCTTCTTTTCCTCTGATGTTCTCTCAGTCTGTTAATCACTTCCAGTGTTGACATTAAAGTCCCCCATTATGAGCAAAAAAATCTCTAGATGGGGTTTGGGAAATCTCTGCTTGCAAAATTGGTTAATGACACTATCTTCTGCATCTGTTGTGGGTGTGCAGACTTGCATTATAATCACAGGGCCATGTTTCCCTTGTAGTTTAAGGCTCATTCTGTGTGATGAGATGTATCTATATCTTTTCAAAGAATTGTGACCTTTTTCTGATAGTGTGAAGATTCCTTCTCTGTGGAATTGGTCTGTCCTTCCAAGATAAATGATTTTATGGAACTTTATGGAAAGTTCACCACTTTCAGTCCAGTGTGTTTCACAAATACCAAGAATATCTATGGAAAAGAAAAAGAGCTACAGCTCTAGTTTTGAGTTTTGAATTGGACTGTCATTCCAAGATAAATGATAAATCCAAGATAAATGAGTTTATGGAACTTTATGGAAAGTTCACCACTTTCGGTCCAGTGTGTTTCACAAATACCAAGAATATCTATGGAAAAGAAAAAAGAGCTACAGCTCTAGTTTTGAGTTTGTCAGTTATTATCCTAATTTAGGTCCTCTCATAGACCTAGAGAACACAATAGAATAACTCTGGGCAGGAACAAAAAGATATCATTCATGCCAAGAGCAAGTGATGGGATAACATAATTTTGGCAATTACTTGATTCTTGACTATTCGTGGTAGATGGGCCCGATGGACTGTGATGGGATGTTGGAGGGGATGGGATCTGAATTACTACAGAGAATTCTTTCCTGGGTGTCTGGCTGGTGAGTCTTGTCCCCATGCTCAGGGTTCAGCTGATTACCATATTTGGGGTTGGGAAGGAATTTTCCTCCAGGGCAGATTGGCAGAGGCCCTGGAGATTTCTCACCTTCCTCCGCAAAGTGGGGCATGGGTCACTTGCTGGAGGATTCTCTGCACCGTGAAGTCTTTAAACCATGATTGGAGGACTTCAATAGCTCAGACATAGGTGAGAGGTTTATTGCAGGAGTGGGTGGGTGAGATTCTGTGGCCTGCATTGTGCGGGAAGTCAGACTAATTGACCATAATGGTCCCTTCTGACCTTAAGGTCTATGAGTCTAAGTAGGTTTTAGGGATGAGGTCATACCAAAAAAGAAAGACTGGATGACACCAGAGATTAAAAATCTATCAAGAAATAAAAAGGAAGTGTTTCAAGAACACTTGAAAGTTGAAGATTTCCCCGAGAGAAATACAAAGCTAGACAGCTCAATCAGAAACAAAAAAAGAATGGTTAACAAGGCTACAAAAGACTGGCTTGAGAGAGAAGGCAAACAGCTTGAACTAAACTTTCAAAAATGTAATGTGAGAGGGGCTTTTCAGAAAGTCAATTACTATGAAAGAACTTAGGACCTGTGACAAGTCAGCTACGTGATGCTCAGAGGATAAAGATCAAAATATTAAAAGCTAGAATAATTTAATCAGTTACTGAATGGGAATAGTCAAGTTGATCCACCTGTCCTTGAGACTATCAGTTGTGAAGCAACAATGAAGAAGAACACATACTGGAAAAAGAAATTGAAGCCACTATCAGGTCTCTGAAAAACAAGGCGGCACCTGATCCCGATGGTATGCTGCTGGAAGTGTTAAAATATGGCAGAAGAGCCAGGATCATGCTCCTTTGCAAATTATTTAGCCTCAGCTGGATGAAAGGTGAAGTCCCTGAAAAGTGGCAGTGCTCCGTCACTGTTCCTCTCTCTGAGAAACTGGACCCAACAGATTGCAACATCTAGAGAGGAATGTCTTGAAGCATTTCGAGCAAGGCATTCCGTGGAGCGATTCTCAGCCGAACAAGAAAAAAAAGGGCAGAGGAAATCCTTTCTGAGTCACAAGTTGGCTTTATGATGTTCCACTGTAGATCAAATCTCTGCTTTTCGTCAAATCTTGGAGAGACAGACAGAGTTCAACCAGCCCTTGTTTGCACATCCATGGACTTTAGGAAAACATTTGACTGCATTAAGAGAGAAAGGTCTGTTGGAAAGTACTCAAAGGGTACGAGTTTAGCAGCAAGTTCTTTCAAATACTGAAGAGTTTGTATAGCAGAGCTTGGCACGCAGTATGAATCAGTGGTGAGTGGAGTGACTTGAACTAAAAAATGGAGTCAACAGGAATGCAGTCTCAATCCATTGCTTTTTGCTTTATACTTAAAAAACGTCTTGTCCAACTCCCTTAGTAACTCTGGTGAAGAGTGCAGGATACCAGGGCAAATTCTCAATCACCTTGACTTTGCAGATACTATCGTAATGATAATGCTACAGAGGAATACAACCAAGAATGATCAACTAACTTGCAAACAACAGCCAGAGAATGGGGATAAAAACTGAATAAATAAAAGACCAAACAAATGGTAACATCAAAACTCAAGAAACAGTCTAACCTACTCATTAATGGTGTAGCTAACTCCTGCTATTTGGGTTCCATCATAACATGTTACAACCCCTACGCAAATGACATAGACAAGCAGATCGCTACTGCCAGCAGAACATTTGTGTGCCTGAAGAACCACGTTTGGATCCTTAAATCAGTGTCCCTGGCAGCTCAACCCAGATTACACACCACACTCCCTGGACCTACATCACTTTGTGCTTGTGAAACATGTCACGGATCCCCGGGGTCTGTGCTATGCTCTAGCTATTAAATAGTCCCTTGGAGGTACCCTTCAATATGTCTGACCCCAAGTGGTTCCACTCCTCCATAAGGTTAGGCCACACAGCCTCATCACCTCCTAGGTTGATTCTCTAGACCCCAGCCCTCCTGTTTCACACCATGAGCTCTGTTCAGTGACTCCAACTGAGATACATACCTAGTGAGAGATTTTCTGTCTTCTTCAGGGACCAGTGCACCACAACAAGTATGTGCAGTGATACCAGGCAGCCTTTTAAAACCAGAGAAGGGTTTATTAGTCAGTTGGAACGCAGCATTGGAAGTCCTTAGTGTAACCCTTCTGCTGGCAGCAGTTAGGAGCCGGGTTCAACATCTAGGGGCTCCTTTTCAACAATGCAGCACAGAACCGGCTCGAGGCCCCACCCAGTAACCTCACAAAATTACACCCCACCCTGGGCACCTCTGAGAGACCATTTTCAAGCACAGAGCCTGAGTGTAGCAAAGAAACTTTTAATGAAGGAGGGACGTTACCCAACATTAATTAGGGAAAATGCCACTAGCAGGATTCATAATCATAAAGCTGTGAGCAGGACACCCACCCCAGAGTGCCTTCTGTTCTTGAGTTCTATAATTCAGTTTCTTTATTGTGTCCCCCTCTGCTCTCTTACCATACCAAATGCACAGTGGTTGTCCTTGGTCAGGGAGGACCCAGGGTTCTGAGGTGCATCTGTGTACGCTCACCTGCCATCCAGAGAAAAAGGCACCTGGCTTGCTCCACCATCTGAGCACTCAGGCTGGCTGGCCACCCACCCTGCCAGCCACACTGACTCTGTTGGTTGCCTTCTCAGCCACTATTCCTCACTGCCCCACTGCTCACCAGCCAGTCACCTTCTGCTGCCACCTGCCTCTCTGCTGTGACCTCAGTAGGTCAGTCTCCTAGGCCTTGTCTACACTGGCACTTTACAGTGCTGCAGCTTTCTTTGCTCAGGGGTGTGAAAAAATACACCCCTGAGTGCTGTAAAGTGGCAGTGTAGACAGCGCACCAGCACTGGTAGCTACACCGCTTGTGGAGGTGGTGTGACTACACAGCCCCGTTAACAGTGCTCATGAGGACATGATCTCAGTGATTTTTCAGCTCCCTGCAAGCTGAGCAGAAACACTGCCCCTGCTGTGATTTCATTGACTATGTGTAACCCTTCTGCCCATCACAGCTGGCAGAACAAGGGCCGGGTTCAGGATCCAGGGGTTCCATTCCAATAACACAATACAAAACCAGCTCGAGACCCCACCCAGTGACCTGGGACAACGACATACCACCCCTCTGGGCGCCTCTAAGAGGCAATACTTCCCCTCTCGCAAGCACAGACTCTGTGTGTATCAAAAGCCTTTTAATAACAGAGAGAAACAATGTGGTATTATTGGGAAAACACCACAAAGAGGATTCATAAAACAAATAAGGAACCAGAAGCTCCCTCCTCCCACCAGCAAATGGGCTGTGTCCTTCCCTTTGGCTCTTGAGTCCCACAAGCCCCAAAGTCACCCAAGGTCCCAAAAGTCCCACAGTCCAAAAGTCCAGCAACCCCAAAAGTCTCTGCAGAGTTCAACCTCCCAACCTGGGTGGAAATGGGGGGCCAGGTTAAGGGGCACGTTACGTGATCCAAGACCGACTGCCCCGCCTCTCCGTGGGGTTCTGCTGCCGCCCTCCCAATGAGCCACTCTGCCAGCCGTCCCAAGAACATCTCAGCTCCGTCAGCAGCTCTGCTCCTCTCTGCCAGCGGCACAAACGGCGCCCAGGAACTGCTCGGCTTAGTCAACTGCTCCGCTCTGCCAGCCGCACGAATGGCAACCAGGAACTGTTCAGCTGAGTCCCCTGCTCCTCTCTGGCAGCTGAATGAACTGCTCGGCTTCACCAACTGCTCAGCAATATGCCTTCAAGCCCCCCTACTTAACACAGTGCTCAGTGATTTCAGCTTTGAGTGTGTGGGGGGGGGGGGCACGCTTAGTGCAGGTGCACCACTTGACCCAAAGTGAATTCAGCTCAGCAGGCTGAATCTAAACTCCAAATAAAATCAAAATTTAGCTCTGACATTCCACAGTGGAGAGAGGCAGGTGCAATAGGCCTGTAGGACCCTTAGAGAAGGCTCTCTCCAAAAAGTATAAATGCCTATCCATGGTCTCTCTCAATTCAGTGAGTTTTGAACTCCTGTCCCTTGCCCAGCGAGTGCTACGTAGATGATGGTGAGTCCCTCCATCATCACAAACAAGTATATGTCCACAGTCCTTGATTCACATAATCAGGGTAACAACACTTTATCATTTCTGCTCCAGTAACAGGGAAACTGGGGATCCCACAGCAGCCGAAGTGACCATTTGGGCTGATGTGAGCTCAAGCTAGGTGCAGTGGGTGTTCCTATGCAAATGAGAAGCTCTTTTCTACAATTCACTGCAATTCCTCACCAGATATCAGGGTAGAGCTTATCCTGACACTGCTTACATCTGTAAAGTGACAAATAACTCCTAATAAAACCTATTTAGCTCTACCTTTGAATAGTGGAGAAGAACAGGTTAATCCATAGCAGAGACCCAAACAGAGAGACTCTACCTTGCCTCACTAGGGCACCGGGCACCACACCCCCCAGCCCTGAGCCTGAGCTCACAGCAGCCCAAATGGTCACTTTGGCTGCTGTCCGATCCTCAGTTTCACTGTTATTGGGGCAGGAATGATAAGGTGTTGTTACCCTGATTAAGTGAATCGAGAACTGTGGACATGTACTTGGCCTTTGTTATGATGGAGGGACTCCAACCCTAATACCACATTGTTTCTCTGAGTGTACCAAAAGCCCTTTAATAACAAAGAGAAACAATATGGCATTATATTGGGAAACACCACAAACAAGATTCATAAAACAAACCATGAACCAGAGGCCTCCCCCACACCAAGCAAATGGGCTGTGTCCTTCCCCTTTGGTTCTTGGTCCGCAAGCCCAAAAGTCACCCAAGGTTCCAAAAATCCCACAATCCAAAAGTCCAACAACCCAAAAATCACCCAAAGTCCCAAAAGTCTCTGCAGAATTCAAAAGTTCATCTGCAGAGTTTTACCTCCCAGCCTGGGTGGAAATGGAGGGTAGGGTAAGGGGCACCTTACGTGATTCGAGGCCGACTTTCCTGCCTCTCCATGGGGTCCTGCTGCTGCCCTCACCGCGATCCGCTTCACCAGCCGTTCCACGAGCTGCTCTTCCAGAAGCTCCATTCCACCAGCCATCCCAGGAACTGCTCTGCTCTGCTCCACTCCATCAGCTGCTCCACTCTGCCAGTTGCTCTGCTAGCTCTCCCACAAACTGCTCTGACAACTGTCTCACAGACTGCTCTGCTCCACCAGCAGTTCAGCAATATATCTTCAGGCCCCCCTACTTAACACAGTGCTCAGTGATTTCAGCTCTTAGTTGATTTCAGCCTAGAGCAAGGGAACCTTTGTGAAGATGCACCACTGGGCCCAAAGTGAATTCAGCTCAGCAGGCTAAAACTAGACTTCTAATGGAATCAAAAATTAGCTCTGATATTCCATAGTGGAGAGAGACAAGATACAATAGGCTCGTAGGACCCTCAAACAAAACCCTCACCCAAAGTACAAATACCCCTTCATGGACCCTTTCCATTCAGTGGGTTTTGGAACCCCTGTCCCTTGCTCAGTGAGTGCTACCGAGATGATGGCGAGTCCCTCCATCATAACAAAGGCCAAGTCCACAGTTCTCGATTCACATAATCAGGGTAATAGCACTTTATCATTCCTGCCCCAATAACAGAGAAACTGGGGATCCCACAGCAGCCAAAGTGACCATTTGGGGTGCTGTGAGCTCAGGCGAGGTGGGGTGGGTGTAAGTAAGAGCAGCCCCTGAAGTTCTTTTCCACAGCTCACCACAATTCACCACCAGATGTCAGGGTAGAACTCATCCTGACACTGTCTACACACATAGAACATTGTAATACAGTAAAGTAATACAGTATAAAACTGTCAATTATGCTAAACTTATTTAGGGGTGGTGGCTGAGTTTTCTTTACTGTGGCTAGCTTTTTAGGTGCAGAAGTCTTAAAAAAGGATTTTACTGACGTCTGTTCTCCTGCACGAATCTTTGAACGATAGATCTCCCTGCAGCAAGCCACTGCATCGAGAGCCCTAGAGACGCTGGCAGACTGTTCACGAAAAGGATCACCGCTTTGTGTGATTTCTGTCATCTCATCCAGCAAGCCAAAGAAACAGGAGAGATTTTTTGTCATCAGACTCCTGGATTCCTGTGCTACATCATTGTCATCATCAACCTTCCTTTCTTTGGATATCTGTTGTTGGTCCAGCTCATTCAGTTCCTCATTTGTCAGTTGCTCAGCATGAGACTTCAACAACTCCTGTACATCGTCCTCCTCCACCTCCTCCAAGTCAACATCTTTTGCCAACTTGACAATTTCTTGCTCGAGAGCAGAAACAGCATCAAATCCCACGAAGCTGTGGACAGCATCTGGCCATGCACGGAAATCAAATGTCATTCATATATTGAGAAGTGACCTCTTCCCAAGATGTGTCAGTGTTTTCCATGCCGATGAAGATGTTGCAGGACTCCCAAAACACCATTACACTGGGCTTTCCTTCACCTGCCGTCTCATTAATCAGCATGGAAACCATCCTCCGCATCTCTTCCCGACCAGTTCCGCCCCTTCCCCCAAGCACACTGCATCCTCGCTTCTCCACAGCATCCATGCTGTGAGATGTAGGGAGCTAGGCATGGGATGCAAAGTGCGACTATGATTCTGTGAGAGTAGGTAAGGATGTATGGCTTAGGATGTATGGACACATGGGATAGAAAGTATGGCAAAAGACCACCCTGGTTTAACCAGGAGATCTTCAATGATCTGAAACTCAAAAAAGAGACCTACAAAAAGTGGAAACTAGGTCAAATTACAAATGATGAAAATAAACAAACAACAAAAGCATTGAGGGTAACAAGAAAACATTCTACAAAAACATTAAAAGCAAGAGGAAGACCAAAGACAGGTGAGGCCCATTACTCAATGAGGGAGGAAAAATAATAATAGAAAACATGCAAATGGCTGAAGCGTTAAATGACTTTTTTGTTTAAATTTTCACCCAAAGGTTTAGTAGCTATTGGATGTCTAACATAGTGAATGCCAGAGAAAATGAGGCAGGATCTGAGACTAAAATAGGAAAAGAAAAAGTTAAACATTTCTTAGACAAGTTAAATGTCTTCAAATCACCAGGGCCTGATGAAATATATCCTAGAGCTAACAGAAGCGATATCTCAGCCATTAGCAATCATCTTTGAAAAGTCATGGAAGACAGGAGAGATTCTAGAGGCCTAGAAAAGGGCAAATATCATGCCAATCTGTACAAAGGACAATAAGAACAAACCGGGGAACTACAGACCAGTCAGTTTAACTTCAGTACTGGGAAAGATAATGGAGCAAACAATTAATTAATCAATTTGCAAACACCTACAAGATAATAAGGTGATAGTGAGAACAGATTTGTCACGAACAAATCATGTCATACCAACCTAAAAGCATTCTTTGACAGGATAACAAGCCTTGTGCATAAGGGGAAGTGGTAGATGTGGTATTCTTCACCTTCTCATAAACAAACTAGGGAAATACAACCTAGATGGAGCTTCTATAATGTGGGTGCATAACTGGTTGGAAAACCATTCCCAGACAGTAGTTATCAGTGGTTCACAGTCAAGTTGAAAGTGCATATCAAGTGGGGTCCCACAGGGGTTGGTTCTAGGTCCAGTTCTGTTCAATATCTTCACGAATGATTTAGAATGATAATGGCATAGAGAGTACAGTCATAAAGTTTGTGGACAATACCAAGCTGGAAGGGGTTGCAAGTGCTTGGAGGACAGGATTAAAATTCAAAATGAACTGGACAAACTGGAAAAATGGTCTAGAGCAAAAAGGATGAAATTCAATCAGGATAAATGCAAAGTACTCCACTTAGGAAGGAACAATCAGTTGCATACATACAAAATGGGAAATGACTATCTAGGAAGGAGAACTCCGGAAAGGGATCTGGGAGTCATAATAGATCACAAGCTAAATACAAGTCAACAGTGTAATACCTTTGGGGAGAAAAAAAGCAAATATCATTCTGGGATGTATTAGCAGAAGTGTGGTAAGCAAGACACGAGAAGTCATTCTTCCACTCTACTCCATACTGATAAGGCCTCAACTGGAGCATTGTCTCCAGTTCTGGGCGCAACATTTCAGGAAAGATGTGGAGAAACTGGAGACAATCCAGAGGAGAGCAACAAAAATGATTAAAGGTCTAGAAAACATGACCTCCGAAGGAAGAGTGAGAAAACTGAGTTTGTTTAATCTGGAGAAGAGATGACTGAGAGGGGACATAATAACAGTTTTCAAATACATAAAAGGTTGTTACAAGGAGGAGCGAGAAAAATTGTTCTCATTAACCTCTGAGGACAGGACAAGAAGCAAGAGGCTTAAATTGCAGGAAGGGTGGTTTAGATTGGACATTAGGAAAACTTCCTAACTATCAGGGTGGTTAAACACTGGGGAATAAATTGCCTAGGGAGGTTGTGGAATCTCTATCGTTGAAGATTTTTAAGAGCAGGTTAGACAAACACCTGTCAGGGATGGTCTAGACAATACTTAGTCCTGCCATGAAGCAGGGGACTGGACTAGATGACGTCTCAAGGTCCCTTCCAGTCCTACGATTCTATGATGGAGAAGAAGGACTAGAGGAGAGGGAATCAACCACACAGGAAGGTCAAATAACAACACTGCCATAGTCACGCCAGGGCAATGAGGATGACCTTGGCCTATCTGTTTTCAGAATAAGGATGACTGGTAAAATTATTGGGATCAGAGGAAAAAGATAAAGGAGAGTTAACTGCCCAGACTGAGGCCTCACCCCCATTTACCACTGCACCAATCTGTGTCAGTGGCAAATGTGATCAACAGAGATTTGATGTTTACTTCCAGATCAACGAGCAAAATGCTGATTACCATCAGGTCAAGTGCCTGCAGAGCCCTGCAAGAAATACCCCCAGTCAGTAATCCTCCCCCACTGGGGATTACGTTTTTAGCCAGTTCTTAATCTATGTAACGTCCACTCTACTGATACTGTAGAGTGCTCACTTTTAATTGGAATGTCAGAACACCTCGTCAAAGTCTATAGTTTTTACAGCTGTGCAGTTTCTCTTATAACCTGTAATCTCCTCAAAGAATGAAATCCGGTTGGTCTAACACCACCACGTTGACTGCCCTTCCAACCCTTTAACTCTGTATTAACTGGAATGCCATATTGGCGTTGCTGTTATGTTGCCTGGGAGCAAGGAGAGACTAACTAGCCTGTAGTGTCCTGGGGCAACCTGCTTGCCTTTGGCACACTATTCCAGTTCCTGGCATTCCAAGATTTATTAATAATTAACACCAGCAGGCTTGAGAGCGCCTCTTCCAGCTCTTTTAGGACCCTTGGGTGCAAGTTATCTGTGCCTGCTGGTTTTAAAATGTAGCTAACATGGCGAGGCCAGTAAGCTGAACAGCTGAGCACTGAAATGGTCTGAAGCAACATTTGCAGTTCACACTCGGTCGCGTCGTTTTGGGCTGAGTTTTCTTCCTTGCCGCTCCTGTCTAGCCGGCCATATCAGCCACTTCTGGGGCAAAGGTCTCCTCCTTGTCATTCCTCTGCATCAGCCCTGCCAGCTCGGGGGGATAAAGGCTGTGGCTGGAACCTCCTTGCAGAGGCACTGGAGGTCCGATGGGTCTTCTCATTGACTCAGTGGGGAGCAGAAGGTACCAGCTCTGGTAATGCCACGGCTCAGAGGTGCTTTGTCGTGCTTGCCTCTGACCTCTGGGGCTGTCACTAGGGCTGGCTTAGTGGGTTAGATGCTGGAAGTGAGGGAAAGGCCCTAATCCTGAGAGCAGCCATTGTCAGGAAGCTTCTTCCCCTCTCCCCCACCTCCCCATGTGAGTTTGGTTGCATCCCACCAAGCCAGCTTCTCACTGTAGCCCTGGGAAGATGCCTCTACAGCTGCTCGCAGACAAACCAGCCTCGGCAGAGCCAGTGCTCTGGGCGGTTGGCCTGTTGTACAGGTGCTGACAGTCAGCGAGGTCCCCAGGGCTGGCGGGGATCCAGGAGCGGGCTGGTAACACTGCTGCACTTTCCCCTCTGGAGAGGAGGCACTGGGCAGCAGGCGCTTAGTGGGAGGAGGGGGACCCTGTGCGGCGGGAAGTCAGGCCCTGAATAACGACCTGTGAAATCCGGAATGCCTCCAGGCTGGCTGGAGCAGGGCCTTGCGCACAGAGAAAATCCTCTGCATGACGCCACACCAAGCTCATTCCCTCGCACAGGCCAACACCTGCTGCACTGGCTGGTTGCCCCCGCTCCCTCAAGCCCATGGACTGGGCAGTCCAGGGAGGCTCTGGTCTTTGCACAGCTATCTTGGAATTAAATCTCAACCACGAGAATACAGCTCCCCGAGGACTCACTTGACTCATGTTCTGAGAGAGGCGGCACCAGTAAAGGATCTGGCCTGGTGTTAGGCTGCAGCGAAGCGACGGCCAGCGACGGCTAAGCTGGGGCGCTAGGCGAGTGAACAGCTGCAGTCCACAACCCCAGGCCTGGGTTCATCTGAGTCCTCGCTCCACGGCTACTTCCTTTGCTGTTGTCAGCTGGTGAATTCCAGAGCCCCCAGCCAGCTTCTGTCTGTGCATGACCTGGGGCAGGGCCTGCAGAGAGCCAGACAGGCGTGTTCGGCTTGATCCTCCTTCATGAATTCTCCCTTCCTTGGTGTCAGTGAGACCCTAGCCGGTGCTGAGAGCCCAGCCAGGTCTGCCAGAGACACAGAGGAGATTGCGTCACTGTTCCGTCCACAAGCAGTGGCCCTGACTGAGAGGGACCTTCTCCTGGAGTGGGAGACAGTCGGCGTGCACAGCCTTTCCAGTCCACCCATAGACACCAGCTCCATCCAGCCCCACCAACAGGTACCAGACCCCAAGCGCCAGCCCTGTCCAGCCCCCTGCTCCACCCAGAGACACCAGCCCTGTCCCACGCACACAGCTCCACCAATGGGCAACCATGCCTCCAACCTCGGCTTGGCAGTGACAGTGTCCTCTCCTGGCCTGGCCGGGAAGGGAGCCCTGCTCCTGGCTTTCCCCTCTATACATCTGCCTAGCAAGCAGATGCAGAGCACGGGGGTCCTGCTTTGCTGTGCTGGGGAATGGGGGAGATTTCCTCCTGGGGGCACAGGGGGCCGAGCAGAGAGGGCTGTGGGAGGCTCAGTGATGAGGCGATGGATAAGCCCATAGACGAGATGAGGGAGGGCTGGGCAGAGCAGGGGAGATTCTGTGGCTGAAGCAACGTCAGGGACGGTGCAGATGACGGGCTGAAGGGATCTGCAGAGAAGCCCCTTGAGGGTCAGTGCACGTGACAGGACGCCTTGGGGGGGGGGGGTGCCTGGGGCCGGGCTCCAGTGGGAGGTGCTGGCAGGAGCTGCCCAGCGTGACAGGATGGGGGGCACCGGCTGTGCAGCGCTGCAGGGTCGCAAAGGCAGATCCCCACTGGGCGGCTCTCCCCGGGCAGCGAGGCTCGCGAGAGGGACGGGGCCCTGGCAGGCCTGCAGCGAGAACAATGGCTGACATCATGGTTTATTTCCAAACCGGCCCTGGAGTGTTGGAGGAGACGACGTTTATTTGTTCGCCTGCTCGTTCCCTCTCCCCCGGGGCTGGCTGCAGCACAGCACATTCCATTGCAGTGAGCGCCGCGCTCCCACCACAGCACACTCCTCTGCTGTCTGTTTGGGAGCGGAGTGCGCGGCAGGCCCAGGCCGCCGGCCTCGCTGAACCAGGGGCGCCAGGAGCGTCTCCTCACCCGCACCTGGGCCTCGTTCTCTGCTCGCCGAGCTCCCGCACTGGGCTGCCCCCCGCCCCTGCCCCTGCCAGGGGAGGAATGGCCCACACACCCAGCTCTGCTGAGTCCCGTGTACGGAGCCTGGGGGCCTCAGGGCAGCATCGCACCCTTCCTGCTGTAGGCCCAGCCCAGGGCGGCCACCAGCCCGCACCCCGCTCCAGCTGAGTCTCAACCAGCCCCATTAATCTACGGTGTGTTCACCCCCCCGCCTCCACAGGCAGCTCTTTGCTCCTGCCCCTGGCAAGGCCTGGCGTCTCTGCGGGACTGAGGCGAGGTCTGAAATTCTCTGGGGCATCCCAGGGGCATGAAAAGGATTCTGAGGATTCTGGAAATCTCCCTCGTTCCCCATGCACACACCCACTTAGTGACTGGCAGCAAGGAGGGGCAGGGGCACCTGGCAGCTGGGCAGAACTGGGAGGAAAGGGGCTGGGAGCCTCACAGATGGAGGGGCGGGTGAAGGGCTGAGAGCAGGGTGCTGGAGGAGGCGGTGCTGGGCTTGCTCCATCCTGCGGTTTGGGTGGGTGAGGAGCTGGGTTTGCGGTTGGTGGAAGCCCCACTAGCCGACAGACAGAGGCCCCTGGCAAGTGATCCCAACAAGGCAGAGCTGGGCTGGTGTTTGCAGCGGCTGCTCCTAGCAGTGAGAGCAAAGTGCACCAGGGGCCACGGCAGCCACCTCCCAAACCTGGACACCCTGCTCAGACGTGGCATTTCCAAGCTGGCTCATCCCCGGCCTGCCGCGGGCTCAGCTGGCTCTGAGTGCGGCACCAGAACCCTCCACAAGGGGGCTCCACAGAGTCCTGCTCTCAGGGCACCAGGCTCCCTGGTCACCGGTACCCTCGCTGTCTGCACCGCCTCTGCCCCCGTGTCCTCGGCTCCCAGCCCTGGGCCGCTCCTTGCTCCCTCAGTCCAGCGCCAGCCACCTACCCTCCTCCTGGCTCCATTCCCCATTGCTCACCACGCCCCCGCCACCCACATCGCCTGGGTGCAAATCTGCCCATCGCCTGCCACTCACAGCAGCCCCCACCCCTTCCCTTGTCACTCCCACCGCCTCCCCGATGGGACACAGGCCACGTGCACCCACCTCCCACCGCCTCCCCGATGGGACACGGGCCATGTGCACCCACCCCCTACCCCGACCCCTCCCCTATGGGACACGGGCCACGTGCACCCAGCCCCCAACCTCTACCACTACTCCGATGGGACACGGGCCATGTGCACCCAGCCCCCACCGCCTCCCCGAAGGGACA